>CP053460.1:143893469-143968075 GCA_022644695.1 Cenchrus purpureus | reverse complement strand
GGCAAGAAGAATTAAGATTTACTTTGATGTTTCTAAGTGTGATCGCATTTTTGATGAATTGCTTAAACTTGGAAATATTAAAATATCTCATACCATGCCTCCACTTGATGAGATAAAGCGACGTGCATATTGTAAATATCATCATTCTTATTCTCATGCTACTAATGATTGCAATGTGTTTCATCGCAAGATTCAATCGGCCATAAATGAAGGTCGTTTGGTACTTCATGAAAAGCAAGTCAACAAGCATCCTTTTACTATCAACACCATGGAATTGCAGAGCCCAAGGTTCTCCGGTTCGCCACATCAAGTCGAAGCAACCAAAGGCAAGAATGTGGTGGTCGGGAAGCGGAAAGCCCGATTTGAGAGGAAAAGAGTTAACAAGAGAAGTTGCTTATGTGAAGACCCCTGATGGTAGAGAAACATTCAAGATCACCGTCAAAGCTTCTGGACTTGGGGGGCAAGGGTCGTCCGCGCCTGTCAGTCGGCAACCACTTGAGCCTGAAAAGGCTGGGGTGGTTAAACCGGCTGGGGTAGGCGGTCAGACCGCCCCTGCCCATGGTCGCCCAAAGATGCCTATTCAAGCGGTGGAGATAAGAAACTGGAAGCTCAACGTGACAAAGAATCGGGAGGTTCCAAAGCCAAAGGTCACATTTGACATGCTATTCGACAAAACTCAAAGCAAAAGGCCTTGCGTAGTAATCACCGATAAAAAGGATGAGGTCACCCACATCAAGAGAGGCCATCATCACCTCCCGCAGCAGCCGAGGATCGGAGTGAATCATCTCAACAAGGCGGCACTTTACTCTAGATCCACTTCATCCGATCTACGACGACAATGGAGTGATATGGGTGCCATATCAACAATCCTTCCATCCCGGACGGAGGATCAAAAAGACCGCCCGACAGATTTCACCTTCACGATAACCATTGGGTCAGACAGCGGCCAGCCAACCGTCGACCGCCGACGCGTCGCACCGCCGCCCGAAAAATTTGCTCAATCTTCTCCGAACATGTGGCTTGAAAATTCATCTTCTATGGTAAATCCTTTGCCCCACCTCCAATTACTGATCAGCTGAACGGTTAGCTATTGGCTCCTCCATTCCCTTGGCAAATATCTTTGGGGGCAAGTACAATCTTCTTCATCAAGTAGCAGCCACCACAACCAATTCCCCAATAGGCACCCAGGAGGTCCTTGGTGGTTTATCAATATGTGGTTGAATCTTCATCTCCGAGACAGATTGGAACAAGATATTTTTAATATGCACTTTCCGGAGACCACCGGATGGTGTTCCGATTGTCGCGTCGATGCATGAACTTTGGAGAAGCGGTCTGCGTTTCCTTGACATAAAAGACTCCATCCCGCACAGTAGCATTTCAGAGTTTCTATCTTGGTTTCACCCGAATCCATCATCGGTTTGCATATAGGGATGATAATACCAATTCGAGACCGTTTTCCAGCTTCGATGATCTCCATGAGGATGATGAAAACAGTAATGGTTTTCGTGGAAATGATCAAGCCGGGACTTCTTCCGTCTGTGCGGTTTGACCGGGTCCCGGGCTTTGTAAACCGAGTTGAGTTGTATTTTAGCACGAGATTTGTTAGGCCTTCAACTCCGGCAGGGCAAGACCTCCCAACCTATAAATATAAAGGGTCAGGTGGGTCATTGAGGAGCTATCACCCAATCGAACATATCAAATTTACCTTTTATCTCCAACCCTACTTTTCCAACCCCTTTGCTTCCTTCTTCGTCTCTATGGTGATTTAGGGCGTTCTAAGTGGCTCGCCGACCTTAGAACAACCCTAGCGCGTTGTCCCCGACGGTCCCTCCCGGCAGCGATCTTAGGTTTTCGCGAAGTTCCCCGTCCAAGGCGGTTAGACCGGCCCGGCTGGGAATCTCGATGAGGTGATTTTCACCACCGCGATCCAAATAAGACTCGTGTGTTCGACAAAAGCGCCAACAACTGGAAAGCAATTTAAGTCCATCTTTAAGTTTAATTAATCGTGTGAGGGTCTGTTGCTTTTAACCGTGAGCACGGCTAATCGATTAGTTTTACACTCTGCAGAGGTTGTACATCTTTACCACAAGTCGCGTAAAAGTCCCAAGAACTTTAGACCCAACCATGCGATGCGGATCGTGCATCATACCACACTACCTAGGTGTGATTGCATAGGGACGCCACTGAGGCCTTTACAAAGATTCCCTAGCATGGGTACGCTCGCTAGGTTACCTGATCGATGCAAGATAAAGCTCCCTAAGCGGTACCATGTCTTAGCAAAGCCCAACTCTCCGAGGCGTGTCTATACACCATCTCCCCGACCCCAACCCTTTTAGGTAAAGCATACCACATACTAAGGTTTCTAATTAATTGGCCAAGACAGAGCCATATGTCTTGTGGTAGTACTATTTTCCGGTGGTTCTCCATGTTCCGATTAATACATAGTAATCTTGTAAATAAAGCATAGATAGAAGGATGATTAGGACACTTGTCTTTCTCCAATGAAAAGCTACTCTTATCGCTCTTCAGCTCTTGTTTTCTTTGAAACTCTTCATCTTCAAAGCAACGAACAACGATCCTTCTTCTACTCAAGCAAACATCGGGCACAATATACAAAGCAACAAGTATAACTAAGAACAATGCACCAATCAACATAAAGTTTTAAAAGAGCGACTAAAGGATAGGCTCGTTTCTATGGTTGCGCACGAACGAAGGAAGCGAAAAGCGAAACTAAGGTCGAAAAGACAACGCTTGTGTGAGATCAGCGACAAACAACAAGAGACTAGGTGTTGGATTTATTTTAATAAGAAAATCATGAAGAATATTTCAGAGAAATACTCTATGTTAGAATCAAGCAAAGTTACATTTAATTATAGAAAACACGATAAACCTAATCATATTTTATTAGCAGATATTTAAGTACAAGTTATATCAAATTAACCATTACTTTAGAAAGACTAAGCATGCAAGCCATCTAAACCGAGGAACTTTACATGACGTGTTCAACTAAACATATTAATATTGAAAAGGCATTTAATATCATTAAGCACATTAACTTTATTATGAAAACCGATGTATAACACTACATGTTTTATTTATCAAAGTTGGTTACAAATAAGAATTAACCAATTACATCATGATTAAAGAAAACCGAAATAGAACCTAATCACTTTTATTTAGAAAAGCAATGGAATAAGAATTATCCAAGATTAACATGCAACTTTTGTGTTAAAACAAAGTAATAGGTGATACATGCTACCAAGTTATGGTGAAACGAACTATAGCGCACAAACGAACTATCAAACGCACTAGAAAACCTTAAGGTAGGCTTTAGGAAACTACTCTATAAAGAGAACTAGGTCGAAAGGAAACACAGCTAACCAAAGGTAAACTAATCAGAGAAATAGATAACAAGGTATACTCTAAAGAAAGGTAGCTATGAAAGATTAGGCACACGAACATATGAGATAGGATAGACATAAGCTAGATGTTGAAGATTGGATCACAAAGAATTGAAAGAACGTCTCCAGAGAGACAACTAGGAAAAGAATTTACTAGCTAGGAAACAAAGAAATCGAGATATAGCTGATGACAACGCCTAACAATTATTTGCATTTAAGAGAACAAGATGAGCTAGGTTTGTTGACGCAAAATAGGCGCGCGACACACGTGACTTCTGGCCCCAGAAGCGAGGCGTGCCAATCTGACCTGTTGATTGACAATGGAAAATATTAGGATCGCTAGAGAACCGATGGCCTTTAGCGACACGTGTCGTACCCAATCGGCCGACACGGAAAAGCGGGATCGGCCGCTCGAAAGCGACCGGCTGGTGCGATAGACAGATCGTGAATCGGCCGATCGTGACGCCAAGACTGTAGGTCGAATCGGCCGTGTGTTAAAGCCGATAGGATCTAGATCGAGGATGATAATGATAATAGCTAAAACCACAAGAATTGGTACGAAAACTTGTAGATCTAGCTAATATCGGTAAGGGTGAATAAAGAACTAGACGAAACCTCGATGCGCCCGGGAGGTTAAAGCCTAGGATTATTCTAGAAACGGTACTCACAAGCTTGCCGGAGATCGCTGATGCAGCCCGACGAACTCAAGCACTGCTGTAGAAAAGAGAAAACGCAATGGCGAAGTCGCCGAAAAGTAGATGTAGAAAGTAGATGCGAAAGTAAAGGGTTTGCCCGAGGCGGTTTGTTTGATATTGGTGTGTACACTTTTCCGACCACGCAGGTCGCTATTTATGTCCCGAGGACAACCCGACTCTAGCCGATCACGCATCAAGCTTTTGCATCTAAAGACAAAAAACTACTAAAATAGAAAAGGACTCTCGCAGAGTCAAAACTTCTAAACCGACTTTTGACCTGCCAATCGTAGATTGACCCGCCCACCATGCTTTCCTTTTGGCGATATCTCCTTGATTACCGCCTTCTTCTCTCCATCGCCGATCCTCTAGTTGACCATCGGCCGATCGCTTTGACCACGGCCCACCGTCAGAATCTCTCGACCATCGGTGAATCTGTTGACCATCCTTCTCTCCTTCAATCGGCCGATTGCACTGCTTTTTCATGCTAGCTTCTCCTTATCCTTTTTGACCTGTTTTTCCAAAAACGGTGTCAACACATGCCCCCAGCCGAGTAAATAATCTTTGTTCAAAATTTCTAATCCATATCTCCCTTGATTCAAGTCGGCGTAGAATCCAAACAAATCTTAGGGGCCATAAATACAACCGCCTCTTCTTTCTTTTCCCAAATCTTGTTGTTCCAATAGCTCAAGCGACGAACCCTAAGCTCCAAATCTTGCTGATCCATGGCGCCCTTCAAGCTTCACTGGAGGTTCTCCTCGCTCGCACTCAAGGCCTCTTTCTTCGCCTCCTGTATTTCCTTCCAATCTTTTGCTTTTATTTGTCTTTAAATGCCCTTTCCGCTTTGCAAAGCCCAGATTTATTCATCTTTCAGTGAACTTAGATCCCATCTCACCATTCCCTGTTGATGATAAGCCCGGCTTACTTTTCTTGGACCAATGGGTGATATGACCCCATTGAGATGATTAACTTTTGAAACCGGCCGAATTCCCTTCAAGCATGCTTCCGAATTTGGCCTGGGATGGTTGCTTTAGGTCTTGACAGTTATGTTAAAGGGTGGAGATTGGTATCGTAGTATCTCGCTAAAGAACAGAGGATTTGGGAGCAGTATAAGATCAACCAATGCATTATCCCTTGTCCGATATGTCCCTAATGAATCTCTTCCTAATAGCCTTCTTATTTTTGGTCCGATGCGCTCTTAATGCCTTCTTATTTGGCCGGGCCGATGGCTCCAACTTTGATGTCCTGTTGACTGTTTGACATTTCTTCCTTGGATACCCTTTTTAGCCATTGTCATGACAAACTTTCTCATCGCTTGAAAACCAAAACATGTGGGTGGTCCGCTATATATCGAAAGCACAAGAAAGAAGGGAACTCGGAGAGAACATGTTGCTTGAACATGTGGCTTGAAAATTTGTCATTCTGTGGTAAAACTTTGGCCCCACTCCAATTATCGATCAAACGTTAGCTATTGCAATCCATTCCTCTTGAAAATATCTTTGGGTGCGCTTACACCTTCATCAAGTGGCGCACTGTCAACCAATTCCCCCATAGGCAGGTACTCCGGAGGTCCTTGGTGGTTTATCAATATGTGGTTGAATCCTTCATCCCGAGATAGGTTGGAACAAGATATTTTTAATAAGACTTCCGTGAGATCAACCAGATGGTGTCCAGTCGAAACGCCGATGTATGAACTTTTGGAGAAGCTCATGTTTCCAGACATAAAAGACTCCATCCCGCATAGCAAAGCATTTCAGAGTTTCTATCTTGGTTTTCAACTCAAATCCATCATCCGGTTTGCATATAGGGATGATGAACCAATTTGAGACCACATTCAACTTGATGATATCCATAGGATGATGAAGAACAGATTGCCTTTGTGGAAATCATCAAACCGGGCTTCTTCCTCTGTGTTTTGGAAAGATCAATCCACCTATGAATTTTATAACCCCTTCAAGTGCTCGTTTGGGTTTGGCCATTGATTGGTCCTTTACTTCTCCGATTTGATCAAACCACGGAGATTATTCCTAGTAGGCCATTATCGCCTCTGGACCGGGTTCCCGATTCTTCCACCATTAATCTTGACTTGGAGATTTTCCGCTTTTCTTCCCCTCTTTCAATATCTGGTGGGCGTAATGGTGTGATCATCTTTTTGTGTGTCCCCAAAATTTCTCTATTGTGAAAATTGGATCCTCGATTATGTGGCATCACCGATGAGGTACTTTTTTGACTTGTGTATCTTTAATATATCATTGCTTATCCTTTTTCCTTTTCAGCCACCGAAACTACGAGCCCCCGCTCAAGGTAGGCAAACCGATTCAATATTGGCCACCAAGACGCACCATACATATCGCCATAAAGCTCCTTCGATTTCTTCAATTATGCAGGTCCCAAGATCAATCTCCTGCATATCCTACCGAACGCTTAAGAGGAAGGTGTCACTAGCAAGGTTCTATTACTCAGAACAAAGAAGAAGATTGATAAGGTTGTCAATGTCTCGATATGGCGTGAGTATTAGCAAGTGCTTTCAACTTCATCCCTTTTCTTTTTCGTATTTTTTGATTGATCATCCTCTTTGTGCCTCGGATTAATTGAATCAATCGCCAATGTCACCACCGATCTTGGTCAGTGACCAATTCAAGAAGTCCAACCGATGATCTTGATTGAGTCGACCTGAACCGATCATGATGTTTGATGCTTCACGATTGAACAACCTGAACTCATCAAAGGTTGATGTCTCACAACTGAACTTTTCTAAGCCGATCTTTCAACCCAACGAGGTACAATTCTATTAGTTTCTTTATTTTCCCCATGTTTAACTCCTTGTCTTTGTTCGTGACCCAAGACAATTTTGATGATTTGGATGATTCAATCACAGATCATCGCCTATTAGAAGTCAATCATCACAAATTCGGACGCAAACATCTTCAAGAGGTAAATTCTTGATTTCTTCATTCTTTGCTTCTTACACTTTTGTGCAGTCCTCCAAACCTCTCTGTTGTTCGCATCTTCCGATGAAGTGAAAGCCAAACGATCGAGGTGCTTCCATTGCTGAACCAAGACATTGGTCCAACTTGTACAAGATGTCGAGCCGATCAGGTTATCTTCAAACAAATTCAGGCCGCTTGCCTAGAGACCTCAAGGCGAAGATGCTCCAAGTTGCTTTATCGAGAATCGGCATAGTCCAGAAGCTCAAGATCTACGGAGGAAAGGAAGCGTCAAGAGCAACTTACTCAGATGGGAGAAGTGGATAGTATGGCCGATCTTGATATAAGATTGAATTCCGCTTCTTCTCGCCTGTTGAGTATTGATCGCTTGAAGAGGCGTCGGTTTTGATGAAAGAACTTGTTGATCGCAAGACAAAACAAGAGCAAACTTGTAGATCTTCCGCACCATATGCTACTATGCAAGAAGGGACTTCTCACGCCAAAGCCCAAGTTCTTCGTGAACAGAGCCGATTCTCGGTTCGGCCGATGCCGATCGTCAAGAGATAGAAGGCGTTGACCACCGCGCTCCGGATCTCATCAATGCCATCCATCTTTTAGGCATAGTTTAAACTTTATTTGTAATTTTGTGAACTGTGATTGGCCTTTTCTTGGCCAACTCCTAACGCCTAGAATTTTGACCGAACGTTCAATCGGCCTTTATATATGCGCCTTCCTAGTTTTAGAACTATCATCTTCTTTGTGATGGCTTCTTCTTCCTCCTCTTCCGTGAATCGTGGTTTCTTTCTTTCTTTTCTTGGTTCTCACTCTTTCCTTCTGACGCTTTCTTCTTTCTCGCCTCCAAATCGTGATTGTGGAAAAGGATCGTCAACATCAATGCCTTTGGTCAAACCAAACCAACCCATCTAGACAAGAACGTGGTCTCCGTCTGTGATTGCCAACAAGGAGGAGAAGTTGGAGGTCCTTGAAGCCGGAGGACAGCTCTTCTTCAGAACTTGGATCGTGTAGGTGAAGAAATAGCCCAAGTTAGAGTAGAGCTAGACAAGGCCAAGAGCCTCCTTTAAATTCTCGATACTATCACCGATGCAATCGCCTTTTATGAATGAAAATCACCTCTTGATTGATTTAATGTACCATTTTCTGATGAATTCCACCCATATTTGTAGGTGCTCTTTTATGATCCGTTCAACTTTCCCGCTATAAAATGCAACTTTCCTATGTAGCACCATAATCTTTGACTATGAACTGAACTAGTTCCATTAGGAATAAGAGGCTTTTTAGAGCCTTCAGAAAATGCAATTATTCCCATTCCTTGACAAGTTTCTTCTTGAAGAATAGTTCTTGTATCCTAATGATGCATCAAAGCTTGTCGTTTGTGTCGGAAATGTTGAGAGAGGAATCGATAGTCTCCTCTTCCGAGTATGAGTAGGGCCACACATTATTCAATCTCCTTCAAAGCCAGCCCTCGAATTTTGGGAAACGATCATCGCATGCCTGCCCAATTGCTCACGAGACTTTCACGGGAAACTGTTTCGCTTTGACTGACTTGGATGCCTCTCATTTTCCTTTTCAATTCCCTTTGTAGTTATCCCTCCGCCATTTGGGGCTATAAATAGGCCAAGCTCGATGGAGGAAACTCACTCATCGGCCATGTCTCAATCAACTTATAGATTATAGACTCTTGTTGTATGACTTCCTTTCTTTTCTTTCTCCTTCATAGCTAGAAGAATTCTTGTGAAGTAGTGTAGCACCTCTTCTTCTTTGCCTCCTTTGAAAATCCAGGAGGCATTATAGCTAGAAGAATCCTTGTGAGGATTGGCTTTGGGGGAGAAATAGGTAGGTGTCTTGCTACACATTTATCGAGGAAGAGCGTGCCAAAGGAACGCCATATCTTGGTCATCAACTGCCCTTCGGCGGAAGATTGAATCGGTGAAGATCTTAATCTGCTTTCCTCTTCATGTGTCCTTCTCCCATTCATCGATTCAATATCCTCATCATACTGGAGATTAGGACACATCTCTTGTAACCTCTTGAGAACATATGTAATCTAGATCCGAGTTGTAATTCATTGTAATCCAAAGAAGAGAAAATGTATTTATTTTGTTCAAAGGCGATATATATGTATCGGCTATAACCGAATATATTGATTTTGTACATCGGTTTTACATTTTTTGCACTAAAGGTGATTCTTTACAGATATCGGCTATTCTACGATTACATTTGCAATCATAGTCGAAAACTCAATCGGCCGATAGGCACGATAAGACAATCTTGTACAGAACTGTACTTGGGCGACTAATCCATCGGCCGGCCAGTGACTCCGAGCCCAAGCTTTTTTCGTCTTCAATGAATTGATTCATTAAATCATCTGAGAGCCGATCGCTTGAACCGCTTTAGTCCAAAATCGACACTTTGAGATACTTGGTATCCTGTGCTTTTCAGATATGCACCACTTGATCATAGGTCCATCCTTGTGCTTCAGAGGCCATCGTCAAGGAGGTTTCTCCTTGGACCACCTCCACCGAATCTCCAATCCATTGATGATGCATTGATGCATTGTAGATGGTATGCAACAATTGGCATGTATCCAATCCCGACCCAAAGAGAGATTATAAGATCCTCCCTTTAATGACAAAGAAAGCGGTTGGAAGGGTCTTACCGATGGTGAGCTCCACGCAGATTGCTCCTTGAGCCGGAGAGACGTTGCCTTCAAGTCCACCAACATCATGTCGGTTTGGGTTAAATCTTCATCGATTCCCAATCTTGCGCAAAGATGGTGTATGGCATTAGGTTGATCCGCCTCCATCTACTAGCATCCCGGTGACCGGCATTGACAAATCTTTGAGAAACAAGAGCCTTCAAGTGTTGTCTCTTCTCATCTTCCGCTTCTCAAAGATGGCTTGTCTAGGTTCCAGTTAATTGAGCCATGCCAAGTTCCTCATCGGACATCCGAATCAATCAGGAGCCATGAACTCTTTGGTAGGAAGACAACCATGTTTATATCAGGTGGTTTGTCATCTTCCTATCATCGCCTTAGGCTTTGGGCGCCAAACTTTAGATGAACCTTCTTCTTGTCCAAAGACATGTCTCTCGCTTCTTCATGCTGTTCTAGCCGACGAGGCGCTGGACTCTCTCTTCTGGGACTTGGTCAAGCCATCCCGACACCATGGATTGGGCTTTACGTGTTTGGCTTTGACCTTCATCTGTAGGCGAATGTCAGAGCTCGTGAGCTCAGACATGATATCTTCATCGTGACCAAAGAATCGGCCATCTCTTCCAGCCGATTGTTTGACTTCTTCATTGACCTGACTCGCCTCATGAGCTCTGCCTTGCCATCTGCCGATCCGATCGTGGACGGCTTTGCCCCCACCGATCGTGAACCGAGACCCGTTGATTGTTGAATTCACGGTGATCTTCCAGGTCTTCGTCATTACAAAGCAAACCCTTTTGGATGAGTTGCTATTATTGTAAGCCCCATTGCACTGATGCTTCTCGTTGGAGCTTGATCCCTTCTTCCCAACAAGATGCTTGAAGAACGGACATCTCCAATGTCCTTCATTACGCCGTGCCACTCTTCTCTTCCCTTTGCTTTCTCTTGTCGACGCTGGAACTTGTTGATTAGCATTGTGACCGGGATGTGACAGTCGGCTTTAAGTCTCCTCTTCAAGTAGTAACCCTTTCCTTTGTACTTTGGGATCGACGGCTCCTTTATTTTGAGCCGAATCAGATGTCAGCAACTTAACTCGTGATGTGTCTTTGCTAGACACTTCAACCATGTTAGCTGGGAAGGGTGCCGATCAATCTTCATCGACTTTTCAGCTTTGGTAGGAGTTTCAAATTTAAGCCTCCTTGCTCAATAGCTGATTGGATCTGTTGTCTGAAGATCTTGCAATCATTGGTGTCATGCGATGTTGCATTGTGCCACTTGCAATACTTCATCCTCTTCAGCTCCTCCACAGATGGTATGGTATGGAATCGGGAGAGTTTAATCTGCCTTGTCAAGCAACAGATCAAATATCTTATCACCTTAGTGATATCAAAGCCGAATTTCTCCGGTTCTTTCTTGCCAAAGGGACAGGACACGTCTTCTTGCCTTTGACCCACTCAAGCCCTATCATATTATCTTCATCTTCCGAGTCGAGTAATCCACATAGGACACCTTCTTCCGAAAGTTTCTTCTAGGCTCATAGGACTTTGCGCTTGACTCATTCGATTAACCAAGGCCGAGACTCTCAAAGTCATGTGATGCATATTTCTCAAGGTCGGCAAGAGACCTTGGAAAGCCAACTCGCCTAGTTGTTTGTCTCCCGATTCAAACTATAGCACTTGTTCTGACCTCTCCGAATCTTTGAATGAATCCAAAGAGCTGTTTCATCATTCCTTTGCTTGAGTCTCGGTCGATCGTTAATCTTCATCTCATGGATGCGGAGAAGAAGTAATTATGGAACTGCTGTTCCAAATCGGACCACTTGATGTGGCGATGATGTAAACCATGAGAATGCTTGGCCCCGATAGAGATGAAGAGAACAACCGTATCGAAGTGCATCAATGTTCCTCGCTTCTCCACATTGGATGATAAATCGAGTGATGTGCTCCATAGTGGATGTTTCATCTTGCCAGAGAACTTGGTGAAGTCTCGCACTTTGAATCTTGAGGGAACGGTATTTGATCATAGCTGAGGGATACGGTGTCCTGTACATGTGGATCGCCGCTTGGGTTTTATCCCATATTGCTTCGATAGCATCTCCGAGAAGTGGTCGATCAACTCCTCGCTTCATGTGAGATTTCAACTCAGAGCCACTTGCTCAATTGCTTGTATCTCACCTGGAGTTTCCGGAGGTCGTTCTTCTAAGATTCTTGTCTTTGGATTTGGTAATCATTGATGTCCTTGCCTCAAGAACCTTTGAGTGTTTGAATGACGTGTGTGTAGCTGCTCAATCGGACCGACTAGCCGATGGGCTTGATTGTCGAGATTCAACCGGTTTGAAATAGCCAATTGATTTAGAAGTGTTTGCAGCAAATGCGTGAATCCACTTGGAAACACCGCTCCTGCTATCCTTGGTTGATCCCGTTGAGGTGATGATCTTGTATGAGCCACCGTTAGCCGGGTTAAGACAGACAGCATTGCGTTGATGCTGAGGCGGGCTGTCTCGTATGGGCATCCCGAGCGTGGTTGTCAGAGTGGAGCAGTTGCATGGGCATCCCTAGTATCGGCCGAGCCGATCTCCGAGGTGGAGTGGGATTTGGCTCGAGGTGGAATAGGAGGTCTTTCTCTCAGGTATGACCATATGAGCATGAGCTGGACTGATCTTGACTCTTTCAAAGTTCTTGCTCCGTGATTGAAGTAGACAAACACCACTCCTTCCCCATTCATGTGCACAGCCCCTCGAGTACCCCAAATGTAGCTTGGTAAGATTGTGGGTACTTTTACTGGGACTTTCCTCAGCCTGAGGCTCAAGAAATTTGAGATGTTCATCTCAAAATGATCACGAGGTAAATCCCATCCCCGCAAGCTTCCCATCTTGATCTCTCATCGCAGGATATATTGATTTTGCTGATTCTTGATCTTGGAAGCACTGATCCTCGGACGTTTGATTGCATGTGTTGTGACGGCAGATCTTTAGCTTTACCATCACCACTTTGATTGAATCGGCCGAGTCCGATGAAGAACCGAGTCATGTGGAGATGGTGTAACTTCATTGGATCATCAATCGGGTTGGCCGATTGGTTTTGTGAACATTGAGGAGTTCGCTTTGGTTGAAAATATGCAGTCCCAGATATCCTCCTTCGCTCCTTTCTTGAGTGCATCAATTATGGCATTTTGCAATAGTATTCAGCAATACCTTATTGATCAATCATTGTTTGATGCATCGCTTTGGTCATCATGTCTTGAAGCCCTTCGTGATCGGGTCAAGAAGGTGACTTGTTTAGGCGTGGCGGATTCTTCTTGAAGACTCCACCTTTAGTCCGACCGTATGATGCCGCAAAAGCTCTTCATAATGCTTTAACTCGCCTTTGTCGAATCTTTCTGATCCTTGGTGATTGGTTGACGTTGTCCTGATCGACTTCATGAGGACCTTCAGTAGGCTTCGTCATTGTTGACTTTTCGTGTCCCACCGTGCCAAAAGTGTGTTGACGCGAAAATAGGACGTCACCTCCGCGACACACGTGACTTCGGTCCAGAAGCGAGGCGCCAGCCCAATCAAGTTGATTGACAATGGAAAATATTAGGGATCGCTAGAGAACCGATGGCCTTTAGCGACATGTACGCAGCCCAATCGGCCGATACGAAAGCGGATCGGCCGGCTCGACCACCGAAGCGCGGTTGGATGCGATCGGCCGGATCTACCGATCGTGACGCCGCGACTCGAGTAGGTCGGAATCGGCTATGTTGAAAGCCGATAGGATCTAGATCGAGTGGATGATAATGATGATAATAGCTAAAACTACAAGAATTTGGTAAAACTTGTAGATCTAGCTAATATCGGAGGGGTGAATAAAGAACAGACGAAACCTCGCCGATGCGCCGGAGGTTAAAGCCTCAGGGTTATTCGGAAAAACGGTACTCACAAGCTTGCCGGAGATCGCTTGATGCAGCCCGACCTAACTGAAGCACGACGTTGTAGAAAAGAGAAATCGCAATGGCGAAGTCAAAAGTAGATGTCAAAGGTAGATGTAGAAAGTAGATGCAAGAAAAGTAAAGGGTTTGCCCGGAGGCGGTTTGTTTGATATTGGTGTGTATTTTTCCGACTACTCAGGGTCG
The DNA here is from genome assembly GCA_022644695.1 of Cenchrus purpureus. Taxonomy (NCBI): domain Eukaryota; kingdom Viridiplantae; phylum Streptophyta; class Magnoliopsida; order Poales; family Poaceae; genus Cenchrus; species Cenchrus purpureus. Next base: position 143,954,274 of record CP053460.1, on the reverse strand, counting down.
CTATTTATGTCCCGAGGACAACCCGACTTAGCCGATCACGACCGCTTACTTGCATCTAAAGACAAAAACTACTAAAATAGAAAATGACTCTCGCAGATGAAACTTCCTAAACTGACTCTTTGACCCATCGATAATCGTAGATTGTCCCGCCTTCACCATGCTTTCCTTGGCGTATCTCCTTGATTACCGCCTTCTTTCTCTCCATCGGCCGATCCTCTAGTTATTCATCGACGTTCGCTCGGCCTGCAGTCGGGAGCGAATTCCTCGACTATCGGCGAATCTTGTTGGCCAGTCCTTCTCTTTCCTCAATCGGCCGATTATACTCTGTTTTCATTGCTCCTCCTATCCTTTTTGACCTATTTTCCAGTGTCAACAAGGTTCATTTAATTAACAAAAATGCAAAGGATATTTTAGAAATAAAATACCCTATGTTGGCATTAATTGATTAAACTTTATTTGAAGGAACCAGCGTAAGAACCTAGTCAAATTTTATTTATAAATGTTCACATATAAATTACACCAATTAAACATTAGCAATAAATAAACAACTAGGTGAAAGGTCTAAGCGTACAACTTTATGATTCGTATGAACTAACGGTTACAATTAGAAACACATTTTGTTGATATTAAACAAGTTAACATTTATTTAGAAAAGCCGATGTAAAGGCCTAATCAACTTTTAATTAGAAAAGTTAATTTAATATTAACAAATTAACATTTGATATATGAAAAACGAAGTGTAACACTAATTAGCTTTTATTTACAAAGCATGTGAAGTAATCATTATTCAAATTAACATTTATTAGAAAGCGGTGTGTAACACTATGCATCTCTTTTAATTAAAGAAAAGCATGTCTAATAGGTATTAAACAAATTAATATCAAATTAATTTTCCGAAAACATGTATGATGAAAACACACCACTAACGTGCACTTTATTTTATTATGAACCTAACGCAACGAGCAGTTAAGCGGGCAAAACATGAATTCTATACATAAAACAAGATGATAAGGATCTAGATGTGAATAACTAAAGAAATGGAGGCTGGCGAAAAGATTCACAAGACACGTAAAATAGTGCTGAATAGATCTAAGTCGGGGTTAAATCTATAAAAGGTCTGGGTGACTTATGTGTGAAAGTGAGATTTTTGTAGGGGTTTTCTATAGATTGGTCAAGACATAAAAAACATATATAAAGATTACAGAAAACCTAGGATCCTAAACACAAAGCAGGGTCTTCTCCAACCTCGTGAGAGGCAGAGAGGTCACAGGCTCGAGAACTCAAGCGCATCAAATCGCTTAGGACTTTGGGCGGCTAGGAGCTTGGGTGAGATGCGCGGAGCAGGAGAGGCGAGGATCTCGGATGTGTGTGCTGGCGGTAGGGGCAGAGGCGGAGGTGGGCCAGTTCGGCGGGAGGGCAGCCAGCGACTGCGGTGGAGCAGGTGGTGGCCTTTCGGATCTTCCAGGGCGGAGCTCCTCAGTGCGTGTCCGGCGGCGGTAGAGGTTCCGTGGACACGGCTCCGCGTCGCGCATCTCCGTGATGACGGCTTTCCCAGCTGGAGATTGCGGTCGGGAGGAAGCTGCATCTGGTAGCCATAGTGCATACTGAGAGAGAGAAGGGATTCGATGGGGATGACCTCAAACGTGCAGGGGGCAAAACGACGAGATCGACGGGCGAACGCGATGGTGTGCTCACCGCCGAGGAGATCAACAATGGCGATGAAAGGCTGTGAGTTGGAGAGTCGCATAGAAGAACTCATGGGAGTTGGGAAGGTGAGGCCGACATCGAATCGAGCAATCCACCACGGTGTTGAGCTCGACAAGATAAACTCCATGGTGGTGTCCGTTTGCACCGAGTCCACGGTTTTGCGGAAAAAGCTCACGGAAAGATTGGGAATTTAGTAGATGCAAAAGTTCGGCAAGGGTTCCGGGAGCTAGGGTTATCGAAATAGGATGAGGTTGGCGGCGTTGGAAAGAAGACGCCAAGGAGATCATCGAGCTATTTATTGGCTGAGATAGAGTTCGATTTTATTTTCCTTTTTTCTAATTTCGGGAATTAATTTCGGATTGAAAACAATTTGAAAAATGCGAAATCGTAATTAAACCACGAAAAATAATCCGATAGCTCAGAAAAATTCAGAAAATTACTAGAGATGATTTGGGACATGATGGATCCAAATAAAGTATTTGCATCTTATGAAAAAGATTTTAGAGCTTTCAATAAATAGAAATAGCTCGAGGAAAGTGAGAATAAATTCGAGAAAAGTTGGAAAATTCTCGAGAAGATTTTGATCAGCACCCTAAACGTATTTTTAAAATCTTTTACACTCAACAAACACTAAGATGCATCAGCATGAATGCAACACTCACATCGAACCAATTTATTTAATTTAGAAAATCAAACAAAGGCTTTCTTATACTATATTTCGTAAGAAAAATAAATCTTGGGAAAATTTTAAAATTATGAGAAAATCATTGTTTAATTATTCTTTCTATTCACATCCTGAATTTTGGAAATTTCAGGGTGTGACAATTACTTTGTCAACGAAAAGTACATCAAAACTAAGTTGATTGTCTCAAATTTGAAATTTAAATTTTGTAAACTACCTTGAATGGAGAAACTTCATAATATGAAAGTTGTGTATCTCAAAATTTATGAAACTTTGTATTTGACAACTTTTAATTTGAAGTGGTTTGCTTATATTTAAATAATGAAATACATTTGATGTAATTAAAAACCATTTGAGTGGGTGGGCCAAACATGGGCTCATTTAAAGCCACTGGGCGATTACGATCCAGTCAACCTACCTATAACCCCTCCATCCCTCCTCCCTCTCTTCACCTCCTCCCTCACATCCATGATCCTCCCTCCCGGTATAGCTGTGCACCATCCATCCATCCCTAACAGGCTCCTCCCGTGGATCCGCCTCCTCTCCCTCCTCTCCGCCACCACGGGCCTCTTCTCCAGATCAGTGAGAGCTCCCCTCGGCGGATCCGCCTCCTCCCGCCTCTCCGGCCGCCACCGTGCCTCCGCCTCCCCCTCCCCCCCTCAATTCGCCTCACGGCGAGGAGGCGGTGGTAGGCGGTGTAGCGCGCGCATAACAAGGTGCGGCTTGGTCTTCTCTTCCCCTCCCGTGGCGCATCGACATCTCACAGACCTCGGATCCGGTGCCTCACGCATCCGGGTTTCTCCCCGCCTCTCTCTCTCCTCTCTCTCCTCTCCCTCCTCCGTCTTCATTTTCATGGTGGCGGTAGTGGTGGTAGAGCTCCTCTGTGAGGCGGCCAGCACGGCAGTGCGGGGAGGGGCAGTGGTGGTGGTGGTAGCGGCCAGGCGGTGGTGGGCGAGCCACATGATGCCGGGTGGTGGTGTTGGCATCACGGTGCGGTGGTGGTAGTGGCGTGCGGCGGTTGGGTGGTGGTGGTGTGCGGTGGCGGAGTGGTGGCGGCAGTGAGCAGCACGGACGTCCGGTGGAGGCTACTGCCAGCCGGCCGGTGGGTCCGCGTGTTGGATTTGATTTTTTATTCCGGTTTCACAACTCTTTGCGAGCCGGATAGTACTGCACACCTTTGCCGTGAGTCTGTTTACTAAACTCCGGCAAAGGCTCTTCGGCAAAATTTTGCCGGGAGGCGGTATCGGCGGCAACTCATGGCAACTCCTTTGCCGTGAGTGAACCGGGCTTGCCGTGAGGAGGCTACCACAGCAAGCCCGTTCCCCAAATATGTCGGTGTGGGTTCCAGTTGGAGAGAGGAAGATCTCAGGTTGCGACAGCTCGTCATCGAGACGCGCCTGCCTGAAAAGATTGTTGTTATCTGAAGCCGGCATGTTGATGGTCTGGTAATCTCTGCACCAAGATTGGGTGTCCTGGGGGACTCTGCTGTCACATATATACTTCAATTTGGCACCACAGCTCTTCAGGTACATATATACAGGGCTATGGGTATCATGCATTCTCTACTCTCATTCATTACGTGGATCTTAATTTGCCTAATCAAAATTTGTAGTAATTAAATCTATGCTGCTGACGATTCAGGATCAACTGTTGATAGCCTGACGGCGGTGGTGCCCAGTGTGAGGGTTCTAGCTTTATCTTATGTGAAACTTGATGCTAATTAACTTGATGAGGTGCTTCCCCCACTTAGAGAAGTTGTACATCTAGGTGACTTCCTGGGCTGAAGTTGTGTACTGCGGTTTGCCACCTACAGCTACTACCCTGGGATGAGTCTCCTCTGCAGTGCCTGCGAGGACTACTCTCACTGCCATGTGAGGGACGGGCCCACATGTCATTGGCAGTGAGTCCTCAAGTACTGCAGTTGGTTTCAGCTACTACCATATCGATGGTTATCCTGATAAAGCTAGTTTAACCATGCATATTGACCCTTGTTTTGTGTTCGTTCTCCTTTCAGAGAACGCTTCCTATGAAACATGTGCCGTACCATAAATATTGCAAACTTAATGGTATCCTCGACGTCCGTTTGAGAAAGATCGTGCTACATACCATACTATCAAGACAGCAAGTCGCATATTAACTTGGCCAAGTTCTTTGTAAGAAATGCGAGCGTGCTGGAGTTGATGAGCTTGAGTTACAACTTGAAACATTGGCTACGATGGGTGGATTAGAAGACAGTGTATGCTGCTCCAGACTGAAAAGAGGGCTTCGAGGGGCGCAAGATTTGATTTTGTATCCCGTGTTGAGTCACTAGTCTTCTGTCCGAGGAGCAAGTACATGATTTTCAATACTCGATCCCTTTCAAAGTTCATACCAATGGGAGATATTTGGTTTCCATCTAGGAATATATATCTATCGAGTTTGTCACTTTTCAGTGTCTTCTGTCCCGACGATGGGTGGTGCAGGCTGCTGGCGTGACCACCCCATAGTCAGGTTCGTTCACAGGACTAAAAGAGGACCTTTGTCTCTCATCAGTCCGACGGTTGGTAGAGTAAAACTCTACCAGGGACTAAAGCCTCTCCTACCAGGTGTATATATCATTCCTGAATTTTTAGCTGGGTTTCAACATCTTGTGGCCTTAAATTTGGTTGCGTCCCGAACAAGCTGACTTTTGTTGACATATACCCTTTCACACACGTGTGTTTACTTTGGCAAATTCGCCTTCAATTCTCTATTCACGCATCACATAAAGTCACATCTTCTCTCACAACAGCTGACCCAATGTGACAATTTTCCACCTCAATCCATTCCAAAGCACTATTCATTCACGTCAATTTGCTAAAGTAAACACAAATTTGATATGCGTCAAGGAAAATATCATTCATTGGATACCTTCCTTAAGCCTGAGGTATTTCTTACCATATTAAAGCTGCAGTGGGCCAAAAACGATTGGGCCAGAAGCCCAATTACATCTACATGCGTTTGTGAATCCTGAATGAACAATGCATTGGGTAGCTTCTGATCTATTTAGGAAAGCAAAATATAATGAGTTTTTTGGCATGAGAAGCTGCTTACCGTCAATGAAATTAGTACTGGTCTTGTGTGTGTTGGGGTGTGTGGGGTGGGGGCGGCGATGCCTAGCCCTCTCCGGCGCTTCTCGGCCGCCATGGCCGGTGGTCTGCGGCACTTGTGGTAGCGTGGCGCCCCGTCCTCTCCTCCTCCTCTCCATTCGCTTCCCTTCATCCCCCTCCTCTTCTAGGTGGTGGCACAATCTGCAGTGGTGGTGGGTTTGGCCCTCCCAGCGCAGATCTGCCGTCCCAGTGGATCTGGCAGTCTTCGCAGATCCGCATGAAGTGGCGATTGTTGAGTGGGGCGGCGGTTTCGCGTTGATACGGCCTGGTCGTTTCCGGTGGCCCGGCGGCGGGGGCCCGGAAGACATGGTTGGTATAGCGTCCACGAGAACTTGATGCTCTTGGGCGTTGCGGGCGTGGCGTGATGCGCATCACGGCGGGGCAAGCGGCCATATCCGTCCCGCCCACTCTTATCAAATCTCCGACCAGTCCTCGTGTTGACCACGGGGTCCACACCTACGTCACGGGTACTGCCTGCACCCTACCTCTCCACCACACCAAGGTTGTCTCTTTCGGTTGCGGCTTCCTCCTGCACAGTCGGCCAGCGTTGGCGGCGCCCTATGACAGCTCTTTCCACTTCACCTTGTCCTCCCTGGCGCCTCCTCCTAACGCTTCTCCCTGGCGCGCCCGGTGGATTCTGAGATCGAGGCGGTCACAGCCTCCCCATGGCCGAGCTCCTCTTCCATGGCTCTGTGACTCCTTCCTCGCCACTAGCAGCCGATAGCCCCTCACCCCGACATGGTACCTCCCGGTGACCTTAGGATCTCAGCGGCTGAGCACCTCCACCGCATGGCGGTGTGGAGCCGCCGGCGGTGGCTCGCTCCTCATCGCCGGTCAAGGCTCCCGTGCCCCTCCTCGCGGCCTCCACCTCGTCAAAGGCGTCTCACTAGCCTCCTCGACCGTCACCGTCGGCCTCCTCGGCAGCGCCGTCGCCTCATCAACGACACCCCGGGCCTTCCCGCCAACGCACCCCTCCTCCGTCTTGGCGATCGTGTCTCTCCCCGCCAACGGCCACAACCCCTCCTCGTGCTGGCGGTGGGGCTCCCTCCTGTTGATGGCCGCAGCCCTCCTCTGTCTTTGGCGTGACTCCCTTCCCGGCCGGCCACAGCCTCTCGCGGCGGCGTGGCTCCCTCACTCGGGTCGGCCGCTACCCACCTTGCGTCGTCGCTCCTCCTCCTATGGGCCTCTACGATCTCGGCGTCCTTCTCGGCATCCGGGGACCAGCGTTGGGCATGGCATCGTCGATGCACACCGCTGCGGGGCCTTGGGTGTTCCGTCACTCCTTCAGCCGCTGGATTACGGTGGCTGCCGCCCCTCTCTTCCCCTTCCCTTCGCGGTCTTTGCTCAGGGGCTCGACTCCCTATGCGGTCGTTGGGTGGGGCTGCTCCAGGCACCCCTCTTGTGATGCAAGTAAGGTTGTCCTTCGTTGCCGTCACCTTGAGTCTCATTCGTTTTCCATCTCTTGGCTCTCATCTCGCTTGCGGCGATCATGCAACGGTTTGGGTCTTGAGGCCTTTGGCAAAGCTTTGCCTAACGTATGGTAGTGCTGAAAACAGTTGCGCCTCTTTCGTAACTTACCCGGTTAGGCGTTGTTACGGCCTCAAATCCCTTTGGTTTGCGGTGAAAGACACAGGCCTGCTCCTCGTGGATGGGCGGGTGTCGGCCCGGTGTTAGTCTTGTTTCCTTTCTTGAGGTGTCGTCTTGCATGACCTCTTCATTGCCAGCGACTTCGGGGTGTTTGCCAAGTTGTGACGGACGTGTCTCCTTAGTGTCTCTTTGTTGCAGGCATTTGTCGTCTTAGGTTGTTTTTCCTGTAGTGGTGGTGGTGTGGTGTTCTTCTTTGTATCCCTCTTATGCGTCTTCCTTGTTTCTTTTCAGGTTGTCATTCTATTTTTCCTGCGCTTGAGAGATTCTTCTAAAGTCATCTTGTAAAACTTTCCTCTTAATGAAAATGTGCTTTGCACATCTTAAAAAATACTGGCCTTCAAAGGTTCTGTGTACTGCTTGGTGCAATATTGGGCTTAATTTGGTCACTGCTGCCAAGTTTTATTGGCCTGCTTTATTAAGCTGAAACCTTCTGACTTTTGTTGATGTAATCACAAAATCTGGTAAACATCCAAATATATGTTTGTGAAATCCGAATCAACAATGCATTCACAAATTCATACATTGAGCAAAAAGATTCGTTGGACAGGCCAGCCAGGCTGACTGAGGCCTTCGTAATCAAGGAATCAGAATGCAATAAAGCCCATAAACTAGAAAACAAATTGGGCAACGAACATGCGCAAAAGCCCATGCGCCGGCAATTATATGGTCGCCCTGCCTGACCGGCCGTTCCGATTCCCCCGATCGCCGCTGGCCGCCGGCGCCGCATTCTGCTTTCGAGCTCCCGGCTACTGCCATCGCCATGGAGGTGATCACCAAGAAGAGGAGGCTGGCTGAAGTAGAACGAGAGTCGTCGACGACCTCAACAGGAGGCTGGAAGAACAGGTGGAACTCGTCGACGACCGCATCAGCGGTCTCCCCGACGCCGTCCTCGGCGACATCGTCTCCTCCTCCCTCAAGGACGGCGCCGCATGCAGGTGCTCTCCCGGTGGCGCCCCATCTGGCGCTCCGCCCCTCTCAACCTCGACTTCCACGACAATCCTGTTCCTCCTGTTCATCACACTGCCGGCGAGATCTGCAGCATCCTCGCCTCGCACCCCGGCCCCGCCCGCCGCTTCACTATCCACATGTGCCACGTGCAGAGCAAAGACTGCGTCGCCGCCGCCGCGACCCTTGACGCCTGGCTCCGGTGTCCCACCCTCAACAGCCTACAGGAGCTCGAATTCAGCATCTGCTATCTCTTTAGCAATAGTCTGCCACCGTTTCCCGCATCAGTACGCCGCTTCTCGCGCACCCTTCGCGTCGCCAGCTTCGGCGCCTGCATTTTCCCGGACGGGAACGCCAGCGTGCTCCACCTGCCGTTTCTCAAGCAGCTAAGCCTTGTGAGTGTCGGAATCTCAGAGACCTATCTGCATGCCTTACTCAACGGCTGCTCTGTCCTTGAGAGCTTACTGTTAAGAGACACCAATGGCTTCCCTCGACTCCGGATCGTGTCCACTAGCCTCAGAAGCATCGGTGTGTGTTCTCAATGGAGAGACGAGAGGTTGAGGCAGCTTATCATCGAGGATGCCCATGTCTCGAAAGATTACTAATTTTCAATGCTAGGGAGATGGACATCTCGGATATCTCATAAAATTGAAAATTTTGAGAATATTCTATCAAATTCAAGCTCCAAGCTCCATTGGCAACACAACTTTTCAGGTACCAGCGTCATTCTAACTTTCACCTTCACGAGCAATCCAAAGTCCCTTTGCATGTTCATGATAGATGTTAATTTTGTGCTTAACTCAGGGATCAAGCATTGTTACCCTGGCGACGGTGGTGTGCAGTGTGAAGGTTTTAGCTTTGTACAGTGAGAACCTTAGTTTGGATGCGTTATTAACCTTATTAGATGTTTTCCTGCCTGGAGAGTTGTACATCCAGGTGACAAAACCTACTCTTTAACTGAGTGTGCATCTGCACTCTTTTGTCACCCACATCAATGATTGGTCATCTAAATCTAGGTTCACAATTTACGCTAATTTATGTTTATTTACTTTTTAGACAGCAGATTTGGGGAGAAAATACGTGGCGCCGTATAAGTAAATACCGGAATCTTATTGGTTCCCTTGACATCCGATTGAAGAAAATTATGTTATCTCCCTATCGAGGCAACAGGTCTCATGTTAACTCCGCCAGTTTCTTTGTATCAAATGTGACAGTGCTGGAGTCAATGAGGTTCAAGATAGAACATCAAAATGATAGCGTGTGGATTGAAAGACAACATAGGCTGCTGCAGATTGAAAAGAGGGCTTCAAGGGTGCACAGTTTTATTTTGTATCATGTAACGAATTGATTATTGGGCCACATTACCGTCCGCATGCTGAGAAAGAGCAAGTGCATGATTTGTCAACAGCCGACCCCTTTGAAAGGTTTCACAATGGGTCTGATTCCATTCACAATGGATTGGCTATACTGTTTTGCCAAGACTTGATCAGTCACTTGTTAGCAATGTCTTATCATTTGTTTTCTCTTTTCCTGGAGCAATTTCATTTGTTAAGAGATTAAATCAGTTCACTTTCGAGTTTCCTCTTTTTATATGTCATCCAATGCGACAATATCAGTCAATCTTAAATAAGCTAATTTGCTCATGTTTCAGGCACGCAGTCAATGCCCACTTGGTTGCATTTGTGATGGGACACCAAACCCGAAAACTGAGGAGCTCAGAAACGGAGTGCAAATCCCAGAGGTCAGACAATTAACTTGTTTTGTGACGTAGCTATTCAGTTGAGCAACAGCGCTGACAAGGATAGCTGCCACTTCATTTATTCAGTTACTTAGAGCTGGCAAAAGATTTGTGCCAGCTGATGTATGATTTGCAAATATTCTCCAGACCAGAAATATGCATGGATGTTTATGTGTCCGAACATGGTTCGTAGGTGTTGTATGCATATGAAGCCTAAGCTGCTACTTTCAAATCACTCAAAGAGCTAGACGTAGTTTCTTTATTAAAAAATAAATCTGTATGGCATGTACTGGAATGCTTGAGAACATCAACATTTTATCTGATCCCTAAGCATTCTATGTTTTCAATTGCTCTATGTTTGGGTTTCATACTAATGACAATTTAAGCATTCTTTTAGAAGTGCATGGTATTTCGGAGTGGAAAATCCATCTTTGTTTAAATGGTTCTCCTATATCCACTGTATATCTTTGTTTGGTATTCCTATTTTGTCGCACTTAATTACAAATTTACAAGATATGTTGGAGCTCAAACTAGAACATTCAAGCAAAATGCAAATCAAAACCATTGTTGCACAGATAATCCAGTGAATGTTATTATTTTGGCAAAAGAATAGACTGAGAAATAGTCAAAACATCGTTTCATAGCAGCATTTGTGCCTTAAATTTTGGTTGCATCAGCAGAAACCTGCTAATAATGTTTGTTGATATATCACACAATCCGGTAAACATCCAAATATATATCTGTGAATTCTGAGCACTGGCCACTGGGGAAAAGATCCTTGGACAGCTTCAGCCTTGAGCCTGAGGTTTTCCTTACCCACAGGAAAACCACAAGCAGAAATAGACTCTGCCAGAGGACGAGCCTCCTCTGCCAGAGTACTCGTTGGTGAAGCTCTGCTCCGGAGTCTAGACCCAGATGTAGACCCTGATGTTCTTCAAAGTTCAGTTCAGTTCGGTTTCTTTGACACAAAGTACAGGATTCAGAGCAGTGTTCTTGAGCAATCTATTTCAAGTTGCAATACGACAATACCTGAACTGTATGTCCTGCTTGGGTGTCGACCAAGTTGTAAGTCTGCCACACCTGATCAGTGTGGTTGAACGGCTGAATGCTCACCTCGACGAACTCGTGCAGGTTGAGCCTGAGGACAGGCGTCCCGGCACGTGTTGTCACCCTGACAGGGCGGCGCCCGGAGGTGGACGGCGGCAGCGCGAGCTCGCAGGGAAGCATCCTACCAACCCAGAAAATTTCTAAATAGCCCCTGATTTGGATCACTACTTTTAACCGTGATCCAAATATTTACATTTACCCCTTATTTTTATTTGGATCCACACCTTGAGGTAGAGCTGCTGCTGGCCAAGGTTTTGCTGGTCCTAGCTCGCCTGGTTTTCCAGTGACTCAAGAACGCCAACCTCATGAATCACAGTTGCCAATGTTCAGTCCAGAAATGTTCAGAATTCAGAGCTTGCTTGTTCTTCAGAATCTGCTTCCAGATTATTATAAAAATACACTAATTCCTGAAGTCATGTCTTAATTTCGCGTTAAAAAGCGAGATGAACAGAGCAGAACAGGTGGAATGACATGTTCCTTCCACATTTCAGAACAACTGTAAATCTGTAATGTTGCAATCTCTTGGCCTCAAAACTATTGTATGGGTGGAATCCTTACTGCAATCTCATAATTTCCTAGTCTCTCTTTTATGCCATACAACAGGATCATTCAACCTTACAGGTTAGGTGCTTAGTGCCAATCAGGCTGCATTTTTTTGTCATCAAAGAAGAAACTGTAAAACTGAGGATCATTTAACCTTACAGGTTAATGCTTAGTGCTAATCAGGCTGCATTTTGCAAAAAAAATGACAATTTGAACATTCTTTACTATGTAGGAGTGCATGGTACTCCTAAGAGTGGAGAATTCATCTTTGTTTGAATGGTCCTACTATATCTTTGTTTGCTATTCTAGTTTTCCTCGAACTTTTAATTACAATTTTACATGATATGTTGGATCTGAATTAGAACATTCAAGCAAAATGCAAATCAAACCATTGTTGCACAGATACTCCAGTGAATGTTGTTATTTTGGGCAAAAAGAAAAGAGTGTAGTGTAAAAGATCGTTGAATAGCATTTCATAGAATTGGGGAATTCGTGTTTTTTAATCCATCTATGTTACAGGAAAGAAAAATGCCTCTGAAGATAAGATGAGGGCTGCAGTTGGACATACTATTTGCTTGCTTTGAGCTCCTGATTGGACTGCTTTATTGGGCCTCTCTGTAAGCAGGTTACTCCTTAACTTTAACTTGCAATGCAGGTGAAGAATGAAGCAAATCAGCAAGCATTTGAAACTGAAATACTACAAACTGCTACATTATTCCCGCCTGATTTTAGTTTGGTTCAACATTTTGTGCCTTGATATTTGGTTGCATAACGAGAAACCTGCTGATTTTGTTGATATCACACAATCTATTGAACATCCAAACATATCTGGAATTCTGCCAGAGAGATCCTTACTCACAGGCAAACCACAAGCACAAATAAATTACTGATGATATCACCATCAAAGAATAGCAAGTTCATCTGAGACGGTAATAAATTACTGATGATATCACCATCAAAGAATCGCAATGATGACGGGTAATAAAAGTAAGTATTTTGAGCGATTATCACCTCCGTGTCGCTCCAATTTATATAACAGAGTCTCACGTTGTGAAATTGGAATTGCAGGCTAAACTTTGACCTGTGCAGTATTGAAGGGGTCTGATGAACGGAATTTTGATGGCTTATCTACGACCGGACAGGCAGCGGTTGGTCTGATGGAGGATAGCCTGGCCCCCGGCGACTTTTGCCAGGCTGCTGCTGCTGTTGCCGGGGTATGGCCGGCCTCCCTGCTCACAGCCAGGCCGCGGCCACTTTGGTGGCCAGCAGCCAGAGCGCAGCCACCCCAGCCAGGCCACTGCTGGCTATGAGGTGGTCCAGCTGCCGCTTGTCCGCCACGAGCAGGCTCTGTCGGCCATGAAGTGGCCGTTGGCTGCTAGATGGCCAGGAGGGCCTTGAGCGATCAGGAGAATGCTGATGGCCAGAAGACAGTGGAAGAAAAGACAGGAAAAGGGCTGGCTGCAGCGCCACCGCTTCTCGATCTTGACTACTGGAGGTGAGGGTGCCAAAGTTCTAGCGGTAAATGAGTTATTAAGTTCCGCTCATCACAATATTTCACCACCACCTACAGTGTTTTCAGATGGCCCAATGGAAAGGTGTCAGCCAACTACCGCTGTGGAACACCATTGGGATCGCACAACACAGTGTCCGACAACCGATAAGTTTGGCTCTTTATCGCAGTGCGAGAGCTAACAATACTTTGGTTGGTGGATTACCGTTGCAGATGAGCTGGTGTTGGAGAGAGCTATGAAACGCAGCTGCTAGGAACCTGGATGGCGCCCCAAAGATCGCAGACCTCGCATCTCCGACACACCCAGCGGTGGTAAGTTTTTGAAGGACACATGTATTGATAATTTAAATTCTATTGGAGTTTCGTTAGGACATACCTCCGATGCAATTAACCTATCCTATAGTGCTCTTAAACGAATTCATATTGACAAAACAGTAGTACAACATAAACCTCGCATTTAAAATTCAATCTAGAGGATAACCCATTTGACCTTAGTGATGGAGAAGATTATGAGATTAATAATGATCTTCTATCGCACTTGGTGAAGGATTTAACGGACGTGGACCTAGATGATTTGGACTTGGACACAAAGATTTGTGATCTCCAGGTATCTCGGTCGTAGGACTAAGTCTCATCTAAGAAAAATAAAGGCCGCATAGGCAGCAAAACAAAACAACAAGGTTACTCAATGAAAGGCTTTTACTGGAATAGCAGAGGTCTTTCAGACTTGGCTAAATACCGGTATATTTCAGAAGCAATAAGGGATCATCATCTGGATTTTGTTGCAATTATGGAGACGGTAAGCAAGATATGTCTCGAGCGAATCTTAATCGGCCATCGTGGGAGCAGATTTTGCTTGGCAATCGCTTGCACCTAGGGTCGATCCGAGGAATTCTCTTAGGCATCAATTCCCTAGTACTTGATCTTTCTGTTATATCGTGAAGGGGAATTTTTGTTAAATTCCATCCGCGAAATAGACAAGATGACTTTAAATGGATACCGATGATGTGTACGGTCCCCAGAAGACTTTAAGACCGCCTTTCGCCGAATTAGTACGAACTTGCCAATGTAACCCTTTGCCTGCTTTGATAGGGGGATTTCAATATAATGAGACACAGCAGAGAAAAGAACAAAACAATTTTAACCCCGATGGCCTTTTCTATTCAATGCTCATCGATAGTTTCGATCTCGGAGATCGAATTGTCGTAGACAATTCACCGGGCTAATTCACTCCGGATCCGACCTATGAAAAATTGGATAGAGTTTTGATGAGTACGAATGGAATTGAAATACCCTGGTTACGCTCGAGCTTTAGACCGCTGGATTTCGATCACACACCGCTGATTCTAGAAACGGAGACCCAGCTTTTCGGTCACCTAAGCAGTTCAAAATGGAACTTAGCTGGGTTGACTCAAGAGGATTTTAAAGAAAAGGTCGAGAGATTTGGAATCATCCACCAAGGGCAAAACTCACCCAACGTTGGAACAGAAAAATGGGAGCATTAAGAACACATCTCCGGGATGGGCTCGCCATCACCATGGGTTGTATAGAATTCAAAAGAACAATTCCAACATATTGTGACAACACTTGACACGCAAGCCGAACAGAGAACTCTAACCGAAGGGGAGCGAGAACAACTGGAAAATGCTCGTGATGATCTCACAAAGCTCCCGAGAGAGGAGGAACCGAGATTTTATCAACGAGCCAAAGTGAATGACGCCCTTTGGGGATAATAATACCAAGTATTTCCGATGGTGGCAATGGCAAACATCTAAAAACGAATATTTTCCCGGACCATGAAGGCGATAGAATAGAAGGACAGAATATCTCAAAGAGTACATTACCCAATTTTACAAAGGTTGCTCTGGTCCTCCTAAGAGAGTCACTTTAGCTTGGATGAGAACATAGAGGATATTTCGCAAGTGAGTCAGCCAGAAAATGAATTTCTCATGGCCCCTTTCACTGAAAAGGAGGTTCGGAAGCAATTTTTAGCATGGAACACAATAAAGCACCAGACCGGATGGTTTTCCTTGAGTTTTATCAGCATTTTTGGGAAACAATCAAAGGGGACTTGATGAATATGTTCCATGAATTACACACCGGAGAACTCCCGCACCTCAATCAATTCGAGTCATAACTTTGATACCCAAAGTTAAAGAGGCTAATAAAATTCAGCAATATAGGCCCATCCGCCATCGAATGTCACTTCAAAATTTTACGAAAGTGGCAACAATTAATTAACTCGGGCAGATAACATTATCACCCCACTCAAATGCCTTCATGAGAGGTAGGAACATTTTGGAAGGGTAGTAATCCCACATGAGACAAGACACTAACTACACATGTAAGAAATCGAACGGGATTATATTTAAAATCGATTTTGAAAAGGCCTATGACAAAGTCAAATGGGACTTTCTCGACACGACGCCTCCGGTTAAAAGGTTTCTCCACCAAATGGATTGAGTGGATTAAATCTTTATTTCGGTGGAAGTGTCGCATTAATATCAATGATGAAATAGGTCCATTCTTCCGCATAAAAAAGGACTCGACAAGGAGATCCACTATCACCCATCCTTTTCAACATAGTTGCATATGCTCACACTCCTTATTAAACGGGCTAAACGAATAATCGACATAAAGGTGTGGTGCCCCACTTGATTGATGGCGGCCTTCCATACTACAAGATGTCGATGATACAATTTTGTTCTTAGATCACAACCGGAACAAGCTCGTAACATGAAAAATATTCTTTGTGCGTTTGAGCGCTTATCGGACTCAAAATAAATTTTCACAAGAGTGAAATTTACGCTTTGGTGAGGCTAAGAACTTTGAAGACCAATATAAAGAACTGCTTGGTTGTAATCCCGAACTTTCCCAACCAAATACCTAGGTATTCCTATCCATTTTCGGAAATTGGCTAATAATGACCGGTTGAGGATCCAGAACGTTTTTGAGAATCGCCTCCAGCTTGGAAAGGGAAAACCTTTCATACGGAGGCCGGTTAACTTTAATCAACTCAGTTCTTAGCAGTCTACCGATGTATATGATGTCTTTCTTCCAAATTCCAAAAGGGGTTCGTAAGAAGTTGGACTACTACCGGTCTAGATTTTTTTGGCAAAGTGATGAGCATAAGAGAAAGCATGATTAGCTAGATGGAGTATTCGTGTCTTCCACGAGATCAAGGAGGACTAGGGATACATAATCTAGAACTCAAGAATATGGCCTTACTCAGCAAGTGGCTGTATCGTCTGCTTACAACAGATGGCACCGCAATGATCCTTCAACAAATAT
The DNA here is from genome assembly GCA_022644695.1 of Cenchrus purpureus. Taxonomy (NCBI): domain Eukaryota; kingdom Viridiplantae; phylum Streptophyta; class Magnoliopsida; order Poales; family Poaceae; genus Cenchrus; species Cenchrus purpureus. Next base: position 143,937,976 of record CP053460.1, on the reverse strand, counting down.
CTAGGGACAAACCTCCGTTCAGTCCAATGGAAAAGCGGGATTCACACTTTTGGGCTTATGAAGGTTAAAATGACTTTCTAAAATTTGGCACCTTCACTATCAAGGATGGGTCTCAGATAAGATTCTGGGAAGATAAATGGTTAGGCAACAGGCCTCTTCGTGATCAATATCCTCAACTCTATAACATTGCTAGGAAAAAGGTGATACTGTGGCGTAAATACTTAGTACAGTAGATTCCCAATATATCCCGGTGGAGAGATCCGATTGGACCTAAATTGGTAATGTGGAATAATTTAGTAGTAAGGTGGCAAATATAAACCTCACCGACGAAGGAGATGAATTTAATTGGAGTTTGGACCCGACATGTGTTTTCTCTGTGAAAACACATTATTTGGCCCTCGATTTACCAAAATGTACCGAACACAAATAAAAACTATGGAAATCAAAACTTCCATTAAAGGTTAAAATTTTTTATGGTTTTTAAAGAGAGGAGTTATTCTCACTAAGGACAATCTGCCAAACGAAATTGGAATGGTAGAAACAAGTGTCTTCATCATGAAAATGAGTCAATTCAAAGCATCTATTTCTCGAGTGTAGATTCACACGTATGGTATGGGCTTCGGTCTATGCGGCATGGGGATTACCTAAGCCATCTAGTGTGTCTAATATGTTCAATGGTTGGCTGAATTTAGTTCCACAAAATTTTAAACCTCCGGTATTTGTAGGCGCGGCCTTTTATGTTGGGCGGTCCGCGATGCAGAAATGCAGTGGTTTTTGATAACAAATCTCCAAATTTTTGCAGTTATCTTCACAACGTCGCATTGGCTCCGACATGGTCTATTCCTTCAACAGCCCATCATCGCGGAGGTCTTGTAGCGGCCGCAGTGCTTGGTCCAAGTGGCCAAGGCTATTTTTGCCCGGCTTTGGGTGGCAGCCTAGTCTTAGGATTGGCGGCTCTTAGAGTCCGGAGGTGGAAAACTGTTTGGTGCGTGTCGTTTGTGAGGCGGGATCTTTTCAAAGCGGGTGTATCACCTCGATGTATCTAACTGAAAATTTAATAAAGCATCCTTTCTCAAAAAAAAAAATCTGAGACTATGGAACAAGCGTTTAATGATGATAAAGCACGGTCTGTCTATAACTCTGTGAAATAAAGCCCCTTCTCACACAAATTTTTGGACCATCATATCGGAAATCAATGCTCCAGATCTACCTTACCTCCACCTTATCTTCTTTCCCACCATTTCTCCTTCCTCCTTTACTCCTCACCCATCTTCTTCTACCTCGCTCCCTCACCGGTGCCCACATCCCACCGCCCAGCCTGCCCCCCGCCACGCTGCCACGACTGCTTTCGTGCCCTTCCCGCCGCGAACCCCACCACCACCTCCGGCTTCCTCCGCGACACCATGGAATCCCCGCGACCCGCCCCATTTGTCGGCCTCCACCGCTCGGTCGGCGGCCCTCGTTGCGTGCCACCCGCCTCCACAGACCATCGGTGCCCCACCGCGCCACCCGCTGCTCCCAGAGCTGCCGCTGCCACCGACCCTTCCACTACGGCGGCGGTGAGCAACAGCCCCAACCCAAAACCCCTAACCCGGAACCCTAACCTCGCAGGAGTTCGAGAGTTGGAGAAGAAGGTGGGTGGAGGTGAAGAAAATCGTGTGAAGAAGATCTCCAAATCACCAAGTGAGATATAGATTTCCTTAAATTATCATCTTCACACCAGTAATTCAAATGTGTGAATTGGCCGCCCTGCTCATGAGGGTGACTCACGGCCGGATCTCCTTGCTCGGCCTCCTCCGCCCTTCGACAGATCGCACTCCTCGGCTCACCCTCTCCATCCATCACTCCCATGGCTTCCCTAGCGGCACGTGCGGGGGAGATCGGGAGGACATCCTAACTGCCCTCGCCTCCGAGCCACCATTCGCCCAGTCCGCCCTCACCTCGTGCCTCTGTCGCCTCTTGTCCATGGGTTCCTTCGCCTCACCATGAGGCGGGTGAGGCCCAACTGTTTTCGGTACTTGTCGTTGACAAAAGTAATTCAAATTAAAAGGGTTCAACTGCAAAGTTAAATAACTTGTGAAGATCTACGACTTTTATTTTGTCATTATTCATCCGGTATAGTGGTAGTAACATTCTTCACAAATCTTATATATCTCACATATAGTTTAATAAAAGATATTTATTTTGTGAACAAACTACTACTTTGTCAAATGAAGAAATTACCCAAATAAAAGTTGTACATCTTGAGAAGTTATGAAAATTTATAGTTAGAAGTTTTTAATTTGAATTAATTGTGATTTGAATGTGATTTGAATTTCATTTTCCGAGAGTTATTGCAAAGACACACGGTAAAATAGTTCAAATAGTTCTTTGTCCAGAGTCGGGACCAAAGCACTGTAGGCTCAAGGCAAGAGTATTTACCATCGGTTAAAAGGCACACAGCAAAAAAGTTCTTGCCGAGAGCCGAGACCAAAGCACTCAGCAAACTTTTTTTTGCCATGAGCTTGCTCACGGCAAGCAAAACACCTTTTGCCGTCAGCCTCGATTTTGCTGTGAGTTTTCTTCCTGGCCCTCGGTGAAATGATATTTTGCCGTGAGCCCAAAAAAGCTCACGGTAAAAGAAGTGTTGCTACAAACTTCGATTTTCCCGTAGAGTCAGGTACAGCCAGCAAGAGGGTATATGTAATCTTAATGAATTTCTCACTTAATTTCATTCTTGGTGGATCCAATGCAAGTCCCTTCATCATTTAATTAAGTTGCCTGATCAAGATGTGTCAAATTATATGATGTGTTTTTGACGATTCAGGGATCAACTATTAATAGCCTGAATTCTGGATGGTTCTAGCTTTATCTTATGTGAAACCTGATGAGCATATTGACTTGCTGAAGCGCTTTCCCCACTTTGAAAAGTTGTACTTCGAGGTGACTACTCTTTTTTATAAAGGATCACCTGCTTCTATATATAAAAGCATATAAGAGAATTGTTACATGCATGACTTCAGCCATCACACATTCACACGTTCCCTGGGGTTGCCAGCTTACAAAAGGGCGCATAACAGACAACTCAAAAACAACATCCTATTGTCTGACAGAGAACAGTAAAACAGCTAGTGTCGAACGAAGAAGCAAAAGGATTTGGCATTTTTAGAAAAGTCCTCCGGCGGTGTTGCCTCTTGTAGCCGACGCTTGGACTTGCGCAGCCCGTGCTTCCAGCCTGTGTTGCTCAGCGCCCAACAGCAGTATACGCCATCGCTGCAATGATGAAAGGATTTTGTACATCAAGTCAGATGGAGATCTAGAAACACCCCTCAATTGCATATTTATTTCTAGTATTCCATATCACCCACAACACCACACCCAGCAGAAACACCTTCAGGCCCCTTTGGGAGCCCAAAATCCCGGAGGGTTCCTCCGGCCAAGAAATGAATTTAACCCGGGCCAAAACTGCCCTGCTATTTGAAGCCCACGGATGTCTCAACCCTAGCCACCGCTTGGGCGAGCTCTCCCACCTCCCGACCGTCTTCCTTCTCCTCACAAGCCGCTGTCCACCACGACTCCTCCCGTCGGCTCCACCACATCGCCGACGCCTGCCACCTCCACTCGCGCGCTCGTCGTCCCGGTGCTGGGTGCCCTTGTCGCCGTCCGCGCCCCTGTTGTCGCCCGCGCTGCAGGCTCGAGGCGAGGGAGCTCTCCGGCCCCAGTTCGGTTCGCTGAAGAGTTGTTCAGGGAGGCCATGCTGGCCGGCGTGGCGGACGCGGCGCTCGTGCACGCCCCGCCGCCGCGGTCGGGATCGTCGGGGTGAGGCTGGCCGCCGCCATATCTGCTCCTCTCTTGCCGAGCTACAACACACTCCCCTCCCCTCCTTTTCTTGATTTGATCTTTGGTGTATTAGCTCCAAGATCCGGTACTCCTTGGTAGGAACGGCTCTGGATGTATGCACGCCTTTTTTCCTGACTTGCAATGGATGTATGCATGTTGTGTTGTGTGCAGTTTCATATGCATGGTGGATAGCATAGCAGAGTAGAATTTAGTTCTTGTGAGATCTTTTACATAATACACCACACTGGATTGGATCAGCAAGCCTGTCAAAGCCAGCAACAAAGCACCTAGTAGAGTTTTACATTACATGTACATATGTATTTAGTAGTAATGCAATGTGGATAGGAGACCACTAATCTGTTGCTGCTACCTGCTTCCCCAGCTTGTGGCCATGCCTGGCATCTTCTCCTATTTATGGCTTTGCTTCACAGTAAAAAGCTAAACTCTTTAAAGTAAAGTAAAAGAAGAAGAAAAAGGAACTAAACAAAGCTAAACCTGTTAGTTTTATAAATTCTTGACAGTTGACACTCCCAAGATTGCGCACCTCAACAAAGATAATATTGTCTTTTTCCTCAACAAAGCTAATCTTGAATTAGGATTTGACTAGTGTATGCCGTATCATCAATATATCAAAGCATTGTTTCAGATTAATGATTTGTGCGGCAGTTTGACCATTGAACTATTTTTATCAAATGTCTCATTAAGTCGTAAAATTACAGTGGTGCTTATCAGTTATCACATCATCACATGATGAAAGTTAGTTTGAAATTTATAGAAAATATCATGCTTTTGTCAATCCATATCATTAGACATAGAGCACAAGCAAAGCATCTGATTCAAGGACTTTCATCATTCGTGTGCAATCAAGTTGGTCAGGTTAGTTCTCTTTTCAGTGCAACACTTGCATACAAATTCTTTTCACCCCAAAGAAGTGAAATTGCAACCATCCTTTGTCTAATTTACCTGTAACTCCATATTTGAGTGACTCAGCTAGACAGAGAATTTTACGCTTGATTGTGTATTTCACTAACCTTATTTTTTTCAGAATATGTGAACAGAAAGTGTTGAAGAAGATGAATAGGCGAAAAGAATGTTGGAAGGAAGGTCCTTGGCATTTTACTAGCTAAATATCTTATACAATAATTAGATTATGCGGCAACAATTAAGTTGAGTGTAGAGTTTTGTAGCTAATTAAGTAGATGCTTAAAACATGCAAAAGAGCATCATTATCTAGAAAACAACCAAAGGAGGCTTGTAACTTTTGTCAATTGCATGAGCGGATGTAATATGCCTTCCTTATGTTGAATTAAGGCAGCTTGATGTATTCCCTTTGTGACGTGTGATTTCGCTCTCATGGCTTATTTTCTACGATATTTTGGATTTGTTCATGGATTTTGTTAAATGGCTATTGTTTATTTTTGGACGTTTTTCTAAATTTTGGGGTGTCAAATTAGTTTTTATTATTTTGTTTAGCTTATGGGTTCCAAAAGAAAAATAGCTTGATTATTAAAAATCCCGAACTCCCCGTGTCCCTGGTTCCCAAACAGCTCGGAGGTGGAGAGGGCATTCCTTCCCGCGGGGAGGATTGACATGCAGGAAAAATCAGGGTAGGGATGCCCAGCTCTGGGTTGGGCGGCCCTGTGCTCAAGGGGCCTCAGGCTGTGTCAGCACAGCCCAAGGGAATCAATGTTCCAGGACATCCTGTACGGCTGTACGTTCCCAGGACCGATCTCTGGTTTCAAGCACTGCACAAACGGCACAGTTTGCATTCTCTTTCCATTTTCTTTTTAGTTCCTCTCCAGATTGCAGTTGCCACCAAGCCGGAGCTAGGCTGCCCCGGCCGGAGCTGATGACCAAGCAGGCGGCGTCTGTCGAGTCCTGTGTGCCGCCGGAGGAGCTGGTGCACACGGAGCGAGCCAGGCCCGCCTCGGTACCCGGCGTGCGGAGGCGAGGGTGGCGGTGGTGAGCCGAGCGCGACCGATTCGGAAACTAGATCCAGGGATGGGAGGGGAGGAGAGGAGGAGAGAGGTGAGGCACGATGAAGGAGGTAGCGGCGGCAGCACGATGCGGAGTGCTTGGGAGGAGCAGCGAACCCTAGATCTAGGGTTTTGCGAGGCGAGAGGAGGGGCGAGGCATAGGGTGAGGAGAGGCAAAGGAGGTTGGCGTCGATGCTGTGCATGCACCGACGCAGCGGTGGGGGAGGAGGCGGGGCAGCGACCACGGTAGAAGTCGGTGGCGACCAAGGTTGAGCTCGTGGTGTGGTGAGGAAGGAGAGAAGGAAAGGAGGAAAGAGGGGAGGCCGCTGGAGATGACGGCGGCCCCATGGAGCAGCGAGCGGGGGTGCTTGGGCGGCGCGGACCACGGGCCCGAGTCGCCCGAGGAGGGCGACGTGAGGGAGAAGAGGCGTTTTCCCAGAGATGATCAAGCGCGACTCGATCGCGAAGCCAGTGTACTGGAGTTGATGAGGCTTGAGGTAAGGTTTGGAGATGTTGGTAACGATGCTCGAGATCGGAAAGAGGGTTTCGAGGACGCACGGTTTGGTTTTGTATCCCATGTCGGGTCGTTTAGTATGTCTTGCGCCCAAGAAGCAAGTGCATGATCAACGTCCTAATGTTCATGTGTTTATTTTCATGCCTGAAACTTTAAGGATTAATCTTTGCACAAGCAGAGAACGCACTCAATATCTCAATGGTTTATATAACATGAAAAATATGTCAATTCATCCATGTATTACTTGTGAAGCGACTATTATTCAGTTGGGCGATGATAGTTGTAATAGCAACTCCAACAGCCTCTCTAAAACAAGTTGACTAGGTAAAATCAACAAAATTGAAGTAAAAATCGCACAACGCTATAGGCGGTGGCGGACTGAATCGCAGTGGTCGGAGGCGGCGGCGGTGGCGCTGAAGTTGGCGATGCTAACAGGCGGTGGGCGCTGGAGTTGTCGAGGTCTCGAGGACCTCCGCACCACCGCCATAGCGTGCCGACTTCAAGGCAGGAAGAACACGAGGAGCTCCATGGTGGTTGTGCAAGGCGGATTCTCCGGATTCATTGGTTCCGATGCGCATGGCGCCACTCGGCGACATTGCATAGCGGCCTGTGCGAGGAAGCCGGCTGCAAACCGTCGTGCTGGCGTCTTTCGAGAGCTCTTTGCGCTATCTAGTGGGCACAATGACACATGGGTGTCGTGAGCTCGAGACCCAAAAGTCTTGGAGGGATATAGTCAAAATAAAATAGGCGATGAGTTAAAGGCCACAAGTGGATATGTGTTCACACTTGTGGCCTAGAAGTGTTGCAAGCGGAGACCATTCTAACGGTCAACAATGGAAGCTTCGCGGCATCACGGATCCACCCGCACCACCACCACCGCCACGCCCGCCACTAGCAACACCTAATGGACTTGGATCGGTTGACAAGAGAGTGCGAGAGAACAGGCAATTCTAATAAATTGTGATAATCAAAGCCGTGATTGTCAAGGTGAGCAGTTCAGGACAACATGGAAGTCATCGGCATGTCAGAAGGCGGTTGTCTGAGAAGGCGGCACCGGGATAGGCCGTGGATTACATCCATCGGATCCGCCACGCGCCTCAATTTACATGAGGTGAGGCGGATAGGATAATGCATCTATGTAACTAGGCGGTGTGAGACCCACGTGGACCATAGAGGAGGAGTTATGTGATCGGAGAGTGAATTAAGATGGTGAAATAAGCTATGGTTTGTTGAGAGAAGAGAGAGGAAAGGTTGGGTTCATGCATATGCATTTACCCATACAAGGAAGGATGACGGACTCCTACTAGAATTCCTTAATATGCTCCTATTGGGACTTTCATGAAACAAGGTAGTTGTTTCCTAGACAAAGACATAGTACTACTTATGTCTTGAAGGAACACACCTATATGATGGACTATATCATAGTCTATGAGATTTGGGTGATCTCTAGATCAATCCTCATGGACAACACCAAGCGTGCACATACTCCAAACAAGGCGTGGGGATGCTATGTGCTACCAAGTATAAATCTTGCTTAGATGCACATACCGGCAAGTTCAGGCATAGTCCATATCTACTCTCGGTTGCAAATAAGTAGAGTTCGGTTGGATATAAACTCCGACATTAAATATATAAAACAAAGGGAAGATGGGTTTCAATGTGTTATAATTCTTGGGGATTGTTAGAATAGCCCACCATGGGCTAGAGACAATTTATTATAATTAATGATTAAATTAAAGCTCAAAAAATGTAAAAAATTCAAAACTCAACATGACATCCAACTTATGTATATTACCTATAGAAAAGTTTTTAGTCAAATTGAATTTGAATTTATGTAAGACTCAAACCTAGTGGCATTAGTTCAAATTCTTAGAAACTTCTTCTGGAGGCGGGCTAAGATGTCACGTCAAAATGTTCAAAACATTCTCAATTTTTACCACAACCTCCACATATGAGATCATGGTCATTTGACAAATTTCGTGATTTTCAAACTTCATTTGAATTTTATACAATTTAAATCCTTTCTACCTCACGGCTCCATCATGCACGAGAGAACCAAATGCATAAGAATTTAGCTTCATTTCATGTATATGGTCATGAGATATCTCATGGATATGAATATCATTTTTCCAACAATTTTACTCTATGACTTCATGCACTTGCGGTTCATATCGGACATATCACGAAAAAATACTTAGAAAAGTAAATTTTTAAATATGCAAATAGGCTTGTGCCAACTTTGAACATAAGTTTTGTATAAGTGTATATTGAGGATAGAAAAATTGGAGGTAAAAGGTGATTCATTTTTAAAAGACACCCTCCTCCTCGAGCCTTTTCACACTCGGGTCCTTTCGGAGACCTCTCTCTTTAGTTTTTTGCTTCTTTGCATTCCTCTCGGCGTGTTTTTCTTGCGGGGTTTTACCGGGAGCAGAGCAAAGCCTTCTTTGCTGCGAGTTTTGTTTGACTCTCGGCGATAAGGTTTTTGGGGAGGCAAAGCTTCACAGCGATGATTCGTAGTGATATGGACCTCTAGGGAAGAGCCTACTTCCTCTGAGCAAGAGAGACTAGCGGCAAAGCGGATGCGATCATCTCCTGCACCAAATTGTGCGGAAACTAACCAGCGGTGATGGTCATCATGCCGGCGCCATCGGGCGCCCCGGGTCGTTCGCGAGGCGTCACACCCTTCCTTCCACGGTACATTCTTAAACTAGTATTCATGTTTATTAGTTGTATAATCATGAATATATTTATGTTTACATTGGGAAACATATACATTTGCACATGGATTATTTCACTACCGTAATATTGAAATGTCTATTTAATTAGGAGGAATAATAAGAAGGAATATTACACATGGGACCCAACATGAAAGGGAGAGTTATAGCTAGTTTGTTGGATTACCCCATATAATTAGATGGTTTTGCAAATTTTAAAAAGGGTAAAATCTTCAAATTTACCTAAAAGAATATAGGGACTATTGAGTTGCTCTAATATCAAACTTGCTAGCTAGCAACCTTCTACAACTATTGAATGAGTTACCACGTCCGTAATGTTCATGTGTTTTCATTTTTCTTCCTGAAACTTTAAGGATTAATCTTTTGACTAAGCAGAGAACGCACTCAATATCTCAATGGTTTATATAACATGAAAAATATACATACCATGTATCATATTACTTTTTGAAGGGACTTTATTCAGTTGGGCTGTTACAATATAGCGTTGCGAAAGATGAAAGTAAATTTTGGGCTATTCAGTCACTGAAAGGATAGCTAAAGATCAAGTTGTGCTAGATGTTATATACCTCTATTTCAAATTATATGTTTGACTTTTTAATTAACCTCAAGTTTGACCGCTCTTTAGTCAAATATAGTCAAATTTAAATCATTCTTGAAAAACTTTTATTAATAAAGCAAGTCACAACAAAAGTATTTTGTACAATTTTTGATAAAACAAGTGGCCAAATTTGAGGTAAGAGAAAAGTCAAACGAACTATAATTTAGAATGGAATGGAGGAGTATGTTTTCTTCGGACACAAACTTGCATGATATTTGACAAACATTAAGTTCGACATCCAACTTTATGTATTTGTGAACCCTGAATGATCAACAATGCATTGGGTGGATTCTGAAGTGGTTGCAATCGATTAGTAGGAATGCAAAATAATGAGTTTTTTTTCACGAGAAAGCTGCTAAGCATCAATGAGATTAGTACTGGACTTAATTATTGACCTCTTCAAGAGTTCTGTGTACCGTTTGGTGCAATGTTAGGCTTAATTTTATCACTGCTGCCAAGTTTTATTGGCCTTTTTTAAGCTGAAACCTGCTGACTTTTATTGATATAATCACAAAATTCGGTAAGCATCGAAATATATATCCGGTAAGATCGTTGGACTGATTCCTGCTGAGGTGTTTCCTATTGGGCTAGAATCACATTGCAGTGTGGGCTAGAAACTTCTTTGGGCCAAGAAAGTTCGCAAAACAAAACCCACTATATGGCCGGCCTCCCTGGCCGTTCGGGTTACGGTTCATCGTTATTAAGATAAGATCGATTCCCTGATCGCCGCCAGCCGCCGCTGCTATTCCAGGCTGCCGCCATGGGGAGGTCACCAGAGCCAAGAAGAGGAGGCTGGATGAAGAAGAACGAGAGATCGTCGACGACCTCAACAGCTGCAAGAAGATCAGGAGGCTGGAAGAAGAACGGGTGGAACTCGTCGACGACCGCATCAGCGGTCTCCTGACGCCGTCCTCGGCGACATCGTCTCCTCCTTCCCTCCAGGGCGGCGCCGCACGCGGGTCCTCTCCTCCCGGTGGCGCCCCATCTGGCGCTCCGCTCCTCTCAACCTCGACTTCCACGACAATCCTGTTCCTCCTGTTCATCACACTGCCAGCGAGATCTGCAGCATCCTCGCCTCGCACCACGGCCCCGCCCGCCGCTTCACTATCCACATGTGCGTGCGAGCAAAGACTGCCATCGCGCCGCCGCGACCATCGACGCCTGGCTCCAGTGTCCCACCCTCAACAACCTACAGGAGCTCGAAGTTCAGCCTCATCTCTTTAGCAATAGTCGTCTGCCGCCATTTCCCGCATCAGTAAGCCGCTTCTCGTGTACCCTTCGCGTCGCCAACTTCCGCGCTGCATTTTCGGATGGAATGCCAGCGCTCCACCTGCCGTTTCTCAAACAGCTAAGCCTTGTGAGTGTCGGAATCTCGAGACCTATCTTCATGCCTTACTCATGGCTGCTCTGTCCTTGAGAGCTTGATGTTAAGAACACCAATGGCTTCCCTCGAGTCCGGATCGTGTCCACTAGCCTCGAAGCATCGGTGTGTGTTCTCAATGGAGGAGAGGCGACATGTTGAGGCAGCTTATCATCGAGGATGCCCCATGTTTTGAAAGATTACTAATTTTCAATGCCGGAGATGGACATCTCGGTAATATCTGCACCAAATTGAAAATTTTGGGGAGTCATTCTATCAAATTCCCCAAGCTCCATTTTGGCAACACAACTTTTCAGGTACCAGCGTCATTCTAACTTTCACCTTCACGAGCAATCCAAAGTCCCTTTGCATGTTCATGATAGATGTTAATTTTGTGCTTAACTCGGGGATCAAGCATTGTTACCACAGCGGCGGTGGTGTGCGGTGTGAAGGTTTTAGCTTTGGACGATGTGAACCTTAGTTTGGATGCGGTTATTAACCTTATTAGATGTTTTCCCTGCCTGGAGAAGTTGTACATCCAGGTGCAAAAAAACCTACTCTTTAACTGAGCGTGCATCTGGTCTAAATCTAGGTTCCCAATTAACGCCAAATTTATGTTTATTTTGCTTTTCATAGACAGCAGATGTGGGAGAGAAAAATACGTGGTATCGTAAATACTGGAATGTTGTTGGTACCCTTGACATCCGACTGAAGAAAATTGTGTTGTCTTACTATCGAGGCAACAAGTCACATGTTAACTTCGCCAAGTTCTTTGTATCGAATGCAACACTGTTGGAGTCGATGAGGTTCAAGATAGAACATGGAAATGTTAACAGCGTGTGGATTGAAAGACAACATAGGCTGCTCCAGATTGAAAAGAGGGCTTCAAGGGGTGCACAGTTTTATTTTGTATCATGTAACGAATCGGCTGGACCATATTACGTCGGCATCTGAGCAAGAGCAAGAGCAAGTGCATGATTTGTCAAAAGCCGACCCCTACGAAAGGTTTCACAATTAGGTCTGATTCCATTCACCATGGATTGGCTATATGTTTTGCCCAAACTTGATCGATCGCTTGTTAGCAATGTCTTGACATTTTGTTATCTCATTTCTGGAGAAATTTCATTTGTTAAGAGATTAAATCAGTTAACTTTTAAATTTCCTCTCTTTTATGTATCCAGGCAATGAGTTTCATTTGTTTTCATATTTCAGGCACAGGGTCAATGCCCACTGGGTTGCATTTGTGACGGGACACCAAACTGGAAAAGTTAGGAGCTCAGAATTGGGTGGAAATCCCAAGGGTCGAGAATGAATTTGTTTTTGTGAAGTTGGGCAATAACAGGATAGTTGTAACTTTCAATTTTATTCGAGTTGATGAGAGAGTGGCAAATGAGTTATGCTAGATGTACAATTTACAAATATTCTCCGGACCAGAAATAGGCATGGGCGTAGGTGTTGTATGCATATGAAGCCTAAGGTGCTACTTCAAATCATTTGAAGAACTGGACGTAGTTTCTCTTTTTTAAAAGGTTTGATGTATGGCATGTACTGGAATGCTACCATCAACATTTTATCGATCCTTCTAAGCATAAAGCATGTTAAGCATTCTATGTTTTCAATTGTTTTATGTTTGGTTTCTTACAAATGTCAATTTAAGCATTCCTTTTACGAGTTAGAAGTGTGGAAAATTCATCTTTGTTTGAATGGTCCTCCTGTATCTTTTTTTGTTATTCAAGTTTTCCTTGAATTTTTATTATAAATTTACAAGATATGTTGGATCCAGAACATTCAAGCAAAATGCAAATCAAAACTATTGTTGCACAAATAATCCGGTGAATATAGACATTTTGGGCAAAAGGATAGAGGCGAGAAATAGTGCCAAAACATTGTTTCATAACAGCATTTTGTGCCTTCGATTTTGGTTGCATCGGTGAAACCGGCAAATGTTTGTTGATATCACACAATCGGTAAACATACAAATATATGTTTGTTGATATCAACAATGGTAAACATACAGGTTAATGCTTAGTGCTAATCAGGCTGCATCATCTTTGTTTGAATTGTCTTCATCCATCTATAGAGGAAAAGGAAATTGCCTCTCGAAGATAAGATGAGCCGCAACCTGCGATTGGACATATTTGCTTGCTTTAAGCTCATGATTGGTCTGGTTTTATTCCTGCCTGATTTTAGTTTGGTTCAACATTTTATGCCTTGAAATTTGATTGTATATAAGCAGAAACATGTTGATTTTTGTTGATAGTCCGTATCCGTATCACAATCTGTTGAACATCCAAACATATCTGTGAATTATGAAACAATGCATTGGGGAAAAGATCATTGCCTGACTTGACTGAGAGGTCCTTACCCACAAGCAAACCACAAGCACAAATAAATTCTGATGATATCACAAGCGGATTTGTTTGAACATTCTGAAACCAATCCAAAACGTTTCGTTTCTTATGGAGCTGCAAACAAACTTCACAGCAACACTGGTTTCTCATGCAACAACAACCCAAACAAGCGTTAGAACAATCCGGACATGTTTCAACTCGACATGGACAATTGGACATCGAAACAATCAAACAACCTTACCTGCATTCGGTGCGGCAACCTCATCCACGGTTCCACAACCATGCTGGATGCGGGGCATACGATTCGGTATATCTTTGAACATACAAGTTCGAATCCACATACGACAACGATGAAGCATGTTTTACTGAGCCACGCGACCTCCCACACGATGAGGAGAAGCGCTTCGCATGCATAGCTAAGATTTTCATTGCCCTAATTCATATATGCTAATTTCTTGATTAAAAATATTCGAGATCAAAGCGAAACATATTCACTCCGACCTTTCATCACAAACCAAAGTCTTGGGGTACACCACGGACTACGATAAATGAGGGGTTCTGAGGCTTCTTGAAAAGACAAAAAGCGGAGGAATTGACACCGTTGATCAAGCAGAAAATTTAAGAATTTAAGACCATCATAAACAAAGGCAAGCACCTTGAGGCCCTCACATGAGACCCGGATCAACTTCGCTGAAGCTAAAGAGTTGTCTCACCATAAAATAAAAGCAGATCGATCTTCCATTAACACTGCTACTACTACATTTTTTCCTCCTTGACCAAGAAGCCCTCACATGAGTAACTTCAGTTTGTCAAGCACTCAAAAGCACCACTCTCGATCTCTCACCTATAGAAGCGTCCAGTCTTTGCAGAAATTAACAAATTTAAAGAAATAACATCAGACACTCTTACCCTCATTGGACATTTACTTTTAACGAAAAGGATGCATGTTGCTGCTAACGGAAAACCAAACTGGCAAACATAATTAATCTACTTTCGCCAGCTCCAACAATTAACACTCATTCGATTAACCCCTGACTGCACAAAAAACACCTAACTTAGTTGCAATTTCTTCTGCAAGTTTAGTAATTTTGGTCTACTATATATCTTCTATGGATCTACTTACTGTTTTTCATAATTTAATTTTCTAAATTCCCTTGAACAAAGGAATCCAAAAAATCATTATGGATGAGGTTGCCACTTACCATTCATATCCTAATGAATTTACAATGCTGATTGCTAAAGATAGGCACTATCTTTGATTGCTAAAGATAATCACATTCTTGGTTTACGTCACCTTTAGAAAGCGTAAATATTTCATACTAAAAGGATCTAGAGACCTTCGTGGCCCAGTAACACATCCTAAATTTTCAGGCCAGTTGTCAAGACCCCATCCTCTGTCCATAATAGGTGCAATAAATGAATAAAGTCCCAAGTATGCCTCCCAATTCTAAGAATGGTCCATCGCAATTGTATTTGTGACATAGGTTAAACTCATGTTGTGGTAGTCTGCATTAATAAACGCATTGTTCTTCAACAAATATACATAAGCTTTCACGAGCACCTTAAGTTTGTGAAGCACTTGAAGCATCCACTTTTGGTCCCTCACCACCAGAGGCCATATCCTGCTACAAAATTGATAAATTTAGAGATAAAATCAGCTATCCACTAGTAAGTTTTTGAAAGGCTAACCAAACAAGAAAACAAGTAAACAACACTAACTTATTATCCACATATTCACTAGTTAACAGAACACTTGATCATTAAGAAAGAGGACTCATAACTTAAGAAAACAACTACCTTTCTTTAATGCAGATAACACCTAGTTAAGTGACACCAACATATCTTATTCTTAGCTAAGGAATGTCTTGGTTAAAGATATGCGTGATGCTTGCATTTAAAGCATAAGCATAGAAACTTCGTGCAGTGATGTTCTTTTCTTAAATGGATCACCTTTCAAAATCTTGTGTCAAGACTCAAGACCCATCATCCCTCCATGACATGAATTAGGCGTGAATAAATTTCCCAAGTATGTCTACCCAACTCTAGGAATGGTCCATAACAAATAAAGAAGCCATCTGACATAGGTCGATAGCACATTGCACATAAGCATCAGTTATATTTCCATACTAGTAACTGAAATAGTAATAAATCAAAAATTGGCAATCACAGCTAAGTAAGGTGTACGTGTTAAAGGATAGACAAGGCTGCGATCTTTGGTAGTACTGAGTGCAGAAGCTCATGTAGGAAAAACTCCGAAGTTGGAAATGAAATCTCCTATCCTCTCAGCCCAGACAGAGTTTAGATGAGTGAATAGCCCATCATCCGTCCACATGAAAATTACACCGACACCATTCGCTACGGCAACCACGTAAGGTGGGTGCGATAAAACACACATAAGTGAGATTGAGAAGTTACAATCCGAAACTGGTAGCGGCTTATCAAGGTCGATTACTCTTTGTTGTGCCCATCCGGCATATCTATGCACTATCCTCCCTCAACCAAAGACAGTTTGGACTCTTGTATGGTGGCGAATCCCAGCACCATCCTCCGCTTCCATGAGGACAATGTGCCATTCATGAAAATCGATGGTAGATCGATTAACGACAGTTCTCGCCTTCCCAAATCATATACTTAGATCCTCTTATTCAGCTTGTAGTTGAAGTACAGTGTTCCCCAGATGGGACTGCGGTCTCATGATGCATCTGATCATAGGGGTCTGCGTGATTGGTTCGCTCCACGCACCTTGCTCGGATGAGTATTCATAGGCGGATGTGTGCCTCTCCTCTATAATATCGTGGCAACAACAACGGCGATGAAGGGCCCCTGCGGCGATCGAGATGGTCACCGGCCTGCCGTTCTTGTGAACCGCCCCACTCCATGAAGCGGAAATGCGGCAGATTTTCGGGGTGGCGGCTCTGCGTTGTCGTGAGGTCCCACGATGAACCCGTCTCCACAGAGCACAACTCCACATCGAGCCGGAGCGGCCATGGTGGGCGTCGGTTCTTGGGAAGGCGTGGGGCGGGCGGAAGGGTCGGAGATGTGGCCGAGCGGTGGGCGGGCAGTTTGACTAGTGGAGCTGTTCTGACAAGTGGGGCCACGGGAGCAGCGAGAGTGAGAATCCTATCTGCTTGACCTTGTGTAGTGATCCTGGCCGTACGGCCTTGATCCAACGATCCAGATGATCCAGAGCACGGACACTGAGCCTGGCAGGCTGCCCGCTGCCGTGGCCGACGAGGAAGAACAATGACTGAAGTTTTTCTGACATCCCCCTACTCTTCTATCACATTGCTGAAAATTCCTTTTAGCATAACCTGTGTTGGAGCTAAAATCTGCAGCATCTCATGCTAACTTTTCTAAGCTCCGATGAGCAAGCTCAGTTCCTTTTCAGTTGCAAGCAAAGGCACCGCAGTTCAAGTGCAACCTGATAACCTGCTGATCCATTCTGACAAAGTGACAATACTATCTTGGTGTGCATGCTCTGAATTCATACGATCCCTTGAAATAAAATACAGAGGCCGCGATTGCCAATCCCTTGAGCTCCAACCTGTAGCTTAAGCTGCAAAAAAAAAGTAAAAGTTTAACCTGTAGAGTGCAATGCATCTCATGCCAACATTTACTCTTCTAAAGCTTTTGACGAGATGATTGGTTAGTAGATGACACACCAGGTTTTAAGAGATGGTGCTTCAAGTTCGAAATTGGTTACTCGTAGGAATGGAAAATAGAATGAGTGAGCATTGGAAACTGAAACATCCGCCTAAATTTTTTGGTTCAACTCTTGTGCCTTCAAATTTGGTTGCGTAAAAGCTGAAATCTGCTGACTTTTGTTGATTGATATCACACAATCTGGCAAATATCCAAACATATATCTGTGAATGAATTCTGAATCAACAATGCATTAGGGAAAAGATCATTGGACAGCTTCAGCCTGAAAGGTCTGGCACCACAAGCAGAAACAAATTACTGACATCACCATCAGAGAATAGCAAGTTGAGATTCTGAGCTTTCAGCTACAACAAAACACTCGGTCACCTACCATCTTGATTACATCATCTTGATTTATTCTACGAGGCATATACGTAGTATATGAATCGACCATGTATGCTCTGCGTGTTGATCATCAGTGTGGCAAGCCGGCGGCTCTACCTCAGAGTATGGCATTGGTCGAAGTGAGCCTCTGTTTTCAAAATGTCCTTCAGAGGTGAAGTGCAATGGCGAAATGCTCACCCAAACCCAGAACTGCAACTCGTTCTCGGTCTTCTGCAGGTTTAGCCTGACGACGGGATTCCCGGCATGCGGCGGCGCCCCGCGGACTGGCTGGGCCGGAGCTGTGCTTGGAATCCCTCGTCGTCGTTCGCGGCGTACCGGCGATGCCGCGGCAGCATCTCGTACGGGCGACGGGCCCGCGCGGGAGGACGATGGAAGCCTACGCGCGTGTTTATTTGGCGGAGGGTGGGCGCTAGATGCTCGGCGGCGGGGCTACCGGAGGCGGACGGCGGCAGCGCGAGCTCGCCGGAAAGCTATTCGCCTATTCCCCCCACCCGGAAAATGTTCAAATAGCCCCCTGATTTGGATCGCGACTATTAATCGCGATCCGAATATTTGCGTTTAGACCCCTGTCCTAGATGGAGATTTTGCGTCGTACCCCCTAGCTGGCCGCCGCTCTCTCTCCCTCTCTCTCTCTTCAACGACGACGAATCCTCCGCGGCTCCGCCCGCCGCCGCCGCCCGCCGCATAGATCGCGCAGGCACATACGCGTACACGCACGCACAGACGCCGGTCGATTCGGCCGGGAAGCGCAGAGCCCCTGCCCTTCAGACCGCTGCTGACTCGCTGAGCCAAATTGAATGGAGGCCTCGAGAAGCTCTTCTCCGGCGTCCACACTGGTAGTATTGCCAGTCCTAGATCGCCAACCTCAGCTTCCACATGCCCTCGTTTTCCAGGATCACCGACCATCCATTCAGGTACGCCTGACGAATCAAAGTTGCCAATGTTCAGTCCAGCATTGTTCAGAATTCAGAACTCGTTTGTTCTTTAGGAATCTGCTTCCAGGTACACTGATACCTGAATCGCCTCCAAGAAATAGATTTCGTGAGTTTGTAGAATCTGAACATGAAACCGACTATTCTGTCGGGCAATAGTGCTGCAAAGACGACAGTAATTTTTTAACTATTCGCCCTGAAACAATCAAACATGCATGAAGTTTTACATCTATCACTATCAGGTCACGATTAAGGTGTTCTGTGCACCTCAGGACTAAGGCACCAGCTTATCACCTTAAGTGATGCACATGTTTTTAGTTTTTTCCTTGTCAGGTACTGCAGTGCTAAAGAATATCAAAATTCCACCAGATCCTTGAAGCAATTATAATCCATCATCATAGTATGTTTTCAATTAGTTCATGTTTTATTTTTCACTCCTGAACCTCTTAACATCCTTTCCACCTTCATGAGGTTTTCATTCTTCAAGCTACAACTTGTTGGCCCCTGTGGTTGAGTGGAAATTTGATCCCAGAACCTGCTGGTTTTACTTTTAAAAATGTTTTCACCCCAACAGAATTTGGAACAGCTTTTGCTTTTTTTCTTTTTTCTTGTTTTTGAGTAGCAGCTTTTACATTTGGGAGACCAAGAGATGGTGCTTCTCAGTCAAAGAGGAAATTGGTTAGTGGGAATGGATAAAATAGAATTAGCTTTTTGGCAAAGCTGTTTAGCACCAATGAGATTAGTACTGGACATAATTTGTTGACCTTCAAAGATTCTGTGTTATGTTTGGTGGAATATTGGGTTTTAATGTGATCACTGCTATCAAGTTTTATTGGGCTTTGTCTGTGATTCAGGTTAGACCTGGATGTTTACTCAACTTCCAAGTTGCAATGCTTGTGAAGATTGGATGTGGTTCCTTTCTTGTTTAAAAGAAAATGAGCAAGCATTTGAAACTGAAACACTACAAACCACTACATTGTGCCCACCTGAATATAGTTTGAATCAACATCTTGTGCCTTGAAATTTGGTTGCATAAAGCTGAAATCTGCTGACTTTTGTTGACATCACACAATCTGGTAAACATTCAAACATATCTGTGAACTCTGAATCAACAATGCACAAGGCATTGGGGAAGGGGTCATTGGACAGCTTCAGCCTGAGGCCATTCTTACCCACAGGCAAACCACAAGCATAAATAAATTACTGACATCACCATCAAAGAATAGCAAGTTCAGATTCTGAGCTTTCGGCTACAACAAAACACTCTTGTCACCTATCATTTCATCAGCTATATAAGTAGAATGATTTATTCTACAAGACATATAAGTAGTTTGACGAATCGATCCAAGTATTCGATCTGCATCTTGTTCGTCCATCAGTGTGGAAGGCCGGCAGCTCTGCCACAGAGTATGGCATTGGTCGGAATGCTGTACTCATTGGAGAAGCTCTGCTCCGGCGTCCAGACCCTAAGGTAGAGCTGCTGGCCGAGGTACTGCCGGTCCCAGATCGCTGACCTCAGGTTCCACATTCCCTGGTTGTCTAGCGACACCAGGATCGCCGACCATCCGTTCGGGTACACCTGATGCCAACAAACAATTGCAAATGTTGAGTTCAGTTTCCGCAGTACAGTGTTCAGAATTCCAATGTTCAGTTAAAATTTTCTAGACAGATTCAGAGACATGTTTTTAAACAATCTAGTTCCAAGCTACAATACCTGAACTGTATGTCTTGCTTGCCCGTCGAGGTGCCACGACTGCATCTCGTTCTCATGTTCTGGAACACGACCTGATTTGATTCAGAGTTTCAGACGATGAACAAGTGACATCTCTGTTTTCAGAGGTGCCAGTCCATGACGTTGGCGAGGTTGTAGTTGTCGGCGAGCTTGAGCGGCGTGTCGGGGACGACGAACGACACGCCGTTCACGGCGCAGCGCCGCTGGCCGCCGGCGAGCACGGCGGACGACGAGCTCTCCAGCACGAGCGTCCTCGACGTCGGGATGGTGCCGTAGTGGAACGAGCCCTGCGGGTTGGGCCGCGCCGCCGGTGAGGTTCCACCGGAACGACCGCGCCTGGTTGAGGGACCAGTCGAACTGCCCCGGCGACGGCGGCGGCGGCGGCGGGAGCGGTCCGGGCACCCTCGCCGTCGCGCCGGCGTAGTGCAGCGTCCCCACCGCCGTGAGGTTCGCGGCGGCGAAGCGTGGACACGACGACGGCGTAGTCGAGCGGCGGCTGGTCGAGCGTGACGAGGAACGCGAGCGACTGGCCGACGTGGACGTCGAGGGAGTCGTAAACGTTCTGCACGGGGTGGGTCCCCTCGACCTCCGCCAGCCGGGCAGTGTCCCTGGATCCTGACATTAACGGAGGCCTTGAGCCCGACATTGGAGACCCGGAGCAGGTACGTCCTGCCGAGGTCACCGACGAACGTCGCGGCCTGCGCGCCGTTGATGAGCAGGCCGTCGGGCGGCGGCAGTGAAGCAGCCGCGCCGGCGTCGAGCGCCTGACGGAGCTGGACGTGGGTGGCCTTGTACCAGTCCCCGACGAGGAGTGTGAAGTCACCCGCGGGGGGCGGGTAAGGGACGGGGATGGCGGGGCGCTGGTACACGTTGATGGCGCCGAACCCGCCGGCGGCGCGGTGGAGTGCGAGGAAGAGTAGAAGAATGTGCCGATCTGGTCCTTGGCTTGGAACTTGTAGGTGTAGTTGGCGCCGGGTGGGATGGCGCAGTTGGTCCCCGCCACGCCGTCCTGCCACGAGTTCTTGCGCTGCTTGATTGCCGTTCCAGGTGAGGAGGAACGGCTCGTCGAGGTTGTTGACGACGTTGACGATGAGGTTGTCGTTGGTTACGCAGTCGATCCGCGGGCGGGAACTGGCCGTTGATCAGGATGCCCTGCGCGGATTGGTTGGCCGGGTTGGGAGGTGTCAGGTCAGTGATGAGGGTGGTGGTGGTGGACACCGGAAATGGCTATGTTGCTACAGTAAAACTGAAACAGAGTAATGCTGGAGGATGGAGACGGAGATGGGGAATGTAGGGAGAAGAAATGGTGAATCACCTGCTGGGTGGTGCCGAGAGGGGAGATGGGGCCGTAGGTGACGGTCCAGGTGAAGTAGCGGTAGGGGTCGTCGGCGGCGGCGAGGAGACGGCGACGGCGAGGAGGAGGAGGGGTAGCAGCGCCAGGGCCGGCGCCATGGCGGCGGCGGTGGATCTCTGTTTCTAGATCTGTGGTGGGGAACACGGGACCGCACGCAAGCAGTTAATGGCGAGTGCGGCGGCGGTGAGGGTGGATCGGGGAGAGAGAGTGGTGGAGGTTTTATAGCTGGGGCGGCATGCGGCAGCTTTCTTGTTTCTCGCGGACCCTGGTCGGCGGTGCTGTGCTACGCTCGAAGAAAAGAAAAGCTACGCGGAGGAGGAGGAGGAAGAAAAGGCGGGCGGGCGGCACCATTCCGCGTCGCGGTTGCGGCGGAGACGGAGTAAAGGCGGGGACAGCTCCGGCCACCCTGTCTCCCCTGCCGCCTGCTCTGCTCTCTCCTCTCCCTCTCCTCTCCCTCCCCGTAGAGTCCAGAGCATTCAATTCCTTTTTGTCCGAAATTTCATTTCTTTCTCAAAATAAACGTCCTCGGCCACTGTAATGGCTGATGGATCGATCCTCCCGTACGCGTTGTAGCTCCATTCGTAGCTCCATGGAGTGAAGACTGTGCACATTATTAGCGAGAGGGGAAAAAAAGAAAGTGATTGAAGCTTTTGTCTTAATTTTTTGAATAAGATCGAATGTTTAATTTTTTTTATCAAAAGACAAACAAAGACTGTAATTTGGAACGGAGACGTTACAAACCAAACTATTAGTCATTTGTGTTACTACATTGAAATGACTTATGCAAGTAGCGAAACTTGTGTGCAACAATGCAACATTACATAGTTTAAGCTCTCGTCGGCAATTATGTGTAGAGTCTTCTATAGTAAAAAAAAAGAATTTGTCAAGATTACGCTACTAAAAGTATCTAATTTCGGTTAACGCTGCATTGCCATATACAGATCGCATAATTTACGAAAACACAAACACGGTAAGCTGTTTAAGCGCGTGCACGCTGGAGTAGTTTTTGGCAGCACGACGATGAGCATGAAGAGTGTGCATGCATGCATTAACAATGAGGTTTATCTAATTCCGCCGTTCATACAAGGACGTGTAGATAGACAAATAAAACAATGGCGGCACAGGTTCGTTCACCCAACACGTGACTCCGACCATCCATCCATCGAGCCCTGACAGGATTCTGCGCCATAGCTGCACGGCGCGTCGTGACTCTGTCGCCAGTGGGGCCTACTTGTCAGCTCCGATGTCTCGGTGCGGTCTCTTTCTCGTCTCCTCTCTGTTTGTTTTTTTTTTAATATTTCCTCTCTGCTTGTTACGACGAACTTGATAACGAACTTGATAAGTACAATTCACTTTTTTTTTAAAAAAAAGTAAGCTCAATTAAAAAAAGAACTCATTATGCAAAAAAAAAACTTTGGTAATGTAATAAATACAACCCTTATTATGAAGAAGCTAGATTGGATGTCAATCATATCATGTTATGATGATGTTTTCTCCTGCTGCAACAGAATGTTCTGGAAGCAATGGTCATTTTGTTTTGTTATCAACACACACATTCAGCATGGTCATTGGAAGCTTACCTTAGCTTGGAAGACAATGGACTCGATTGCCCACTTCATATATGCAAAGAGACCCCCAGCAAGAGCATCAAAAGAAAAGGAGAGAGCATAAAGGAAAAGTGTGCTGCCTTGTCCATGCATCGTGCTAAACTGCTAGTAAAGCCCTTTTCTTTCTTCAATTCATTCATTCTTCGTAAAGAGAAGACTGATAAATGCTGGAATACGATTGTTAAAAATACCTATGCTTTTGGGGCTTCTTCTTTGACAAAAAAAATATTAATAATGCACATTTGCCTTTAATCTGATTAAACTGGTGGGTTTCTTAGACTATTATATTTCTTTGCCTTCCTAATAATGATTGTTCGGTAGGAACAAAAGTATTTGTGAAACCTTACAGCTAGGAAAAGAACGAAATAAATCTGTACGTTTATAAAAGGTCATTCAAACTGAAAAGTAGAATTTTGCAATTGTTCACTAGCTTGACACAGTGGTTGGTTTAGGTGGACCAAATCTTTGCTATGAGAGAATACAACTTTCTACTAGTTTTGTACTACTAGGATCGTATGAGTAAGTATTGTTGATTTGCTTCAACACAAATGGTGTGAGCCTTTCTTTCTTCCTTTTATGTTGGACTCTGATTATTAAATTACTTTATTAACCTATGATTTTCTTCTCTGACAAAAGAAAATATTAATAATGTACATTTGCTCTCAACCTAAACCAGTGGGTTTCTTAGACTATTACATTTAATTTGGCCTTCCTAATAATTAGGATTATTCAATATGAACAAAAGTATTTGTGCAACAAAACCTTATACAAAAAGAACAAAATAAATAAACTCGTACACTTAAGAACATGTCAAACGAACTCAAAGAATAAAAGTTTGTACAATTGTTTGCTTTGACAAAAATGGTTTTTAGGTGGAGCAAAACTTTCTATAAAAGAGTAAAATTTTCTGCAAGACAAATCCGGTCCGTCGTATGAACTTTGAACTTCTACATATGCTTAATTTTACTATAACTTTGTTAAAAAAATATCAGCTAAATGCTAGTAAATTGCGAAGGCGAGCAGGAGGGGGTTGATGGTGTAGTAGGGGCAAATGCCCCCCATCCCACCTCGAATGCTCAACCACCAGAAAAATGTTTTGGATACTTATGCTATATATACACACACATAAGTATTTTGTGTGTTTAATAATTTGGATATGTATAGTTAACTTTAATATTTATGAATTTATCGATAATGTTATCAATTGAGCTAGGGCATGTACTGTATGTTTCACATAGGCCCGAGCCCTAACAGCATGAAACTGACACATCTCTCATCAACATGTGTAGTGGTGGTCAGGCTGCACAAGGCCCTCACTCCGAAGGCAAAAAGTGGCTAATCCAGGAGACAGTAATAATGCTCTGTTTGGTAGAGTTCTACCTGATTCTGATTCTCTTGTTGAGTTGATTCTCCAAGACAAGTGATTCTCTTTCATTCTTTAACATAAACTCTTGAAATGAGGATGGAGAATCAATCCACAGAATGAGAAGAAGCAATTTTTTCAGCTCTCATCCTCTTAGCTCATCTCAGAGAATCACTTCTCTATGAAACTTGAGCTCATGCTGGAATCAGCGGAGAATCAGTTTCAAAAGCTATGCCAAATGCACCCAAAGTGTTATATAGTATATTATATTACTACTACTAGGATCAGTAAGTGTTGTTAATCTGCTTGTAGCAGCAGCACCAGCACACATATACCGGTGCAGTATACATATTTTCAGGGCATGACACTAGACAGTGGATTAAATTAAGATACTGTTGCACAATGAACGACGAAGGGTATACAGAGGTACAAATTAAAAAAATACTACTCTATTTAAGCAGTTCAGAGTGGTTTAGTACGTGGTTGCTGACTGTGGGCACTGGGTTCTGGGTAGCAGGAGCAACAGATAATGACAGTATCCTCCATCTCAAATTGATCACACACGCTTTAATCTGTTGACTAAACCATGTGGACGCTGAACCGTGTCGACCGGCCAGAGATACCAAATTCCCAATTCAAATAATATTCTCAGGTCTCGAAGATGAGCCAAGAACAAGAAGAGCTTATCCACCACTGTACTGTGTGTCGCTGGAGAAGTGGTCACGCATGCTTTCACTTCAGGAGCTAGCTCCTGCTGCCCTTTTCCTTTTGGGTGGTGTCGGCCGGTGACCCTTTTTGATTGCTTCAGGAAACATGCGTATATGCGCCGAAATGGAAATGTGCGCAGGAGTCGAGCCATCGAGGGCGCAGTGTCGCCGTGATCTCTGCCGACGACACGGGCAATCTCTTCTGAGACATTTTTGTCTGATGGGCGGCACATAATTTACCAATTCTACATCATCCCAATTATCCGCATCAGCAGCTGTTCCATACTCTGCCTAAGTAAGTGCTGCCAACACATGTTCTGAAAATACAAATAATTCCTTGGCTAGTATTCAAATCCCCAAAGTGCAAAACTGAACTCAAAATACATTAACTGAAGCAGCAAAAGTTTTTAACAAATGTCTATACCTCTTGCTCAAGTGTTGAAGGCTGCACGCGTCTCTTGCCAAAACATGAGTGTTTTTAAGTAATCATGTTGCATAATCATGCTTACTACTTGCCATCTTCTTTTTTAAGTAAGCGCGGGTGCCCTCATCATTACGCGCCGCATGCCCTCCTCTGTGGACATACTATCCGTTACCACCTTAGCTTACCATTAGAATGTGGTCAAGTTGACACGTTCTTGATGTGTGGGAGGAAACGTGGAGTCTGTGAGGTAAATAGGACTTTTTTCCTCGGCCCATAACAGTCACGCATATGGGTCCGAGTCATACGTGGGCTATAAATCACAGCCTGCATATGTCATTCTTCTTCCAAAAAAATGAGAAGAGGGGGGATTGGTTTGCACGATTTGCACGAGAGATGTTAGAACATCTCCGAGAGTTTGTCAAATTTTACTTGGCAAATCTTGTGGTTTGCCAACTTCTAAAAAGATATGTCAAGTAAAAAAAAGTTCATCTCCAACAATTTGGCATAATTCACTTGTCAAATCCAGATCTAACTTACATCAGGAATCCTGAGAGAAACAAAATTATGTTTACGGTCTTCCACCTCATGAAAACTTACATCGAATCCTTCTCTATTCTTTATTTCTTTTTTCACCCTCCCACCTCTGTGGAACGCCGATGGCAACCACGATCCACGGCGCATATATGCGCAGGTGGGTTTTGCCAAGTTTCTCTTTTTGCCAAGTTGGTTTGCCAAACTGTTGGAGGTCATTTTTTATTGTTTTGCCAAAATTAGATGGATGCCAAGTTGATTTGTCAAACTATTGAAGTTACTCTTAGTAAACTTGTGAGGTATTGGACGAGCCAAACTGAGAGGAATAGGAGCCAGTAGTCTAGCGGGGGGCGATGCCCCCATCCCACCTCGAAGGCTCAAATAGGAGAAAAGTTTTCAGACACAAGACACTTATAATTTTCTCCACTAATTCCATAATCATGTCCAAGGACTGAAGCCATGAGTCTTCCAAGGGTATATCAGATCGTGTAAGGCGAGTAATACTAAGACGTGTTAGATTGATCTCTCCACCAATGGGCCCAACGACCCATTGGGCTCTGGATCTGCGTCGATCGGGCGCCAACCCTAACGTTGGCGGGCCCACATCGCGTGGTCTAAAAGGAGGTGGGGCCGCAGTCGCACACGAGGTTCGCCGCCATCCGCACACCCCACCGATAACCCTAATCCGATCTAGAGAGGGTCGCAGATGGACGGGAAGCTCCGCCGCCACCTACACCCCTGACGACCCACCGCCTGTCACGCCCTAGAGCAAGACTCGCGCTGGCCGCCGCCTTAGCGCAGATCTTCACCAAGCGAACTGAGATGGCACGGTTCCAGATGTCCGGTGAGCGTATACCTCTCCCATGTCCATCTATCCCTCTCCTCTCTTGGTTCACACATGAATCACATGAACGCACTGAGACGATGGTGTCTACCCGGCTAGGTGTGCATCTAGTAGATCCTTGTAATCTATCAATGGTATCAAAGCCATGCTAGGTTGTAGATCTAGTCACGGGTAGAAGAAAAGGAGAAGAAACTCGATCTCGAATCGAAAAGGAAAATCGAATGAAACGTAACCCTAACCCTAGATCCGAAGTTGCAAAGGGTGAAAAGGGGACCCACCAGGACCTTACCACGCCACCACCGCCGCCGGCGCCGCCTTGGCGCGCACCGGTCGGACAGGCAACGCGAGCCACGTGCTCGAAGGGCCTCCGCCGCCGTGCGGGTTTGGGCCAGAGGGCACCGTCGCGCATCCGCTCGACGGTGGCGCGCTCTCCTCGTAACGCGCCGGCGAGAGGACCAGCTGCGCCACCACCTTCCTCTCCGGGCCACCATGGGCGGGCGCAACCCTCAGATCTCGCTTGTTTGAGGTGCTAGGGTAGAAAGGGATGGGAAAGAAAGGACAGAGAAAGAAGAAAGGAGGTTGTCGCGGCCGCGTGCCGGGCGGTGCCCCTCGCTGTCGTTGGCACCGCCGCGACACAGCCGCCACCGCCGCTGCCGATACGCGAAAACGTGGGGAGCAGAGGAAATGGAGGGCTAGGGATCCAGCCGGGCGGCGCTCGGCGGTTTTGTTCTAGCGAAACGCCCGGATGGTCGTCGGATCTGCGGAGAGTGGTGATGGGACGGCTCGCGTCCCGCAGCAGCCGAATGTGGCCCATGCGGGCGTTGGCCATGGGCCAGTTTGGCGGCCTACCCGTCGGTTTGTGGGCCGTGAGCCCAGGCGGGAGCGAGGAGGCGGCCGTGGGCCGGAATTATCCCTCAGGCCAACACAGTGATGAACAGTGATGAACAGTTTTGCCTCATCTGTTGGAGGCAATACCTTCGTGAAACAGTAGCTCTGGGAGAGGCAAAAATGCTTTTGCCAATTATTGTTGGACTCAGTCTAACCAGATAGTGAAAAGGAGTATGAGTGAAAAAATCGTGGATGGAAAATAAATGAAGAATCTTATATTTTGTTAATACCACTTAAATAAATTTTCCAATAATACTCCTATAATGGACAAGATATCGATCTCCATCCATCCTTGACAGGATTCTGTCAGAGGTTTAGGTCTGAGCAGTCCACATGGGGGTCAAGCCCGGTAGTTTATTTGTTCGGTGGAGGAGATCAGGAGCTAAGAATGCGATTGTTATGCTAGCGTAGCACACGGAAATTACGGCGAGACACAAGTGACAAAGGCGTGTCGTGACCTTGTCGCCCATGGGTCTGCATGTAAGTGCTGATGTCACGGTGTGGTCTCTTTCTCGTCTCCTCCCTGTTTGTCACTAGGAACTTGATAAAAATTCACTTTTCAAAAAAAAACTTAACAAGCACAATTTAAAAAGGAACTCATTATGAAAAATACTTTGGTAATGTAATAAATACGACCCTTATTCTTCAAGGTAATCTACAATAAGTTTTTAGGTATTGCTATGCTAGGTCATTGTTTTGTTATCTGTTGGGGAATTAGGTAAAAACCTTTCACCCTCGAAACTTCAGAGTAGCCTAGACTCCTGCGAATTCGTGAAAGTCTTCGGAGATGAATTGCTAAATTGCAAGTTTGTTTCGTAACGAGAAAAGTATTCGGGAAGGTGTTTTACACGATTTACTGACCCCTAAACCTTGTGCGAAATAATTGCCGATTAAAGCATTGGATCGCAGGTTTTATTCCTCGTTTCAGAACAGCAGAAACCTGGAGAGTTCGGGGAACGGAAGGGATGGAAACTTCGGAAATCCTAAGGAACTTCACTTCGGCTAAAGACTCAAATACTCAGTTCGGGGATCCTGGCGATCGGTGATCTTCGAGTATGAAGAATCGGAGGTCAAAGGAAGACCGAGTCAAAGACGCTGCCTCAAAAGTTCGGGTTTGAGGTGTGAACTGATGGCTGGCTTGTAAATATATGAAATTAGCCCCACAAATCACGGGATGTAAAAGACGTTCATGTACATGTTCACACCACGAATATTCTCTAGATTCGAGGGTAATCTCGGAATGTAAAAGTCCCTTCGTCTCCCTATAAAAGGGGGTTCGAGGGCACGAGTAAAGGGATTCACAACTTTTGAGGTGAGTACAGTCTTTCGGGGATTCCTTGTCCCCTCTCTCGTTCTTACTTTCGTGTGTTCGTTCAAGAATCTCGTGTTCGGGGATCCCATCCGATTCTCGGACCCCCCAACATTGGCGCCCACCGTGGTTTCAGCCGACAGACAATCCACGATGCCTCCATGAGGAAGAAGTCCAAGAAGAACACACCTCTGAAGCCAACCGGGAAGATCACTACCCCAGAAGAAGACAACGGAAACTCTCTCACCGCGGAACCTTCGGATCTCAGACCAAGAGAGGAGGGCGAAACTCGAGGCTCTCCAGAAGGCACGAGCTGAGAAAACGGCGCACACTCTGGAACCATTCACTGAAGAAGAAGGCGTGTGAAGATGACCGGTGACATTGATAGAGAACTAGAAAGAGTGCACCGTAGAAAGCCGCAGCGAGAAAGAGAGAGAATGATTCGCGAACCAGCTAGAAGCAAAAAGAAGAGCTTCGGAGAAGCTGGAGAAACTTAACCAGGCAAAAGAGCAAATAGAAAGAATGCAAAGAGAAATTGATGAAATGAAAGAACAAGAAAACAGTTCACTGTGGCGTGATTCACCACACCGTAACTCGGCGAGGAAGAACTTCAAGAGACGGAATCTCGCAGTTCGCGGATCCAGATTCACCACTCTCACTTGGGTTGCAAACAGCACCGTGGCCACCAAAGTTCAAACCAGTCTCTCTCCCGAAGTACAATGGGTATGGAAACTCTAGACAGTTCCTCATGAGATATGAATCAGCTGTGAATTCAGCAGGAGAAGATGATGTCGCACTGGCCAAGTCCTTCATCATTGCTTGTGAAGGCCCGCCCTCAACTCGGTACTCTCGCTACCACCACACTCAATCTGCAGTTGGATTGACCTCAAGACAAAGTTCATCCAAGCTTTCCAGATATTCCATGAAACTGCGGCAAAATCATCAGACCTGTACAATTGCAAACAAAAAGATAGAGAGCCATTGCAGAGCTTCGTAAGAAGATTCATGCAACAAAGATCTCAGATCCCGGAAGTAGACGACAAGACAACAATACAAGCGCTGATCAAAGGTCTGACTCCGGGACCAACAGCCGCACACTTGACCCGAAAGGAGCCCAAGACTATTGACGAACTCTTTCACGAACTGGAAGAATACATCAAGTCCGATGAAGATCATCGAAGAAGAGTGGCTGAGCGAAATCAAGCAAGGTAGGGGAATAGAGGAACAGCATGGAGACCTCATTCCTAAACCCCACGAAACATCAACAATGTGGAAAATCCACAGTTTAACTAGGATAGCAGACCGAGCACAAGAGGAGGTTTTGCGTCCAGAGGAAGAGGAAGGGGGAGAGGACCCCCGAAAGTTCAGAATCATGATCCAAAAGATCCATACTTCTATTGCCGATATCATGGAAGAGGTCATAGTACCGAAGCATGCCCAGAAACCAAAAAGAACATAGCAAGAATCCAAATGGAGAAAGCCATGATGAGTATTGCCTCCACGATGCCGAACCAATTCCGTCCAAACTTCTGGCAACCACAATTCATGGGTTCTCACTCAATTGAGGTTTCGAGCGATCATCCCGCAGCCTTCCCAACAGTTATATCCTCAGTCTCAGGCAATTCAAGCCATTCAGCAACCACAATCAATTCAAGAAATGTTGCCACCACCACCCGACAATTCATCAAGACAAGAGTCGAGTTCGAGAGGCCATAATCTGAAAGCCTTACCTTCCTTCGGAACTATCATGCCTATAACAGGAGGTTCAGCCATGGAGTTTGAGATAAAAAGACAAAGAAACAATTACTTGAGATCTGTGAACACAGGTCATCAATGACGGTCCAGCGGGCGACAGAATGGGCTAAGGTGCCGATAACATTCAGCGAGCAGTTTGATTGAAGTCAATAGACCACAACGATGCCATGGTCATCGAGGTGAACATAGCCGGATGGGTTATCGGAAAAGTTCTAGTGGATAATGGAAGTTCGGCAGACATCTTATTCATGAAAACTTTCGAGAAGATGAGCTTGAGTCCACACATGCTCCACCACGGAGTACCCACTCTTTGGGTTTTGGAGGAAAACCAATCAAGCCGTAGGGAAAGATAGCTGCGTATCCTTTGGAGATCTTGACAATGCCAGAACCGAAACTCTCACTTTCGACGTGGTCGACATGTACCATCCATACTTCGTGATTTTCGGTAGAGGATTCATGAACAAGTTCGATGCTGTGATAAGGCAACAGTTCCTATGCATGAAAATGCCAGCACCAAAGGGAGTCATCAACGTATTCGATCGGACAAGAGGCGAAACATTGAAAAGGGTCACACACTAGGACAAACCAACGTGCATCACCTGAACTCTGCCGAAGAGAAGAAAGAACCATATGTTGAGGCCAAGAGAGATAAAGAAAAAGTTGAAATAGCTGCTGATGGCGAAACGAAGAAAGTGTACTTAGATGACATGCCAGACAGAGCAGTCGTGATAGGGGCTCATCTCAGTCCCGAAGAAGAGAAAGAACTTGTTCAGTTCCTCAACAGGAACAAAGATGTTTTCGCATGGTCAGCCAAAGATCTGCAGGGTGTCGATAGGGATATCATTGAGCATGCCCTAGACACAGATGAGAGAATAACCCCGAAAAAGCATAAACTCAGGAAGATGTCCGAAGAAAAAGTCAAAGCGAGAGGTGAAGTCTGAGAGGCTTCAGGACGCCAAGGTCATTAGAGAAGTCATGTATCCTGTTTGGCTGGCTAATACTGTACCAGTCAAGAAGAAGAATGGAAAGTGGAGAATGTGTGTGGACTTCACAGACTTGAATAAAGCTTGCAAGAAGGATGACTTCCCCTTAGAAAGGGTGGACAGGGTCGTTGATGACGCCGCAAATAGCGAAATGCTATCACTCCTGGACATGTTTTCAGGATATCATCAAATAAGGGTGCGAAAAGAAGACGAGGAGAAAACAAGTTTCATCACTCCTTTCGGAACCTTTTGCTTCGTCAGAATGCCAGAGGGTCTAAAGAATGCAGGATGCACATTTTCAAGAATGATAGCAATAGTGCTTCACCCTCAGCTTCGGAGAAATATTCTAGCATATGTCGACGATATAGTCGTCAAAAGCATTCACAGAAAAGACCACATTAGTGATCTAGCAGAAACCTTTGCGAACCTCAAAGCAGCAAATCTCAAGATGAATCCTGAGAAGTGCGTTTTCGGCATTCACAAGGAAAAAGTTTTGGGGTGCTTGGTTACGACAAAAGGCATTGAGGCAAATCCTGACAAAATCAAAGCTCTAGTTGAGATGCAAGATCCTGTTTCGATGAAAGATGTGCAAAAGTTGACAGGGAGAGTGGCTGCCCATATATGATTCATCCCAGGCTGCGAGAGAGAAGTTTACCCTTCTTCCAAGTTCTCAAGTTCCAAGAACTTTCAGTGGTCTGAATCTCAGAAACAAGCTTTCCAAGAACTCAAAGATTACTTGTCAAACATGACCAAGCTATGCCCTCCAGAGCCAAAATCGCCACTCCTACTGTACTTGTCTGCTTCCAACTCAGCCGTGAGTGCTGTCCTAGTGCAAGAGAAGGAGGAAGAAGGAAAGTTGAAACAAATTTCAGTATATTTTACTTGGAAGCTCTTTGGGATCTAAACTTTTCTACTACGAATTGGAAGATAGCATATCGATCGTTATGGCTGCAAGAAAACTAAGGCACTACTTCGAGGGTCACAGAATAAGGGTTATCACGAATCAACCACTGAATGACCTATTCACAAATAATGAAGCTTCAACCCGAATCATCAAGTGGGCAACGAACTATCGAATACAGTTGATTTCGAAAGAAGAAGTGCAATCAAATCGCAAGTCTTGGCAGATTTCGTCGTGGACTGGACATCGCCAACACATAATCCCGGTGAAGATATAGTCACGCCTTGGGTAGTGCATTGCGATGGGACTTCGTGTGTGAGGAGTTGGTATAGCAAAGAATCGTAACATCCCCAAGGGAGTTGTGGTAAGATATGCAGCCTCGACTTGATTTCGCAGATGATGTGCATTCTACGAACAACATAACTGAATACGAGGCTTTGCTCCTATCTCTGAGAAAGATGAAAGCTCTGGGCCAGCTAACCTTTATCATCAAGATGGATTCCAAAGTCATTCAAGAACATATCGAGAAAGAAAGCGAAGCAAGGAATCCGGTTCTAATGAAGTATCTTGAGAAAGTCAGAGAAATGGAGAAGCATTTCAAAGGCTACTCAGTCCAACATATACCAAGAAATGACAAGGCGGATAAGCAGTATTCGAATCAGTAATGCCTCCGGGATGTGTTCTTGAAATCATCAAAGAACCGGTCACAAAGATCCGAAGCCAAAAGCTGTGAACATTGTAGAAACTCGCGATTGGAGAGACGAAATCATGGCATACTTGAGGGGTCACTATGAACCGCAAGATGAATTGGAGGAAAAAAGACTAAGGCAAAGAGCAAGGGGCTATGCTGTAGTGGACGGAGAGCTCTACAAGTCCGGAATCACCGAACCATGGTTAAGATGCATAACCTCCGAAAAGGGTGTAGAACTTCTCAAGGAAATCCATAGTGGATTTTGTGGTGCACATAGGCACAAGAGCTCTGGCAAGCAAAGCAATAAAGCAGGGATTTTTCTGACCCTCAATAAACGTTGATGCAAAGAAGGTTGTTCAGGAATGTGAAGCATGCCAAAAAATAGCGAATCAGAATCTACCATCCATGCCGCTCATCTAATTCCTCCATCATGGCCTCTCGCAAAGGTGGGGAATGGATCCGGTCGCCCATTGCCGACAAATTTCAAGGAAACCGCAAGTTCGCAGCAGGGCAGCTGATTACTTCACCAAGTGGGTGGAAGCAAAGGCATTAGCGAATATCACAAAGACCAACAATTCGTAAATTCTTCCGCAAAACATAACTCTGCAGATTCGGAGTACCAAGAGAGTTGACTGTTGATAATGGGAAGCAATTCGACTGTTATTCTTTCAAGGAATACTGCAAAACTCTGGGCACTCATGCGAAGTTCTCTTCAGTTTATCACCCGCAGTCTAATGGGGCTGTTGAAAGAGCAAATGGGCTAATCTTTTCGGGAATCAAGAAGTGTCTATATGATTAAAAGAAAGGCAAGTGGACGGATGAATTGCCGAAAGTGATCTGGTCCCACAATACAATAGTGTCGAGAGCAACGGGCTTCACACCATTTCGCTTACTGTTTGGCACCGAGGCAATGACACCAGAAGAGATCAAGAATGAAAGCTTGAGAGTGCAAAGCAAAAGAGATCAAGAAGTTGACATGAAGGTGGAGAAAGACATGATCGAACTAACAATCCTCGAGGCTTCAGATAACATCGAAAAGTACCAAAGAGAAACCAAGGCATGGAAGGATAAGAAAATAGTCAGGAAAAACATCAAGAGTGGTGATTTAGTACTGAAAAGAAAGAAAAATTGGGAAAACCCCGGGAAACTCCAAGAATCATGGGAAGGGCCATACATAGCAAAGGAAACAAACATGCCAGGAGCTTTCCGCTTAACAGACCAAACCGGTGAAGAGCTGCTGCATTCGTGGAATGCAGACAGTCTGAAAAGGTATTACCCTAGAAAATCATGAAAGTAGCTAGATTCATTTTTCAGCATTTCTTTTCACAAGTTTAGATTCCATAAAATTGTAAAACCCCAAACCACGGAACTATAAGTGGTTTCGGAAACAAAAACATTTACTTATCGCATTTAATCTAGAATAAGAAGGACCGTACTCTTTTCCTTGCAAAGGGGGCCCTAAATCAAGGGGCAAGGTTTTTAACGAGGCGGATCCTATGTAAATACTCTTTGTGATATATATGAAAAGAGTCTTCCCCCAAATTATGTGTCTTCTGAGCTCCATTACGAGAAAAGAAAAAGTTCGTGAAAAGGCTCTGTGATAGCCTCAATTCCATCGTGAGAAAAGAAAAAAGTTCGTGAAAAGGCTCCGTGATAGCCTCAATTCCATCGTGAGAAAAGAAAAAAGTTCGTGAAAAGGCTCCGTGATAGCCTGAATTCCATCGTGAGAAAAGAAAAAAGTTCGTGAAAAGGCTCCAAGATTCTGACCTAATTCCAACTATGAGAAAGAAAATTCACGAAGAGCTCGTGATAGCCGAGATTGAAGGAGAGAAAGAGAAATTTTGTGAAAAAGGCTCCTTGATAGCCAAAGGTTCCGTGAAAGCCTATATCCCACCTTAAGGGGATATCCTACCGAAAGGCCTGAGGTAACAACAAGTTGCGGCCTAAATCCCACCTTAAGGGGATTTCCTACCGAAAGGCCTGAGACAACAACAAGTTGTGGCCTAGATCCCACCTTGAAGGGACATCCTACCAAAAATGCGGAACAATCAAGGTTGTGGCCAGAAGTACAAACGTCTTTGTTCAGGATTTTTTGTGTGAAAAATTATAAAGTAAAAGTCAAAGTTACCTCGGTTGAAAGAGCAAATCAGCATGGTAGCGAACGTTCATGAAGATTTATACGAAATTGTTTATGAAAATGGCTCTAGCCGAGAACATTCTTCCAAAGGCCAAGGGGCTCAATCATCTCCGAAAATTAGTAATCACAAAGAATGGTTGAAGCAACTGAGGGTTGCGATATCAACCTAGGCAAGTATGCCAAGCGGGCGCAAGTCCACAAAATTCGTGAAACAAATTTTGTCGACTTACATTCGAAGGGAATGATCAATTTTCGCAAGTATGCCAAGCGGGCGCAAGTCCCCAAAATTTGTGAAACAAATTTTGTCGACTTACATTCGAAGAGAATGATCAATTTTCGGGCCTCCACGAAATTTTGCATGAAAACAGCAAGGTGGGAAGGGTGACGTTTTTTCTTAAAAAAACGAATTTATTGCCGTAGTTTCAAACAAAATTTCAAAAGTAAAATTACATAGCTTCAAAAAGCTGAGAAGTTCAGAAAGGAAGTTCGACGATATGGCCCGGTTTACGACCCCTTTCTTCGGCAATGTCGCTAGCATAAGCAAAATTACAGTCGCCAGTTATAGGGCTAAGGGGCTCCGTCTTCACAGAGGACCGCGAGCTCGAGGCTTCAGAAGAAAGAGCATAACCATCACGTTGAAGAAAAAACCAGCTAAGTTGAAAGCTACTCATCGAAAAATACTGACAACATTCAAGCCAAAAATCAGAGAATTCGCATCCAGGATTAGCTTCTTTGTACAAACGCCAAGCTTCGCCACTAACTATCTGGTCCTGCCGATGAATTTGCAAAGGTATGATGTCCTCTGACAGGCCCACCTTGCAGGACTCGCAGGTTAAAATTTACAAGATAGAAGTTTAGAAGGGGTCGCAGCCCACAAATATACAAATATACAAGTTCATAGGGCCTCAAACATCAGAAGCAAAAGTTCGGACAAGTAGAGCCTCATCCAACAATATCAACCTTCGGGGAGCTGGTCTGATGATCGGAACCGCTTTCCCCGTCATCGTCTTGGTCGTCGCTACTTTGCTACCCTCACTCCCCGAATCGCCTCCATCGCCGTTGGTATTGCCATCCCCTCAGTTCGAAGATGATTCTTGACTCTCAACAGCCTTAGCACGTTTCTCTCTCTGAATCATCTGAAAAAACGTAAAAGAAGTTAACAGAAATCAAGAAAGGGGCGCTCGTAAAATGCTAGAAATTCAACAAAGTCTATAATATCAACCTCCTCAAGTTTGTCACGGGCAATCTTCTTCGCGAATTCTTTTCCACTCGCGTTCCAAAATTCCCTTGCGAATCTAATCTTTATAGCACGGATGTCTTCATTGGGACGAATGATTGAAGTGCTTCCAGCATCTGGAAATCGCGAGAGTGCACCGCGGAATTTCGGGAGATCAACACAATCAAAATCATAAAGAAGCTTCAGAAGACTTTCCACCGAGAAAAGAGCAGCAAAGTCGCTAGCTCCTGAGAAGACATCTGGGAGAGCTTGAAACTCCTTCAGCATCCAGTCCATCAAATCAGAAATTTCTTTGCTTTCAGGTAGTGGACTTGGACGGGTGCCAAATTGCTCCAAGGCTCCTTTGTATTCCTCGAAAAGAACTCTCAGATGTTGTTTGATCTCATCAACATCTTTGCCTGAAGTCTCACTTCGCTCAGACAGAGTTTTCTCAAGATCCTGAATCTTCTGTTCCTTCGTGCTCAAAGTCTTCGCGAGATCAGAATTTTTCAAGGAAAGCTCAGCATTACTAACGCGAAGCTCATCAACAGTTTTTGCATTCTTGTCAGATTCCTTGCGAAGATTCTCAATCATTTTCAAGTCATCCTCGTGAGTCTTGCTAAGCTTTTCAAGGTCTTTCCTCGAATCACAAAGAGTGGCTTCAATAAAATTTTTCTCGTCCTGGCATTTCTTCAAAGAATCCACCAGCTCTGCGATTCGATTCTCCAAATCAAGACCAGAAGCCTGAGCCTTGTTCAGCTCTCGCTTCAGCTTCTTAGACTCACCAGTGAGCTTCTCAACAAGTTCCTCTTTTTCAAGGAGTCGTTGAGAAACGACTTTGCCGACGATGGACGCTTTCAAATCATAAGTTTTCTTGAAACTAGCAAGGTCTAATGATGAAAGTTTTCGGGTATTTTCCTCAAAACCTGCCAAAATCAGAAAGGTTACAGCAACGAAAAATGTAAGAAAAACAAAAAGATCACGAGTGTAATGAGATGAAAGCAAAATGCAAACCTGTTGGATTAAGTCTTCTTAAGGGAATCTGACCTGCGGGTTCAGAAATCGTCAAAGATTTCTGGAGAGAGGAAGAAGTGTGCTTTTCAAGAGCAGTTGTTTGGCGGCCAACGAAGCCTCTTCTTGAGACATCTCCTCTGTTTCACTCACAAATTCAGGGGACGTCCATAGCAAGGAAAACTTAGGAACACCATCATCCGAGTCAACCACCTCACCGCTAACGCTTAACAGACCACCTCTAAAAGACGTACCAAAACTCTCGTTGTAAGCAGTGACGGAGGGTGGGGGATCTTGATCTTCGGGGATTTCCTCACGATTCTCAGTTAGAGAGGGATTTCCAACCAAATCACCACCCTTGCTCACTGTGCGCTCTAACTCTTTAGCAAACTTCGGAGAGGCCTCGTCATTAGTAGCAGGAGCTTGGGAAGAGCCAGCTTCGGCTTCAGTAGCAACCACAGAATCAACGGGAGTTTCCCGAACTTCGGGAATAATGTCTGAAAAAGTTTCAACATCAACAAGTTCATTCTCGTAACTTGGGAATAGCAGAGACGAACCCCAAACCTCAATGCACACAAGTAAGAAAAAGAAACCTGTTCGGTGAGGCTCGTCCATTGTCTAAATCATCGAGAGAAGGCCGAAGGAACCTTGTTGGACAACAGCGGTAGTAATCTTCTTCTGATCTTCTTAGCTTTTTTCTTGCCCAGCTGTGCAAGACTTGAAGCCGCTTGAATCTCAGCATCGGAAATATCTTCGGAAGCTTTCCTCTTCTTCTTGCTGGACTCCAAAGACTTAGTCTTGCCTGGGTGAATGGAGGGAGAAGAAGTGTCAGCCGTAATGCCTTTTGACTTGTCCTTCTTAGAAGCTCTCTTTCTTGGAGCCTTAGGTGCAGCAGATGAACAAACTGCTACGGCAACTGCCGGAATCTTCTTATCCACGCCCGGCGGGCGAGACCAAGAGCGATCCTCAAGACCAAGTTCTGAGAACACATGATTCACTCTTTTCACGTGCTTCACGATGTTCTTGAAAGATTTATACTCATTAAGTAGATTCGCCAACCATCGCGTTAACTTTCTCTTCAACTTCAAGAATGAAGTCTTCAAGACTTTGTCCATCCTTAAGTCGCAAGTTAAATCACGGAAATGGCACCTTCTGAGAAGCCCAGTCCACATCAAGCGAAACAATATCTGAAGGCTTCCAGCCATCTGATAAGGGCCAGACTTCAGCCGCAACAAATTCTTCAATAGCATCGCGACCTCCGAGAATGGTCTTTGGCCAAGAAAAGGCATTTTCACGACTCTTGAAACCAAGGGTTGGCATTATATGGAGTAGTGCAAATAGCAGTCACCGGTGCCATCGGTGAATAAAATAGATATGCTGGTCCAGTATAGCCAGAAACTTTGGACATATCAACCTTCACATAGAACCAAAATGAACTCCAATCTTCGGAGAAGTTGGTCTTACTGCAAGGTGCAAGAATCAGTGGCCTTGATGTGTATTCTTCCTTCGAGTATTGAAGGTACAACAAGCATAGTGAGTCTCGTAGTATTTCCCATCGTCGAGCTTAAGAATGTCTTTCTCGATCACAAGCTCGAACAAACGTGCGAATATGTCGACACCAGCAGTACATTTAAAAGTCTTCATGATCCAGAATAATTTTGAAAGCTCCAGAAAAGAATTTGGTGTCAGTTGGTGCATCTTCACAGAAAACTTCTCAAGAATGGAAGGTAGATGAGGATCACAAGAAAATCTAAGTCCGCAAGTAAAGAAATCCCTGAAAACAACAACTTCGTCGGCTTCAGGGGCGGGAACCTCTTCGCCAGAAGGAGGACGACCGTCACCAGGAGGGAAGAACCCAGCCTTCTCATATTCTTTAATGATTTCGACCGTAACCTTTGACTTGCCGAAAACGAAAGCTGGAGGATGAGACATAGCCTTGACAGCAACGAGTTCACTCAAGTCAACATCAACGTTGGAAAGATCTTCTTCACCGCCGGATCTATTCTCCAATCTTATCTCTCCATCTTCGCGACTGCCGGAATCGCAAGTGGTTTCGGCAGCCGGATCATTTGTACTGGAAGGAGCATTACCCTCGGCCTGAACGCCGAGAGCCCAACTCTTCAGAAGTCATTGGTCTGGCAGTACTCTTAGTACGAGCCACCTTTTTGAAAGAAAAACAAACGCGAAACGTGTATCAATTTACAAGAAACAAGAATCTACAAAAATAGTGGCAAATAACGAAAAACATAAGAAAGGTGAATAAAATACCTCTGAAAACTGAAGAAGTCGCCGAACTTCGGGAATCTTCAAAGCTCTACGCGCAAACAATCCGTAAAAGTCGGAGAATGCGCAAGCGAAACAAAGTTACCGCGCCCGCCTATTTATAGGGTGAGAGGGGGGTAGTTTCAAGAAACCACCTCGAGATGACCGTTGCACGCTTTTAGGGGACGCTGTGTACTCTAACGCTCCGAGCGTGACATTTTTTACCGAAATTCAGAGAATTGTTTGTGGAAACGGATCGTCGGAGTCAACCCGCTTCCCCGAGGGGCTAGTGTTGGGGAATTGGGTAAAAACCTTTCACCCTCGAAACTTCGGAGTAGCCTAGACTCCTGCGAATTCGTGAAAGTCTTTGGAGATGAATTGCTAAATTGCAAGTCTGTTTCGTAACGAGAAAAGTATTCGGGAAGGTGTTTTACACGATTTACTGACCCCTAAACCTTGTGTGAAATAATTGCTGAATAAAGAATTGGATCGCAGGTTTTATTCCTCGTTTCAGGACAGCAGAAACCTGGAGAGTTCGGGGAACGAAAGGGATGGAAACTTCGGAAATCCTAAGGAACTTCACTTCGGCTAAAGACTCAAATACTCAGTTCGGGGATCCTGGCGATCGGTGATCTTCGAGTATGAAGAATCGGAGGTCAAAGGAAGACCGAGTCAAAGACGCTGCCTCAAAAGTCCGGGTTTGAGGTGTGAACTTATGGCTGGCTTGTAAATATATGAAATTAGCCCCGCAAATCACGGGATGTAAAAGACGTTCATGTACATGTTCACACCACGAATATTCTCTAGATTCGAGGGTAATCTCGGAATGTAAAAGTCCCTTCGTCTCCCTATAAAAGGGGGTTCGAGGGCACGTGTAAAGAGATTCACAACTTTTGAGGTGAGTACAGTCTTTCGGGGATTTCTTGTCCCCTCTCGCTCTTCTTGCTTTCGTGTGTTCGTTCAAGAATCTCGTGTTCGGGATCCCATCCGATTCTCGGACCCCAACATTATCCACACACATATTAAGCACACCTTATTTCCATGGACCTGGCTGGAAGCATACCTTTTTGCTTGGAAGACAATGGACTCGATTGCCCACTTCATGTGTGCAATGGACACCCCAGCAAGAGCATCAAAAGAAAAGGAGAGAAATAATTAAAGCCGGGCATAAAGGAAAAGTGTGTCGTGTCTTATTTAAACTGCACGGTCCATCTAGCTAAGCAAGCCCTTTTAATGGGCCTAACACGTAATCTAAGGAGTCAACAAACAGTTTTTATAGACTGCTGTACTATTTCCTCCGATTTGGTAAATGAAGTGATTTTGGATAACACTTTAGTCAAAAATTGAGAATATAAATTATGAATAATTTTTAAGTTATTGAATTTGAAATGTAAAACTACATGAATAGA
Source organism: Cenchrus purpureus (assembly GCA_022644695.1). Taxonomy (NCBI): domain Eukaryota; kingdom Viridiplantae; phylum Streptophyta; class Magnoliopsida; order Poales; family Poaceae; genus Cenchrus; species Cenchrus purpureus. The sequence goes on along the minus strand of CP053460.1, from coordinate 143,896,520 downwards.
TTTATCTTGCAAAATACTTTCATAAAAGTATACATATGTTAGTTTATAATAAATATTTTTTATAAAAATAAGAAGTCAAACTTGTACTTTGGAGACCATGTTGTTGTTCTAAACGACTTCATTTACTAAACCTGAGAGAGTATGTCTTTCTTCCTTCCATCCATTTTCTTAGTAATAAAGAGGAGACTGATAAATGTTGGACTACAATTATTAAATTATACTGCTTCATTTATCTTTTTTTGTAAGGTATATTATGACTTGGCACAGTCTTCCACAAATAACACTTTAATCACTAATTTCTTTGTCTTCTGTTATATTACTTAATTATGGTTATAAACTTATAATCATAGGAAATTATATATTTTATTACGAACCCAACCATATAGAATTATACAAATAAAAAATTAATTGCAAAAGTTTCAATATTGATATGTGTGCGGGCTTTATAAAAATAGATGGAGGGAGTATTAGCCTATGCTTTGGGGCTTCTTTTGACAAAAAATATTAATAACGAACATTTGCCTTCAATAACAAAGGTCCTCTAGCTAGCCTACTTGGTTATGGGACTAGGTACTGAGGTACGGTCGCAACCAGGAGACCTGGATTCGATTTCTCGTTGGAGCGAATTTACGGGACTAGTTTAACGGTGGGCACAACTTCAAATTAAGGAGAACAAAGCACAAGTGTTTTACAACGCTAGCGGCACATCAGATGATCAGAGTCTCGGCAGCACACGCGGGGGCGTTCCGGGGCAGACAGCAGCCCAGAGAGTGGTAGTCTTGGGGCACAAGAAGAAGAGGTGGTTGCCGTCCTCCACCTCGGCGGGCGTGACTTTTTTAATTTTTAGCCCTTTCTTGAAAACATTCTCACAAATACGCCCCTTGGAGAAAGAATTCAGAAAATGGACCCTGGCCTTGGCGCCATGAACCGAGCTTCCACGTCTCGGCGCCCTGATCTATGGCGCCGAGGTCAAAAGACACAAATACTTTCAATTTTGGAGCCTCATTTTAAATATGTAAACTCACCTTTTTTTTCATCAAAAAATGTTGCCAAATGTTAACAAAAGTTCATAGATTCGATTTTGCATGTTGTTGGTCACATCTTACATACAAACTTTTTCGTTAAAGAATTTCAAAGGTGACTACGTGACACTATTTTCAGACTTCGTATTTTTCGGTCTCCGACAGACTTACTTTCAATTTTGGGGCTCCAATTTAAATATATAAACTAATTTCTCCATGATCAGAAACTTTTGTAAAATGTTAAAGAAAGTTCATAGATTCGATTTCGCATGTTGTTGATCACATCTTACATACAAATTTCTTCACAAAAGAACTTTTGTGAAGAAATTTGTATGTAAGATGTGATCAACAACATGCAAAATCGAATCTATAAGCTTTGGTTAACATTTTACAAATGTTGTTGAACATGAAGAAGTGAGTCCATATATTTAAATTGGAGCCTCAAAAAATAATGTCTGAAAATAGTGTCGATTAGCTAAGTTTGAAATTCTTTTACGAAAAATTTTGTATGTAAGGTGTGACCAACAACATGCAAAATGGAATCTATGAACTTTTGTTAACATTTAGCAACGGTTTTTTATGGAAAAGAAGTGAGTTTACATATTTAAAATGAGGTTGCAAAATTGAAAATATTGCTGTCTTTTGACCTCGGCGCCAGATCGGCGCCGAGTCTGCTTCGGCGCCGATGCTGGCGCGAGGTTAGGGTCCATTTTCTGAATTCTTTCTCCCAAAGGTATATTTGTGAGAATGTTTTCGAAAAAGGGCTAAAAATAAAAAGGTCGATCGGCGGGCAGGCAGGGCACATATTTTTGGACACTTATTATATTATATACATGCTATTGTGCATATAGTAATATATGTAGATTTTTTTCTAAATATTTCTTGATAATAGATACATTTTACGAGTTTTACTTACTACATGCAATTTCGGAGGATGGATACATATAGCGTGCTAGGTACTTACTGATGGGACGATATGGATGATATTGTTCCACACAGGCCTGACAGCATGAAACCAGTTGTTGAAATCGACGGAGAATCAGCGTGTTCTGTACTATATTACTACTACTAGGATCAGTAAGGATTGTTAATTTGCTTGTAGCAGGTAGCAGCTAGCACACATATACCGGTGCAGCATATTTGCAGGGCATGACACTGGACAGTGGATTAAATTAATTAACCGTTGCACAATAATGAACGGCCACGAAGGGTATACAAAGGTTAAAAAACTATATTTAAACAGCTAACAGTGGTTTAGTACGTAGTTGCTGTGGGCCCTGGGTTCTGGGTAGCAGGAGCAACAGATCGATAATGGCAGTCCTCCATCTCAAATTGATCACACGCGCGCTTTAATCGATCTGTTGACTAAACCATGTGGACGCTGAACCGTGCCGGGCCAGAGGGATCCCAATTCAAATAATATTGTCAGGTCTCAAGAGCCAAGAACAAGATCAAGAAGAGCGTACTGTGTCTGTGTCGCTGGTGAAGTGGTCACGCATGCTTTCACTTGAGGAGCTCTGCTGCATGCCTTTTCCTTTTGGGTGACCTTTTCTTGCTTTCAGGAAACATGCGCCGAAATGGAAATGTGCGCAGGTAGTCGAGCCGTTGAGGGCGCAGTGTCGTCGTGCCGTGATCTCTGCCGGCGATGAGGGCGCAGATAGAATTTGCCAATTCGATGTCTGTATCATCCCAATTCCCAACTAATTTTTTTAGACAAATTAGTGGTGACACGAAAAGACTCTAATACCTCTATTTTTTAGTCACATGCAGTAAGTTTTAGTATGCAGATTAGACTGATTACTCAATTAGTCAGGTAATTAGATCTATTTTCTAAGATTGCACTCTTGGTGGAATTTTTTTTTCAAATTCTAGGATTGCATTTTTTACGGGACGGAGAGATGTTCTGATTTCTGAAACTGCAAATAATTAATTCCTTAGCTAGTTTCCGAATCAATCCCCAAAGTGCAACTGATCGAACTTCAAAATATTAACTGCAACAGCAAAGTTTTAAACAAATGCATATATGTAT
>CP053460.1:143638846-143893369 GCA_022644695.1 Cenchrus purpureus | reverse complement strand
AGCGTGGTGTGGAGTGATTCTTGGCTAAGTATTGCGAGGTGCGGGTTGCGGCTTGGTAGTGCGAGTGCGGGTGAAGAACAAGCGTGAAAGGTCGTTGCGGTGAGGCCTCGGTGTGGAGAAGACAAGTAGGCTTGGTTCGAGGGACCGGTGGCCAGTGAGGTCAAGTGCGGGCATGGTGGCAAACGGCAAGATGAAGTCATGGGCGGTTTCTTGGTTGAGCCTCAAAACCAAGGTCGAGCCGGGACTACGTGGGAGCCGAGTCATGAGTGGTGATTGGCGGAGGCTACAGGGTTGCGGGGTTTCCGGTGGTTCACAGAAAACCACTGGGTTCCTTGGTTGATCCACAAAGCCAAGGACCGAAGAAGAAGGCGGAGGTGCAGCGGCTCCAGACCGGTCGGCCGGTGGAGTCGGCCGGTCGACGATGGTACCAGTCGGCCGGTGAGGAGGCAGTCCGACCGGTCTGTGACAACGATCCGGAATCTTGAGCGGAGGACACGCGTCGGGATCGCAAGGCTTGCGTCGAGGCTAAGCAAGTTTGCGGTCTGGGCATCCGTCCGATGGTGCGAAGACAAAGACTTCCAATTTAAGCCCTCGAGGCATGTATCCCTAGTTAGCTAGTAAGGGTATTTTAGTCTTTGGTTGCCTCCATATAACCCAAGTGGTGAGAGGATGGCAGCCATCTCTTGGAACCCTAGCTCATTTGGTTTCCTATTTTCCTTCCTATTTTCTTAGGATTTTAGGACTAGCTTGAGAGCTTCATGGTGAGATCTTGTGAGAGGGAAGGATGATCGGGCGGCAAGCTAGACCTTGTATGAACCTCTTTGGTATGTATAGATGATTCGTGGTTCCTCAAGGCTTGGATGTGTCTTTCCGTTTCTCCTTTTGGTGATTTTGGACCTTTTCTTGGCGATTTTCTTGGAAGCGATTTGAGGCCTTTCTCTTTGGGATTTGGTGGGGATGTATGCATGAACCCTTAGTGGTTCTTTTCCTTTGATTCCCCTTCCAAATCCGTGAGCAAGGGCTCGATTTTGGATTTCGTGGCTCTAGGGTTAGAGGCGTTCTTGGTGGGATTTCTTGATTCCTCTTGATTTGACAAGTTTTGGTGGACCAAATCTTGGCTATGGAGTACCATGAGGTGTTCCTACTATCCCCAAAGTCTTGTGCAAAACCGTGGGCGGATCGGAGATCGGGAGTTGGATTTGGAGGAGTTGACTCATGGTGTTCATCATTTGCCCGAGCCTGCCGGTCGGCCGGTGCTCTTGACCATCGGCCGGTGCTAACTATGGTGGGTTTTGTCTCGAGGAACAACCTTGTCCGTGTGGTTTTGTCCGTGGTCCTGTGATCGAGTTCTTGGAGTGTTTGGAGTTGTTTTGCTAGGATTTGTGAGGGTTCTTCTTCCTCACAGGTTGTGTTTCGTGGTGGTTTTGTTCCGGGGCCTAGAGGATTCAGAGGCTTCTGGAGCGTTCTTTATCTTGTTCTTGTAGCCAGCTGGCCTGACTCTGTCACCGGTCGGCCGGTGTCACGTCTGACGGCGGCCATCACCGGTGTACAAGCCGTGCAAGTGTGTTTTGGTGAGTTTTGGCTAGGAAGGTTGAGTGTTGGTTCCTAGGACCCGGTAGCACTCCGATGGCTGCGTGGTCTTGACCAACTTGGGTAGTTGGGTCGGAGGCGTGAGTTGGAAGCCGTGTTCGTCTTGTTGGGTTCTCATCTCCTTGAGAAGAATTTTTATCGGCTCCCATTCCTCCCCCTCTCTGGTTCGCCTAATCGGTCCTTCAATTGGTATCGAGCGGTTGGTCTTTATTGACTCTTACAGTCTAAGATCCAAAGATGGCGTACCGAGGAGCGAGGTTGGTCCTCACGCGCCGATGGGAAGAACTACGAGATGTGGCAAAGGCGGATGGCGGCGTTCCTCATGCGGAAAGGTCGGATCCTTTGGGATGTCACGGTGAACACGACTTATGTTCATCAGATGAACTTCCTTGCTCGGGATCGAGGATATGTTGAAGCCAACAACAAGGCTCGACTACTTGTTTCGTGCTACGTGTCCACTGAATTCGATCGGGTTCGAGACGGAGGACTTAGCTTGTAGGATTTGGGGGCGAGTTGAAGGATGCTCATCTTTGGGAATGCTCGAGTTCGAGCTCGGATGTCTGCGACTTCTGGGAGAAATGCGAGAACTTCACTCATCTCCCGTGAGTCCGTCGATGCCCTTTTCCGGCGATTCTGATCGTTGTGAACAACATGAGAGCCAATGTGGGCGTCCTCCCATACAATGATCATGATAGAGCCGTGAAGCTCTTGCACTCGTTGGATCGTCTGGTATGGGACGGAAGTTTGAGGCTATTGTTGAGTCAGAAGTATGACACCTTGACGGTGAGCAGTGTTCTCGAGCTCAAGTCGGTGAGTTGGACCGTGGTATGACAGCCAAGATCGAGAGGATTCTCATAGTCTCGCTCTCGTTAGTGGCAAAGGAGCCAAGTCTAATGCTAACGCATCCTCCGAGGATGTACTCTTTGTCTTCTTTGATGTCTTTGCAGACGAGGAGTTCGGCGTGCTTGGAAGCAGTGGCGTTCTTGACCGAGGCGGTTCGAGAGGCTGCACGAGGCCGGGTGAACTCAAGGAGGAACTCGAGGCGTGTTTCAAGTGCGGCAAGGACGGACACTTTTTCGCGAGTGTCAGAAGGTGAACAACCACGACAAGCACAAGTCCAAGGACAAGGAAGAAGATCCAAGAAGAAGGAACATGAACATGGGAGGAAGACACGGACGAGAAAGATCAAGAGATCGGCGACATCGACTCGACTACGAGGATGTGTCATCAAGCTCGAGTGAAGAAGAAGAAGAAGAGGACAGCAAGAGGAAGCACAGAGAAGAAGAAGGACTTGACAAGTACTTGAGCAGCCTTTCTTTGTATGCAAGCAAGACTTGAGAGGCTGCAACAAGAAGGATGGGCTATCACATGGCACGCAGCTCCGGCAAGAGAAGCGGAAGAGCGCCTCGGGAATCGGACTCGACTCAGGGATGAGGTATGTGATGAGCTCTCTTCTTTCGCATAAGGAGAATGAGGAGTTGGTTGACTTGCTTGATAATCGCGATCACATGCTTAGAGGCTAAGAAGCTTAGGAAGGAGCTTAGAGCTTTGCTTGAAGATGCTAGGACTAGAGTGGGTGAGCTAGAAACACGAGTTCTTGATGGCAAGCTTGAAATTGATTAAGCAAGGCTAGCCACATGGTTTACGATGAGATTGATTGTCTTGATTGCTCTGTTTTCCTAGCTGATTTGCTCTTAGGGAAAAGCATGCCTCAAGTGTGAGGAACTAGATGTGCTTAGGGTTGAGTTGGTGAGCTGCAATCTAGACCCACTTTGCTTGGTGCATGTACTTCTTACTGGTTTGCATGAAAAAATTCTTGAGCTTCGTTCTCGCATTGTTTCGCTTGAGGCTGATTTGAAAGTGCCTATTCCTCTTGCTTGCTCTACACCATGAATTACATCTTTGTGAAGAATTTGGAACTTGCAAAATGTGTTGATCATTTGCGAGGATGAGAACGGTAAGGTGCGTGAGGTGTTGAGTTGGGTGTCCATCATGAGCCTCGGTGGGTGTGTTAATTGGCGGGTTAAGCGCTTTGATGGTTGGGCTTTGGGATCGATAAGTTTGGTGAGAAGCGATGGTGTGAGAGAAGGAAATTTGGGAATACTCGGTTCCACCACAACCAACACCCAAAGACAAGTTTGCACCAAGCCAAACGGTTGCTTAAATCGAGAGAAAAACCAAGTGAGAAGCCTAGTGAGAAACCTAGTGAGAAGCCTTGTGAAGAGCCACACCGAAACCTAAGCCAAGACCAATTCGTTTCCATTGTGAGTTTTGTGGAAAGGATGGTCATAAGAGAAGTTTTGCTATAAGAAGAAGAGAGGCGAGAATGGCTAAGGGTGGGCAAACAAGGACAGTGTACCACCCTTCTCATGGTGTGCACGAGCCTCGTATGTGCCACTACCTAAGGAAAGGGTGTTGTGCATATGGTTCCGGCATGGAGAGATAGGAGAGCTTGGTGGAGGCGGGTTTCTTGGCCGAGGACCACCGGCCGGACCGGTCAGTGGCCGGTCGGGCCGGTCTTAAGCGTCTTTGGGCAGTTTGGTTTCGGGATTGTGAAGCTAGAGGTTCAACTGTTTGGTCGTGGAGCAGTGGTAGGCGCTTTGAGTCAGTGGTGTTGAGTTTCTTTGGGCGTTCTCCACCTCGTGATCAATCTGAGTTTGGGAGAGGTCGCAGCTTTGAGTCTCAGAGGGGCTACGGACCACGGTTTCCCTTTCGTGGTACTCGTACTCCTCCAGTGAGACGGGAGTGGTTTTCCCATGGTGGTTCGGGTTTGATAGGTTAGGCGGGATGGATCGCGGTTTTGATAGGCGGTAGGATGGATGTTGCTAACCCTACTTTTGAGGAAATGGCGGCCTTTGGTTTGACACCTTTGGTACTAACCCGGTGTTGAGTCGTTTGCTCGCTCTCGCTCTTGGTTTTGAGTTGCAGGTGGGAGGCCCGGAGAACATTTGGTTGATATCGGGGGAGGTTCTCCGGCCTCATACCCCGGTGATGATATGGAGGTACATCACTTTCGGGGACGGTGGACAAGGATGGGTGACTTCTGAAGAAATGATCAAGGTAAGTATTTTGTGATCTTCAAATGTGTGGCCTTGGTCAAGCCACTTGGTTCGTTTTGCTCCTTGCCCTATCTCATGTATGTAAGGTGAGCTTTGTATGCTCTTTGACCTTAATGCATGAGTTTAGGGAGCCTGTGTAGTGTGCTCTTTGCTCTATCATGTGTACTAAGGGTGAGCTTTGTATGCTCTTTGGCCCTAGTGCATGTGTTTAGAGCAGACTTGTGAGTTTTGTTCTCCTTTGCTCTTTCTTGGGTGGTGTCGAGCCCTTTTGCCTCCCTCGAGGCCGGTCGTTTGTGAGCTTTGTGTGCGAGCTCCTTTGTAGCATATGTATAGCTTTCCTTTGTGCATTTCTTGCATTTGGCATGGCATATGTAACATGATGTATAGGCATCTTTGTATCTTAGGTTGCATGCATTTTGTATCATATGCATTGTTTAGGAAAGGCTTCTCTTATACACATTGTTCACCATGGAATGACATATATGTCTTTGTGAGCTAATTTGGTAAGCTATGGTTAGTTTGGCTTAGCTCTTGATAATCTTGGTTTGTATCCATGGTTGATGGCTATGTTTTGAAAAATTTCATATATATGCTCTCTTGTGAGTAAATGCCTTTACATGATCTTGACATGTTTTAGTGGCTTGGCTATGCTTAATTTGTGGTTGGATAGCTTATTTTGATCATATGGGGCCAAAGGCTCATTTGCCATCATGAATGTTTAGCCCCATGCTTCATCTTGTGGAGGGCATAAGTTCCTTTATGCATAAAGACATTTCATGTACCAATTATAAATCTGAAAATGAAATGTAAATTGCTTGAAAAATGTGCTCCCATGTCATATGTGCTAATTTTAATTTGCTTTGGGTGCTAAATCGTTGCATGATGCCTACCAATGAGAAGTCTCATATATAGAAGTAGGCACATGGCTCGGTGGCTTTGACATGACATGAGGTGCTTGTGGGTGTTTATGATGGTCTTATGCTTAGAATGGTTGTCCTAGCATGAAGTTTGTGTGGCTTTGCCATTTGACATGTTTTGCTCATGTTTAGGACTTTGCTCATGAGAGGGTAATTTTTCATAAATTGCTAAATTCTATCTTAGCTTAGCCCAATGGTTGTGAAACTTGGTGATCATGAAGTTTATGTCTTCTGAAGCTATAGAGTATCTAACTTGCTCGTTTGGACATGTGTAGCATCCTATGTTGAATTTTGTCTATTTGAGAAGCTCTAGGTTGCATTTTTGCATTTTGGCTTGATTCATGCATTGTCAACAAGGGAGAAGTTTGAGCATGTTTTGGCCTCTTGAATGCATTTGGAAGGTTTTCGGTGGTTTCGAGCTATTTTTGGGCTCTGTTGTGCCGGTCGACGGTTGAGGTCACCGATCGGCCGGTCAAGTCTTGGTCACATTCACATGTTGCCCGGTCGGCCGGTGGTGTCGACGATCGGACCGGTCGAGGCTGATTCTGCTGTTGCTTTTTGTGAAGTGGTTCGCATGCATTTGTCGAGGAGTTGCATCGGTTCGGGGGAGCTTGCATGTGCGGGGAGCTCTTTGTGGTTTTCGAGCTTTGGTTTGATGGTTTGTGCTCTTTGCTTGAGCATGTTTTGTCTCGGATGTGTCGAGTAGTTGCCCTTGCCTTGCAGTGCGAGGTTGCGGCTTGGCGGTGCAGTGCGGGTGAAGAACAAGCGTGAAAGGTCGTTCTTGGTGAGGCCTCCGGTGTGGAAGACAAGTGAAGCTTGGTTCGAGGGACCGGTGGCAGTGAGGGTCAAGTCTTGAACGCATGGTGGCAAACGGCAAGATGAAGTCATGGGCGGTTTCTTGGTTGAGCCTCAAAACCAAGGTCGGAGGGACTACGTGGGAGCCGAGTCATGAGTGGTGATTGGCGGAGGCTACAGGAGTTCGCGGGGTTCCGGTGGTTCACGAGAAAACCCTTGGGTTCCTTGGTTGATCCACAAAGCCAAGGCCGAAGAACCGAAGGCGGAGTGCGGCGGCTCGGCCGGTCGGCGGTGGGTCGGCCGGTCGGCCCGATGGCCGGTCGGCCGGTGAGGAGAGAACCGGCGACGGTGTCTTGCGACAGATCCGGAATCTTGAGCGGAGGACCGCAGCGTCGGGATCGCAAGGCTTGCGTCGAGGCTAAGCAAGTTTGCGGTCATTTGGGCATCCGTCCGATGGTGCGAAGACAAAGACTTCAATTTAAGCCCTCGAGGCATGTATCCCTAGTTAGCTAGTAAGGGTATTTTAGTCTTTCGGTTGCCTCCATATAACCCAAGTGGTGAGAGGATGGCAGCCATCTCTTGGAACCCTAGCTCATTTGGTTTTCCTATTTTCCTTCCTATTTTCTTAGGATTTTCGTAGGACTAGCTTGAGAGCTTCATGGTGAGATCTTGTGAGAGGGAAGGATGATCGGGCGGCAAGCTAGACCTTGTATGAACCTCTTTGGTATGTATAGATGATTCGTGGTTCCTCAAGGCTTGGATGTGTCTTTCCCGTTTCTCCTTTTTGGTGATTTTGACCTTTTCTTGGCGATTTTCTTGGAAGCGATTTGAGGCCTTTCTCTTTGGGATTTGGTGGGGATGTATGCATGAACCCTTCGTGGTTCTTTTCCTTTGATTCCCCTTCCAAATCCGTGAGCAAGGGGCTCGATTTTGGGGTTTTCGTGGCTCTAGGGTTAGAGGCGTTCTTGGTGGGATTTCTTGATTCCTCTTGATTTGACAAGTTTTGGTGGACCAAATCTTGGCTATAGATACCATGAGGTGTTCCTACTATCCCCAAAGTCTTGTGCAAAACCGTGGGCGGATCGGAGATCGGGAGTTGGATTTGGAGGAGTTGACTCATGGCTGTTCATCCCGAGCTGCCGACACGACCGATCGGCCGGTGCTCTTGACCTCGACCGGTGCTAGCTGGTGGGTTTTGTCTCGAGGGAACAACCTTGTCGTGTGGTTTTGTCCCGTGGTCTGTTGATCAGTTCTTGGAGTGTTTGGAGTTGTTTTGCTAGGATTTGTGAGGGTTCCTCTTCCTCACATGTTGTGTTCGTGGTGGTTTTGTTCCGGGGCCTAGAGGATTCAGAGGCTTCTGGAGCGTTCTTCTTGACTGCTTGTAGCCGGCTGGCCAGCTCGCCCACCGATCGGTGCCGGTGTCACCGGTCCGGACCGGCCGAGGCCATCAGTGGTGAGTTTTGGCTAGGAAGGTTGAGTGTTGGTTCCTAGGACCCGGTAGCACTCCGGTGGCTGCGTGGTCTTGACCAACTTGGGTAGTTGGGTCGGAGGCGTGAGTTGGAAGCCGTGTTCGTCTTGTTGGAGTTCTCATCTCCTTGAGAAGAATTTTTATCGGCTCCCATTCACTCCCCCTCTGGTTCGCCTAATCGGTCCTTCACACTGATGAAGAATTGGAAGTTCTGCCAATTGTTGGACCAAGCTATATTGGGAAGAGCACTCTTGTCACTCATGTTTGCAAGGATGAAAGAGTACGTGCACATTTCTCGAAATCTTGTCGTTCCACATCCAAGGTTTCGAGATGATGAGCTAGCTACTCTTAGAGATGAATGTGAACTAAAACAACAAAATCGTGTGTCTGGATCGAACTTGGAGGGAAGATTGCTAGTAGTTATCGAGTTAATTGGGGATCTTAATGAAGAGGCATGGAGTAGGTTGTATTTTACTTGCAAAAAGTATGCACCAAGAGGTAGTAAAATCATAGTTACAAGCCGGTTTGACAGTATTGTAAAGTTTGGAACAACACAAGCTTTGACTATAAAGTTTCTCTCCCATGAAGCGTACTGGTATTTCTTCAAGACGCTTATATTCGGAAGCATGGATCCTGAGATGCACCCAAGGCTCATGCACCTGGCAATGGAGATAGCTAAGACGACACTACAAAGGTGCCACCTTACCGCAAACGTTAGTGCTCATTTGCTAAAGGATAACTTTGATGTCAAATTTTGGTCCGAGTATCTTGGCATCTTGAGACGGTCTTCTCAGCTTGTCTCCCAATTTGGTGGGAATCCATTTGATAGTACAAACCAAAATAGAGTTGTACCATTTGGGAGAATGACTACGACATCTGAAGATATTGTGTTTTATCATCGGTGTCAACACCCTTCGGAAGAGGAGATTCCAAAGATAAAATTCCAAGATGTACTATGTGGGAGCCTGAAGCCTCATGGGAACTTTGAGGTCCTAGCATGGAGGTCTAGGATACCTCCTTACTATAGCTATGTCTATACTTGTAAGATTGAAGGGCCAAAAACTAGAGCCGGGAAGAGGAAGCGTTCTATGAAAAATGGAGTCACAAATTGTTAGTTTGATCTTGACTGTTACATTCTCATGCAGAAAAGATACCTGAATATGTGTTTCTTGGGGGTACCTTGGAGAATGGCTACATCTTCTGAAAATATCGTGCTTTATACCATCAGGATCAAACGCTTTTCAGATGAGCAGGTTCAGTATAAAGTGTTTGATGTTATAACAGAAAATGCACGCCAAGTCGCCAACACAGCCCCAGAATGTGGGTGTTAAGCTCGAAAATGCTGTGTGGATTCTTGAAGTCATGGAACTTTGAATCGCAGCCATCCATCGCGAGTTGGAACCCGTGTAGCCGTGGGCCAGGTGATAGGGGTGGGGTTGTATTCGCAGTTATTCTATTGCGTATCTGACTCCTTGAGTTGACATAAAGGAGCCGATAGTACCACGCGTCAGGTGTAAAGCCCCCCCGCCGATGGTTTTTTTACTTTTTGGTGTCGTGTTCACATGCTGTACTCTACCGACCTGACCCCCGTGATCCTGTAACTAATGTGTTGGTTCCTGGCCCCATCCCTGTGCTATGTGTTGGTGGACCCGTGTGCCTGGTGTGGACAGGCATGCCCAACGCATGTACGGAACCACTTGGCATATTACCTTTTTACCCCTTACTCCTTGTTCTGTTCTACCTTATTCGCCTTATCCCTCATTCTTGTACCGTTTGTGCCCAGCCCCAATGGCTTCCCACTGAAAGGCTCCTAGGGGCGCCGCCGCTGGTTCCACATTTAAGCAGCCCATGTACCACAACCTCACACACTCGGTACCACTCACACACAAGGTACCATATGTTCACATTTATTTTTCCCAAGGTTTTCAAGTATATTTAATTTTTTTTATCTTAGAACAAACCATGCTAAACAAGAAAAAAAATGACCGCCAGTACAAATGGAAAAAATGTTACACACGAATAAGCAAAACATAAACTCTCAAGAAACCGACTTTTGCTGAGATCAAGAAATGAGCAAAGACAGGCGTTGGGTGCGGCAGAACGAAAAATCCGAGAGAAAAATCTCCGTGTTCGCACGAGAAGGAAAAACGAAATTAAAAACGGTAATGCTTCGAACCTGACGTCCGATGTGTGGTAAAATATCGGACGCTTCGTCACTCCCCCACGCATGCGGGTCCCACCACGAGCTCTGCCTTATCTCTTCGTCTTCAATTTCCACCCGCCATTCTCTCTCCTTCCCTTTCCTCTCTCTCCCGCAAGCCATGGATGGGGATTGGAAGCTTTTCTCCAGTACATCGAGGGCGCAAGCCGCCGCTCTCCCAACAATTGGGTGCAGGCTGCTGCTTCACGGCCAGAGGTGCGGTAGGGTCGCCGGCCATGGATGGGAGGAATGCTCCGGGGGACTCGGGTGCACGGCCATGGACGGGGGAGCTCCTGCTTCGCGCCACCCGAGCACGACCGACAACGCGCCCCGCGCATGGCCGTGCTGCCCGCCGGAGGGGAGGCCGGAGATGGGGGCGGGGCCGCTCGCACGCATCGTCACCGGAGGAGAGGCCAAAGGATTGGGGGCAGGACTGCCCGTGCCCGTCGCCGTGGGGGGAGCACCGGCTTGCGCGGCTGCGTCTGCCGCGATGGAGTGGCAGCGGCGGCCCTGCTCCACGCGAAGCCCGCCCCGACGGCGGTGCGCCTCAGCAGCCAACATCCGGCGGCCGGGTGGCTCTCTCCCCCTCCCACGGCCCAGATCTGGTGGTTGGCTGACTCGCTGGCTCCTCCCCCATGCCCGACACCCACCGGCCAAAGGTGCTCGCGTGGGAGCTCCATCGCCACCGGCCGGTGCTTCCCGGCGAGGAAGTTCCGCGTGCTACCGGTGTCGTTTACCGCGCCACGCGCCGCTAGCGCCCCGCACCATGCTCCACGCGCGTCGACCTCGGTGAGCTCGCCCCGGCCCCGACCCCATGCCTCCACGACCGCGGACACCGCCCTTCCACTCGGGCGATGAGTCGATGGGGATCTGGGAGAAGGCGGGGCCCGGAGGAAGAAGATGATGTGATATCCTCGTCGAGTGGGTCGGTGGGGTTTTCGACTCCATGTTGCATTAGGTATCTTGTGATGTTGCAGTAGAATTCTTTGTATGTTGCAACACGCTATACATGGACGTGTCAATGTTGCAACAGTTGGATTTCGGTGTTTCATATGTTTGACTCCTCATGTTGCATATTTTCGACTCTATGTGGCATTAGGTACCTTGCGATGTTGCAGTATAATTCTTTGTATGTTGCAACAAGCTATACATCATTGTGTCAATATTGCAATCGTTGTATATTGGTGTTGTAATAATGTTCTTGGCATGTTGCAATTGGTCGCGCTTCATGTCGCAATCGTTGTGAACATGTTGCATCCGCGTTCTATACATGTTGCGAGCGTCCCATGTGAATGTTTCAAAATTAGATCTAAATATTTTTGATGTTGCAAATATTAATTTTCGATGCTGCAGATGTTGAGTCTCGATGTTGCAGACACATGATGTTAGATGTTGCAAGCGATGAAATTTTAACGTTGCGGGTGTTGAGTTTCGATGTTGCAGACATGTGATGTTGGGATTTGTGTCGAGGAGGACGATCAAAATTAAGAGATGCAAAAGAAAAATCAAGAGAAAAACTGAAAATATTCACAAACGCAAACTAGATTGAATCTTGATTACTTGTTCCCCGGCAACGGTGCCAGAAAAAGGGGTTTGTTGACGGTAGATTGTCGTATCAAAGTTCGGTTTGACTTGCAAGCGGACAAGTCCTCCGTCGTAGTCAAGGGACCCTTCTTACCTTAAGTGTGAACCCAAGGTATCGAATCCGTGGAACAATGTGTAACGCATGATCCAATCTAATAAGCGGAAAACACTTTGATCTTGGGAGATTTGGTTTTGCATCTAATCTAAGAAAGAGCCGTGAAAGCACATCTAATCTACTAAACACCGGAGGTAGCAAGAGAAAAAGAGATAAAACCAATCTAGAGATTTGATTGGGTCTTTTGTTGAAGTTCCAAAACAAAGAAGAATAAAACAAACGAATCTCATTACTAGCCTCTTTAAATCGTGGCTTCCGTTCCAACTCCGAAGTCGCCTGCCTTTTGGAGCCACCGTCCTGTCACAACGCACTCCTATTCGTGCGGGTTAGCCTAGGACGAGTCCAAGAAGAACAAGTTGAAAACGCTCGGTAGATCGGGTATGCACCTCTAGCCACCATGACTACAAGAGCACCTAAGCAATCTAGCTATAGACTAGATTGGGAAGAAGCAAACCAAGCGAAGACAAAGTTGTAGAGAAAGCACTTGATCGCTAGAAATCATTCAATCTTGCAAATTCAACACGAGTATAATACATGGACAAGATCACCACGGGATCCTACCTTGATCTTGATCCTAGCTCAGGAACTCCGGCGTGGTCTTCCATGCAAGGTTCCCCGTCGGCTAGAAACCCTAGTCAACCATCTCGACCCTCTCCTCTCTCGGGATGATGTCTCTCTTCTCTGCTCCTCGGCGGATGGCGAATGAATTGATCGTGGCTCTTGGCGGGGGCTATAAATAGTCCGAATGACGGCTAGGTCAAAGGGGGCGCCGAACCGGGCCCGGAATGGGGTGCCGGCCGGCTGGGCCCGGCCGCCTAGGCCGTTTGGCCCATTCGGCCCCGGCTTCCTCCCGGTTGCTTCTCAGATTCCTCATATGTGTGCACTTGCATGTGGGCCTTTGACGTCGTTTCCTTCGCGGTTAAGGCTTGAATGCTTGCCATCCAAGCTTCACTATTTTACGGTTGAGTCCCTGAAGATTTGCACGTTGACGCTTCGGTCCTCGGGTCATTTGGAGTCATGTTCATCGCGTGTCTTGACTCTTGTCGGGCTTCATGATCTTCTTCCAAAGTGCTTGATGAACTTATCCCGAAAGTCTCCTCTTTAGCGTAGATTTCCGTAAACAATAAACTCAAAATCGACATGCAAGAGTGAACTTGTTATATCACGGGGGTTAGTTCCAGTGGTTAGAATAATAAATCAATGCCAACATTAAAGGTAAACTCATGGCTAGGTTGGACGGAAATTCACCGTCAACACCGGCTCTAAAGGAAGCGGAAACAAATGACTTGTTTGCTTAATCCCCAATGATGAGTTTACAAAAGTATGTATTTATGACTCGGTAATTTCTAATAAAAACCCCTAATGCTCTTGAGAATAAAAACTAGATATCGACTCAAAGCCCAAAACACGCCGCCCGCCTAGCCACGGCGCTGGGTGTGGCGCCCGAATGTGATGCCGGTCATAACAAATTTCCCCCCACTACTGGACTTAGTATTGGTTGGCTAAGAACTTTAGGTTCACTGGAGTGGAGGTACTTAACTGACGGTCTGGAGCTCACTTTGTCAAAACATTCTCAAGTTGCATTAATGTATCAGTTTTCAACTCTAGTCGTGTTTTGTGCTCTCATTTTGAAGTGGAAGGCCATATCCCATCAGTTCTAGCTAGTTCCATTTATCTTACCATTGATTCGAGCCGCTATTTCGCTTTTTACCTGTTCTTTTTAGCACATTGTGGTGCACTTAAGACAGCTTTGCTACACACAATCATTGCGTTTGAAATCTTTCCATCAGTTTTAATTTAAAAATGCCCACTTTGTATTTCATTGGGTTGCACGTTCGCTAGTCTTTTGTAGTTATCCTTTCTTTAGGCCACTTGCTTAAGAAAGAAGCCGAACATTTTATGCCGACCTCCCTGCAGTTTATTTTTTTGAAAGAAATCCCTGCAGTTTACTGTTTACATTATTCTGCCATTCCACGTTGCTTAAAGCATCTTTGCTATGAGCCTATGATTTTTTTTTGCAGAAGGACATCCAGAAACTCATTGCAGTATAAAAATTACAAATTTCTAACAAATTATCTGGACAACTTTCTGGTTTGAATTTTGTTATTTTTATATCTCAAAAATGAAATCAAGTTTAGACAATATGTTTTACAAGGTTGTGTATCATCATATCATTTACATGTGTGATTTTTTTTGTGTGAATTTAGACGACTTCTTTGTCGTGGTTTGCACGGGGTTTCACAAAGGTTGCAGTTTCCACCAGATATGGTGTGTTTTACCTTGCCCTAGCCTGATGGAGTGTTCTGATGCTGTCTACGCGCGTGTGAGTGACATTGCTAGTTTATGTCGCTATACTGCAACTTGGATTTAGCCAGTGAGCAAAATCCTATGTGGATCTTCCTATGTTAATTAATGGATATTTGACCATTATCTAGCCTAATCCATGACATAATCTCCAGGGGATCTGACAGGGCCCTCCATCATGATCTTCCCCCCACTGGTTCACGCTTTCACCGAGTTAGTTGTGGCTTTAGCATGAAGGTGATACGTCATACCCATAGTGATCAAGTAACTGCAACATTTGGTTTAGATTGAGTGTATTTCATCGGAAAGGCTAACTAAGAAATATGTGTAAAATACCAGTTTGTATCCAAACACTTCCCTAGGGGTAATAATACTCGGTGGAGATATCTCATATCTACAGGTATTGTTTGAAGGTGAAATTGTTCTACGTCCAGTAGGAGTAGGCCCTAACACGTGTAATGTGCATGTCTCCAGTTAGTGATGGTCCGGATGGAAAACAAGTCTGGGTGTAATGTTAACGGGATCTCACCCAGTATCGTACCTGCAGTAGGCCATGAAAGTTCAGCATGACATTATTACAATTTCTACCACAGCCAGTCAAAATTTGGCCAAAAGAAAAAGCATTGACCCTTCAGTCAATGCTTTCCATGACCTACACCCGCCCTGCTTATCCTTTCACCCCCTATTTAAACCACCATCTGCTACCCTTTACTGGTATTACCTCTCCAAACCTCCTCATAATCCCCACAATGCCTAGATTCCTCGCCCTAATTACCATTATTGTTGTCGCCATTGTCAGCTCCAGCCATGCCTCTGTGGTGGATTTACAAGCCAGTGATCGCACTGCGTTGCTCTCCTTCAAGTCCTGCATCTGAGGCAACCTCTCTGATTGGGGTTCCCCTAATATGTGCAATTGGACTGGTGTTATATGTGACTCAATAGGGCGCGTGATTCGCCTTGTTCTCTCTAACTACAACCTCAGTGGCATCATCTCCCCAGCAGTTGGCAACCTCTCCGCGCTTGTGATGCTTGACCTCGAAAGCAACCAACTCTCTGGTAGCATCCCACCAGAGCTCGGTATGTTATTCCAGCTCGAAGAACTGAACCTTAACATCAACTTACTTGATGGGTTAATCCCAGAAATGCTAGGTCTTCTGAGAAGCTTAACCTACCTCTCCCTGCATGGAAACAACCTCACTGGTAGCATCCCCAAAGCTCTCTGCAACTGCTCTTCCTTAACCTACATTAACCTGAGCACCAACTCCCTCACTGGTAAGATCCCTTTCTCTACAGGATGCCGGCTGCCGTACCTAAAGATGATAATCCTCTTCGAAAATAAGCTTGTCGGCGTCATCCCCTCATCAATTTCGAATTTTACTGAACTTGAGCGGGTGTATCTGCATAACAATTTCCTTAGTGGTGAACTGCCATCCCAAATGTTCAACACGATGCCATTCCTCGAGTACCTCTACCTGTCTGATAACAATTTCTCAAGTGATGGCGGGAACGCTAACCTTGAGCCTTTTCTTGCTTCTCTAGTGAACTGCACCTACTTACAAGAGCTTGGAGTGGACACAAATGGTATTGGAGGCAAGATCCCACCGATCATTGGCAATTTGTCAACTGAACTCACCAAGCTTTATTTGAATGACAACGAAATCACCGGTCCAATTCCTCATGCCATCGGAAACCTTCCCTCACTGACAAATTTGAATTTGCGCAACAACATGTTGGAAGGCCCAATCCCCTAAGGCCCTGTTTGGCAGTTCTATAAATTTATTCACCAGTAATTAGCTTCCGGTTGTTAGCAATAAACTTGTGTTCAGTTTAGATTTCAGTTAAGCTTTGGTTGTTAGATTGTGGGCCTTCGCTCCGGACTATCTGGATCAAGAGGTGAGTCCTGTAATCTCCAAAGACGTGTGCATTCACGTCGGCGTGTGGGATGGCGCACGGCATTCTATGAGATTGTGTCACGCGCATGCTAGGAGGAAGACCGAGCTCTCCTTCCCGTTTCTTTCCTTTTAGTTGTAAGAGCAACTCCAACCACCTCTTTATCCCGTTTTCTATCGGTAAAAAAAATGAAAAACTAGCCTCCGACGCCACTTCCAACAAACTCGCAAAACCACCGCTCGCCATCTTGCCTTGCGAAATCCCCCCGCTGCTCGTCAAAGATAGAAGCCGTGCCCCCCTTCCTATCCCCCGCCACGCGCGCAATCCTAGCGATTTCGCCCTCCAGGTTCCAGCCATCCCGTTTCGCGCCAAATCCTAGTGGCGGGAGGTGCGGAAGGGAAGCACGGCGGAGGGTGGAGGAAGACGTTGTCAAACCGTGCCGGGCCGCCAAGGAAGACGGGAGGTCGCGCCCGCGGCGAATCGCTGTCGCGCGGGGAGGCGAGAGGAGGTGCGGCGGGAGGTGGATAAGGAGGTCCGATGGGGTGGGCAGCGCCGTTGAGCTGCGTCTGGTGCGCGGAGGTCCCGTTCGGTCGCACACCGGCAGATGCACCGTTGGCCGCCCGCGCCGCACGGAGGTGGACGAGGCGCGCTGGGAGGTGGGGAAAGGAGGCGCGACGGGGTTGGCGAAGGACGCCATTGAGGCGTGCTGAAGTGGAGGAGGCGTGATGGGAGGTGGGGAAGGCGGTGCCCACCGCCGCCAGCGCCACGGAGAGGTGTAGGGGTAGCGTCGGGGAAGCAGAGGTGGAGGAGAAAGAAACTGCGACGCCAAAGGGAGGTGTGGGGGTAGCTTGGGGAGCAGAGAGAGGTGGAGGAGAAACAAAGAAGATAAGCATCAGATTTGTGAGGCCCACTTGATATAGAGGTAGTTTTAGCTAGTCTGTTGGATTACCCTATGAAAATATGGAGTTTTCTAATTTTACAAGGGCTAAATCTCGAATTTAGCTAACAAAAATAAAGAGGTTGTTGGAGTTGCTCTAAGCATTCTATAAATAGAGATTATCAAGAAAACGTATTAGTGCGACACCAAAAACTCTGTCTACTCTATTCTTGGTCTTGCTCATGTTCTATCCCAAAGCGCCGAGAAGCATGCGCCACCAAGAGACCAAGCCCGACATTTGATATCGAGCCTAGGTTGAGAAGGGGACCTGATGTCCGACGTCTGACGGCTTCGCTGCCGCCGCTGCTTGTCGCTCTCCCCACACCGCACCAAGGCCATGGTAGTCCGAAGATCGTCGTCAAGCCGATCAAGGAATCAACTGCCACCATCCAATACCCAATACTCACCCATTCCAATGATGATGAATGGACCATGCTCATGCAGGTAAATATGGGAGCGGGCATCTGTGCATCATCGAGCCGGAGGAGATCGAGTACCGCGACGGGCCCTAGCGGCCATCCTGCACTCTCTTCCGTCGGAGATGCTGCCCACCCTCTGTGGCAAGCACTCGGCGGGAGCTGCGTGGGAGGTAGTGAGGACGATCCGCGTCGTCGGCCAGCGTCTTGCGAGCAAGGCTCGATAGCTCGACGAGTTCGCGGTGAGGGCTGGAAGGAGGGTGAGTCCGCTGTGGATTTATCCGTGTGCATCACCGGTCTCACCAACAACTTTCGCACGCTCGGCGACATCGCTAACATTGTCATTGTGTGCAAGATGCTTGACGTTGTCCCCGAGCACCTCGAACAAGTCGTCGTCGCGATGAAGTATGATCAAAATAACATGTACCTCGGTGACCCATCTCCAATGAAGGAAATAAGCTGGAAATTTGGATTGATCCATGATTGTCCCCCACCCATTAAAAAATCACACACTGATATCATCCATGGCGGCACCTAGGGATGGATTCGGATCGGATACCTTCGAATTCGGATTCGGATGTCACTATTTACCACATTTTAATTCGAATACGAATACGAATCTTGTCGAATAGATTCAAATACGAATCTTATCGGATACGAATACAAAACGGATAGATTTGTTTTATCGATGAGTAAAAAAATATGTTACTACTAGTGAGTAAATATATTTTATTCATTAAAAAATAATATAATATTAGTGATATGAAAATTTATTATTGTATATCACTAGTAATATTAGACTAACATAATTATTTATTAGATATTTTTAATAGTTTAGATGATGTACATCATTTTTAGGTAACAAAATTGAATTAACATCATTTTGTACTTATTAATTAGTCATCAAAATAAGTTTTAGATGGCTTTATCTCTACTTTATTCTACACGAATACGGATAGTGTCGAATATTGTCGGATAGTCCACATTTTTGTCGAATACGAATATGGAACCGGATAGAGAAAATATGGAAAAGCGAATATGAATACATCCATTTAACATGCTCATTAAGCAAATCTGAATACTGAATACGGATATCCACATTGGTGTTTTTATCGAATACGAATTCGGATAATTCGGATATCCAGACATCCGAATCCACCCCTAGTGGCACCTAGCTTCACCACGATGTCCGAATGCGGATATAGAATGACTTCCTGTTTCTTCATTGATCAAAGGATCATATACTACGACCTCATTTTCAGAAATGCCCCAGGCATCAGAAACCCACGTTGATTAACAATAGTCGGGCATGCCAAATTTTACATGGTAAATCTTGTGTTTTGCCAACTTATAAAAAGATATGCTAAGTAAAAAAAGAGTTCACCTCCATTAGTTTGGCATAATTCACTTGCCAAAATCAGATCTAACTTACATCAGGAACCTTAAGAAAGAAACAAAATTATTTTTATGTCCTCCGGCGACGCTGCCGCCCGGGGCCTCCGATAGCCGCCCCGCCGCGAAGCACCTCGCAACCGCCCTCCACCAAATCCGTACGGGCGTACCCTTCCGCCATCGCCGTCGCGCGCGGGTCCGTAGGAGATGCTGCCGCGGCATCGCCGGCGAGAGGTGGCCGTCGTCAGCTGAAACGGCGACGGTCATCAAACCGCAGCGACTGCCGTTGCAGGCAGCTGCCCCCCATCTCGTCGATTCCTCCACCGAGCTGGCTGTGCGACGACGTCCGCTCCGCTCGTTGCCGCCGCGCATCCAACCTCCAGGTGTGTCCATCCCTGCTCTGCTGATTGAACTCCAAATCCTCTTTCCATTGCAGTTTGTTCCACCTCAAATTTCTTTCATCCCATTTGATCTCGTCGAATTGGGATATGGTAGAACCTCTATGGTTTTCAGATGCCACAAACACACTTGCTTGATTTTTTTTCCTTTTTAATTGACTGAAAAAGAACAAATGGCCTCTGCAAACTGAGTTGCAGGAGTAGCATGCTGCTATTTGCTTTGCTGTCAGGTACAGTCGGACAGATCCCTGAACAAATGACCTCTGCTTGACTTCAGTTAGCCTCTGCTTGATCAGGGAATGTGGAACCTGAAACACATTAAGAGATACGAACAGTTGCACGATCTCAGGGCAGAGCTGCCAATAACCGAAACCATTGAAAGATCGATTTATCAAATGCAAAGCTCTTTAACTAATATAATTTAGTTAATGAAAAAAGTACCATGTACTTGTTGCAACCAGCTCAGTACGTGGACTGATATGAACAAAGCAAAATTGTAGAATACAAACTTAGATAGCACATGAGTACATTGCCAACGATAATTGTAGATCTCAGTCCTGTAATAAGAATAAAATACACGTTTTTATTTTGTCGAAGAAATAGCCCAGAAGACGATCCAAGATAAATCCTTAATACAAACAGCATAATATACTACATGATGTCATTTTGTCAGACAGAGGTATCAGTTGCCCTGTTGTCGTGTTGTGTTTAGGAGTTACTGTGCTTCTTTCACTAGAGAAGCGAGAGGTCACTTCGAAGAAACTTCTGCTCTCTGTTGCATGATAGCATTCAAAGAACAATCCTGCTTGATTTTTTCTTTTTCCCCAGGGTAAAGTCTCCGTTATTACAGGTTAGTTAACTAAAATCAAATATATCCTATGTGTGAGCGCCTAGGATACTCAGGAAAGTTAACTTGTTTGCTGTCAGTATCAGATACGGAGTTCAGAATAAATGGCAAGGATATGTGTTCAAAGAATCTAGGTGTTCAGGTTTGGTTTGGTCTCCAAATGGAGATGGCGCAAGTTGTCCACTTCGTTTTCTGTTTCAATGAAAGTTTGTCCAATTGTTGCAAGCTGAACCTCGTGCTATTAGGAAAATGAGCAACCTTCTATTCACAAGTCCAGGAAAAGCTCGAATCTGATATTCAGTTAGTTTTGTGTGCTCGGTCGTGTTATTAACTTTCAGGTGCATTTAGTTGCGGTCTTGCGCAACAGCTCGATTCGGTATGATGCTTGCTGACGCCATTATGCTCTCCTCCTTTGAAGGTTCTGGCCTCATGTATCTATCAATAAAAAAAAGAGGGGTGAGTGAATACTAGATAATGTTTCTTGCCAGATCACTAGGCAAAGGCTCAGGATTTCAAAAGTCAATAGCTGTTTCTGTCAGGTAGAAAAGTACAATTCGATAAAGGCAGAGAAAAACATGGATCGGAACCAGTCATGTGAAAGCAAAAGCATTGACTAATGACTTTCCCAGTTTAACCCTTCACCTTGATCTTAGTTATTTGTCCTCGGTCCTTTTGGAGCTTTTATAAGAAACATAGAACACAGAGAGAAACATCAAACTTGCTGTTTGTTGTCTTGCACATCTGGTGTGTTGTCTTCCTGAGGACAGATCCCAAATGGAAACTTTCCTTTCTGTAGTGTTGGGTGACCTGACATCTAGATCCATAAATTTCATCATCAACAAGTGCTCCAAGCTCCCAGCACACACAATAGAGGAAAGTCTGCAGATGGCTGTAATCCGGGCACAGGTCATCGTCGATGAGGCCATGGGGCGGGACATCACAAACCAAGCCATGCTTCTTCAGCTGAACATGCTCAGAGATGCTATGCACCAGGGCCATTATGCGCTCGACAGCTTGAGATACCAACCTAATGATGAGGAGGACGCCAAAGATCAGTCTGTGAGTTCATCTCTGTCCATAGTAAATTCTGCAAAGCGTCTGTCTCTCCAGCAGAGGTGCTCCCACTCTGAAAGAACTGCAAGAGACGCTTACCAAGTTGAGATCCATGATCCTTGATGTGAATGAGCTCGTCCTGTTCTTGACGAGCTACCCTCGCCTGTACCGTCAGCCTTATAGCATGCATCTCCAACTGGCCAACTGCATGTTTGGCCGCCAGATGGAAGCACAACTCGTCATCAACTTCTTGTTGCACGTACAGCCTCATGGCGCTGATGAAGAATTGGAGGTTCTGCCAATTGTTGGACCAAGCTATGCTGGCAAGAGCACCCTTGTCACTCATGTTTGCAAGGATGAAAGAGTGCGTGCACGTTTCTCAGAAATCTTGTTCTTCGACATCCAGGGTTTGACAGATGATGAGCTAGCTACTTTTAGAGATGATTGTGCACTAAGGAAACAAAATCATGTGTCTAGATCAAACTTGGAGGGAAGACTGCTAGTTGTTATCGAGTTAATTGGGGATCTTAACGAAGAGGCATGGGGTAGGTTGTATTTTACTTCCAAAAAGTATGCACCAAGAGGTAGTAAAATCATAGTTACAAGCCGGTCTGACAGTATTATAAAGTTTGGAACAACCCGGGCTTTGACTCTAAAGTTCCTCTCCCAGGAGGCATACTGGTATTTCTTCAAGGACGCTTACATTCGGAAGTATGGATCCTAACATGCACCCAAGGCTCACATACATAGCCATGGAAATAGCTAAGGCACTGAGAAGGTGCTACCTTACTGGAAACATTATTGCTCATTTGCTACAGGATAACTTCGACATCAAATTTTGGTATGAGTTTCTTGCCTTCTTGAGACGGTATTCTCAGAAGCTTGTCCCCCAATTTGGTGGGAATCCATTTGATAGTCCAAACCAAAATAGAGCTGTACCATTTGCGAGAATGACTACGACATCTCAAGATAGTGTGGTTTATCATCGGTGTTGTCAGCACACTTCAGAAGAGGAGATCCCAAAGATAAAGTTCCAAGATGTACTATGTGGGAGCGTGATGCCTCATGGGAAATTTGAGGTCCTAGCATGGAGGTCTGGGATACCTCCTTACTATAGCTATATCTTTACTTGCGAGACTGAAGGGCCAAAACTAGAGCTGTGAAAAGGAAGCGTTCTATGAAAATGGAGTCTCAAATTGTTAGTTTCTTGAGTGTTGTAGTCTCATGCAGAAAAGATACCTGAATATGTGTTTCTTAGGGTGTCACAAGTCCTGGGAGCCTTCTGAAGTTTCTGCGCTTTGCCATCAGGATCAAACACTTTTCAGATGAGCAGGTTCAGATTTCAGAATATATATATGTTGCCAAGATGTAACTATAGTACTACTACCTAGTAATCAAAGTGCTTTAGTATTATTTATATTTTCATGAGATGTAATGAATTTCAGGTGGTCATTTTTCGTTTATGTTGTCGATTCAGTATGATGCTAAGCATATGTGCTATGCAGTGGTTTTCATTGACAGACAGCACCAGGATTCAGCACCCCGCTGATTTTCCAAGTTTTCGATGCCCAACTTTTCAGAATCAGTGCACGTTCCCCAGCGCCGCCGCCGCCACCTCCGTCGCGCCCTCGTCGTGCCCGTACGCGATGTTATCGTGGTGGATGTAGGTTGGTCCTTGCGCATGTCCTTGCCATCCAGCTTGCCAGCCGCACATGCTCGCAGGCTGAGGTAACGGAACACACCTGAGCTCCACCTCGCCGCGGCGCCGCTCGGGGACGGTCCACGTCGTCGGGCTACACCTCACCTCCACCACCGTCTTGCAGTCAATGGTTTCGCTCCACATGGCGCGCCCGCCCCTGACGAAGTCCGGCGCCAGCGTCAACGTCTCGGCGGCGCCACGGTGCGCAGGCGCAGGTTCGCCGCCGCCGACCTGCGTGGCCCGGGCGTGCGCCACCCACTACCGGAAACCGCAGGGCTACCGTGAGCCAGGTATTTTGCCGTGAGCCAAAAGCCGAGCTCACGGCAAAATACCTTTTTCCCGACGGCCAACAGAAAACCGCACGGCAAATGGAGCCGCTCACGGCAAAAAGGAATTTGCCGAGTGGCCGACGGTAAAATGCTCTTCTGCCGAGAGCTGCTCACGGCAAAGAGTTTTTTTTCTATGGCCTACGGGAAAATGATCTTCATCGTAAATTGAAAACAAATTTTGAAGCAGTAAATTAATTCAAATAAAAAAATTTCAATTACAAAGTTTCATTACTTCTCAAGATGTACAATTTTTATTAGGATCATTTTTTTATTTGACAAAGTTGTACTAATTTTGTTCACAAAACCTATATCTCTTATATAGTTTCATGAATCTATATGAGAGATAAATAGGATTTGTGAACATTATCACTACAACAATACCAGATGATCAAATGACCAAAATAAAAGTTGTTGGTATTGAAAATTTATGAAACTTCGTAGTTGAACCATTTCTAATTTAATTACTTTCATCAACCAAAAAGAGTATGAATTTTTCGAAATTGAAAATTTGAATTTTTGAAATGACATTCGGAATGGAGAGACATTATAAATAAAAGTTTTACATCTTGAAAAGTTATGAAACTTTGTTGTTTAGCACTTTTTCATTTGAAATCATGTTGCAAAAGAAAAACTATGTTTGAATGTATGTTTGATTTTTTTGAATTTGAAAATTCAAATTTTGTAAATGTTCTGGAATGGAGAAATTCAATATGAAAGTTGTGTATCTCAAGAAGTTATGAAACTTTGTATTTGATAACTATTTCATTTGAAGTCGTTTGCTATATTTAAATACTTAAAACCATTTTGATGTACTTTTTAAAAAATCTCTCTTTGCGTGGGCCTAAACTCGGGCTCACGGCAAAGCCTAATTAGCCTTCTGGCCCATTTAATCAACAACCCACTCCCCAGAAACCCTACCTATATAACCCCTCCCTCCCTTCTGCCTCCTCCCTCCCACCCTCCGCCCATTCCTCTTCCTCTCCTCCCACGTGCTCAAATCCGTCGGCCACTCCATCCGTCTCCGGCCTCCCTCGCTCGCTCCTCCTCCTCCTCCTCCCCCTCCCTCACCAATTAGGCACGTCGGGCCCTCCTGCCTCCCCTCCCCCTCGCCTCCACCCCTTCTCTGGCAGTGAGGAGCAGTGGCGGGGCGAGGTGCGGTGGCGGCGCACAAGGAGGAGCTCGGCCTCCATGGCGGCGCGAAGGCGATGGCGGGCGGGCGCGCCGACCTCGACATCCTCTCCATCCGCGGAGTGTGCGAGGGGGTGGGGTGAGGTCTTGGCGGCGCATATCGAGGAGCAGGATCTACGGCGGTGGCGGGGGGATCCACAACAACGGCGGTGAGATCTACAACGGCGGCGGCGACATCTACAACGACGGCCCGACCTCCTCCTCGGCTCCCCGGCTTCCTCCTCGGCGCCACGGCTTCCTCGGCGCGATGCGACCTCCTCCACGGCGCGGTCCGGCGCGGCCTCCTTGCCGGTGCGGCGTAGTACGGCCTCCTCCCCGGCGCGGTGCGGCCTTCCTCCCACGCGCGGCCTCCTCCTGTCTCGGGCCGGGTGGTGGTGCTGGTGGTGGTCGGACAGCGGTAATGGGCGGTCGGGTGGTGGTGCTGGTGGTGGTCGGATGGCGGTGGCAGCGGGCGGCGGTGAGATGGCGGCGGCTGTGGGCCTGGCCTGTGAGCTTTTTTTATTCTTTTCAAAAACACTTTACCGAGAGTCTAAACGTACTCACGGCACACCATTGCCGTGAGCCTGAGCTTCGGCTCACGGCATAGAGCTCTTTGCCGGCAAAACTCTACCATGAGCTCTATACCGGCGGCTACTCACAGCAAACTCTTTGCCGTGAGTAGACCGTTGTTTGCCGTGAGGAACCGACTCACGGCAACCATGCCATTTCCAGTAGTGACCCACCTGCCTCGCCGGCGACCTGCGTGGCCCGGGTCACACGTTCTTAATTTCTCCGGCACCAGATTTGTGTCCGTGCGTTGCTACTATGATAAAATTCAAATATCATGTTTCAAAAAAACAAATATCACTTTAATGTAAGTTACCAATTGTCTAACTATATCTAAGACGATACATGTTATTTAAATGAAATTCAGAAAATAATGGGAAATAATGGGTGCCGGGGTTCTAATGGCCACTGGCTATAGATTGAAGTCCGGCAGTGGTGCATGCCCGGAGGTGGCGGGTTGGGGGTGGCGGGCGTGAGGTGGTGTGTGAGCACCATGGCCGCACTAGTAAGCGAGACTTTGGTTCGGGCCTTTAGTCCCGGTTCAACTTTGGAGCTGGGACTAAAGGTCTTTCGTCAACGTGGTCCGAAATAGCTGCGAGCCCTTTTAGTCCTCGTATTACCAACCGTGACAAAGGGGTTCCCAACGGCTCCATCCGAAAATAATTTCCCCCGGTCTTTAGTCCTGGGTGGTGTTACGAGCCGAGACTAAAGGGTACCCCTTTAGTCTCGGCTCGTAACACCACCCGAGACAAAAGTATTAGTCCCGGTACCCATTAGTCTCGGCTCGTAACACCAGCCGAGACTAATGCCAGCATCCATATAAGCACCGTACCTCCTTCTTCCTCCTGCCACCCAAGCCATTCCCGTGCAGGTCACCCATGAGCTCAAGCTCCTCCCTCCATGGCGACTCAAGCCTAGGGTGGTCTGCGATTTTTTCTTCATTAGTTTGTGAAGATTTCTCTCCTCCAAAGTGTTGTCAAGGTTGGAATCTTCATCCTCCCTTCATTTATTGTGATTAAATTTTGTTTTATGGTTTAGAGATGGAGAAAATAGAAATATTAATTTGTAGCTAGGTAGGAGGAGCTTAAATTAGAGATGAGATTTTGTATATACACGTGAATATGTAGTTAGGATGGTACTTGCATTGTTCTGCATTCTTACATTAGAATATGTATTAATGGTACTTGCATTGCTTCTTTCATTAAATTTGTATTAATGATCTCTTATTTTCGTATTTTTCATAAAATTGAATTTTACTTGTACATATAGTTTATAAAATATATGCTCATAAAGAAAATAATAGACATACAGAAAATGTACTAGATATGTATTTCCATTCTTTCATTGTTTAGAAATGCTTTTATTTCTAGGTAGCTATAGGAGGAAATAGAAGATTAAATTCTTTTATTAAGTATTTTTATTTTATATACAATAAATGTAAGCATTTTCTTATTTTTCTTGTTTTTGATACACAGTCCCACGTCCTAATTAGCTACAGTTTAACTTCACGGACTAGGTGGGGACTGCAGCTCCGTGAGGTTGGGAGCTAGATAGGAGGTGTAGGCATGGTGAGTAATCTTGTAAGTGGGAGAGCCAGTATATGACGGTGAGGTGAGACTGTAGTTCGAGCATCCGGGTCTTCTCGAGTCAGGTTCATAAAGGTTATGTACAAGATAATAGTGTTGAATTCTATGACCCCTTTTGTTTTCTATTTATGCATATATTGAATCCAATCTATATATATGTGTAGGTATGTGTACATATAGTTTATAAAATATAGTGTTGAATTCTATGGCCCCTTTTATTTCTAGGTTGCTATAGGAGGAAATAGAAGATTAAATTCTTTTATTAAGTATTTTTTATTTTTATATACAATAAATGTAAGTATTTTCTTTTTTTTCTTGTTTTTGATACACAGCCGCCCCACGTCCTAATTAGGTACAGTCTAACATCACGGGTTAGGTGGGGACTGCCTGCAGCTCCGCGATGTTGGGCTGTATCTATATAGGAGGTGTAGGGCATGTGTAGTCTTGTAAGTGGGAGAGCCGGTGTATATGAGGTGAGGTGAGGCTGTAGTTCCGAAGCATCTGGGTCTTCTGAGTCGCTGGTTCATAAAGGTTATGTACAGTAATAATAGTGTTGAATTCTATGGTCCCTTTTGTTTTTCTATTTATGCATATATTGAATCCAATCTATATATGCAAAATATCCTATTTATTGTGAATAATGTGTGTTATTTTGATTTGGATATAGTTTGAGCTAACAATGTCGTCGTCAAGTGGTGTTGGTAATGGCGCCCGTGGCCGTGGAGGTCTTGGTGGCCGTGGCATAGTCGTGAGTGTAGTGGTGGCCGTGGCATTGGCCGTGGAGGTCTTGGTGGCCGTGGAGGTGATTTGAAGGACCCGTTGCCTCTACGTCTAGGATTGCACTTTCACCGCGAGATTACCTTGCAAATAGGTGATCCGGGACGTGTAGCTAACGTGGTAATATAAGAATTGAAATTAATTTGCTTTACATAGAACTTTTTTCATTTCACATGGAAAATCTGTAATTTTAGTTACATATATAATTATTGTAGGTTATCAACAATATCCATGGCTCAGACATTATCGAGGATATGAATGGTACTCCTCCTATAGTGCAAACTGAGCACGTTGATGAGCACATGGCAAGAGTGTATATCTCTTTCACCGTACCTGCTCAATATGTAGACTACGACCAGTTGCCAGTAGGCGCACCACACCCGATGGTTGCCATTGCAGCGATTGGCTCAACATCACCTATTCGGTTAACCCGAGAGAGGCTGCCGTGGAGAATTGTCTACAACAGCTCGAGAATAATGTTGGGTGTTCGTGCGGACCTTTCCTATTTTAAATTAAGGCAACTCGAGGCGGGTGAAGGCAATGTGATTGAGATTACGGAGAGGCTTTGCGGGCTCATCGAGTTGTGGTATAATAATATACATTTATATATAAAGAATTTTTATTCATTCTTAATTAATTTGTTTACGGTACATATATATTTTGAACTTTCATAAGGTTATTATATCTCATCATCATCTGATTGTGTGCAGGATCCCTCTGGTTCTACCTATGCTTCAATTAGCTTCCTGCGATTCTTAATCAAGTCGTGGAAAGAGTTGGGGTGGATTACTATGGTGAGCCGTTTTCACCAACAATTGGAAGAGTCAAGCAATTCTAACTTTCTACAAGCCGGTAGAACCCAGGCTCCATTGTTTGATGTCTGCGGTGTTTGTGACACTCCTTGAGCGGAGGAGAGTGCACTATCTGGCGCTCTAGCTTATTTTGAGGGAGTTTTAGGCTGGAGGATTGCAGACATTAATCATCTTCCATATCTACAAGCGCGTGCTGCTACGTAACATTATGCATGCATGGATAAGGATTTGTACCGTACCCTATTATATGAACTTGCATTAATTAGCTAGCTATGTGAATCTTTATGAACTTATTATTAATTATTATTAATTAGCTACTTTATTATGAATTCATGTATTGTGCCCAAGCATAGTGTTTTCGGTGACACCTCTCAGGAGGTCAGCTCCAGCATATATATACCAGCTCTTAGACACCTTTTCCAGAGAGTGAGAGAGAGAATGTCGACATCTTGCTTGAACAGTTTGCTCCGTCGGTACTGGAGGTTACGTGCGCTATATATGTATACGTAAGTCATTTTTAAAAATTAGGTAAATGTAAAATTGATAATTAGTTATATGGATCATTATTCCGTTATGAGCTGGATGATGAGGAGGCCTAAGCTACATACATTCTTCACGAGCATGTTGATCATTCGAAGACAATACGCGAATTCATAAATGTGTTTGAAGCGGAGGTTCAAAGATGAAGCGACCAGCTTCAGCTTGGGACTTGTACTCATTGGTATTAATTAATGTCGTGCCTTGTAATAGTCATCGGTGACCTCTATGTATCGTAAGTCATTTTAAAAAATTAGGTAAATGTAAAATTGATAATTAGTTATATGGATCATTATTCCGTTATGAGCTGGATGATGAGAACTGGAGGCCTAAGCTACATACATTCTTCCTGAGCATGTTGATCATTCAAGACAATACGAATTCATAAATGTGTTTGAAGCAGAGGTTCAAAAGCTAGAAGCTGACCAGCTTCAGTTTGGGACTTGTACTAATTGGTATTAATTAATGTCGTGCCTTGTAATAGCCATCAGGTGACCTCTGTATGTATACGTAAGTCATTTTACAAAATTAGGTAAATGTAAAATTGATAATTAGTTATATGGATCATTATTCCGTTATGAGCTGGATGATGAGAACTGGAGGCCTAAGCTACATACATTCTTCCTGAGCATGTTGATCATTCGAAGACAATATGCGAATTCATAAATGTGTTTGAAGCAGAGATTTTTCTGAGTTGGTTTACTAATATTTTCAATTTAATTTATTTTCCCCTTCAAATTGTAAACGAAAATTAGAAATAATTGTTTCAACTCTTGAAATAATATGTGCATAGAAAAGTAGATATTTTTTGGTCTTAACTTAATATAATTTTGTATGGCACAAATATTTTAACTAATGATTTTTTTAAATGTTCAAAGCAAAAAGGAATGAGATAAATGAGGAAGGAAAAGAGAAATGTTAATTTCCCGTGCAAAATTGCCCTTTAGTCCCGGGTGGTGTTACCAGCAATGAGACCCTTTGTCACGGTGGTAACACCACCCGGGACTAAAGGGCGAAAATTTGCCTTCAGGGGGCTCCCGCGCGAAATGCCCCTTTTGTCACGGGTCGTGAGGCCACCCGTGATAAAAGGGGGGGCCTTTAGTCTCAGGCCATAACACGACCCGAGACTAAAGGACCTTTTGTCACGGTTGGGAATACGACCCGTGACAAAAGGTGGGGGGTTTTATAAAAGCCTTGTCGCCTTCCAGATCGGCACTTAGCCATTTTTCCCCCAAATCGCCGCCTCGCCTCTCTTCCTCCTCCGTCGCCGCCGCCTCTCCTCTGCCCGTCGCGACGCCTCCCTCCCGACGAGGCTCCTCTCCGACGCGCCGCCCCTCCCCGACGGGCCGCTCCTCCCCGACGCGACGCCCCTCCACGACACAGCGCTCGCCGCCATCTCCCTGGCCAGCTCGGCCCGGCATCCGCCCCTCTCCGCGCATCTCCTCCCCGGCGCGCCGCCTCCCGACGCCGCATCTCCTCCCCGACGCGCCGCCCCTCCCCGACGCGCATCTCCTCCCCGACTCGCCGGTCGCCGCCCTCTCCCTGCCTCGGCGCCAAGACGCTTACATTCGGAAGTATGGATCCTAACATGCACCCAAGGTTCACATACATAGCCAAGGAAATAGCTAAGGCAATGAGAAGGTGCTACCTTAGTGCAAACATTATTGCCCATTTGCTAAGCGATAACTTTGATATCAAATTTTGGTATGAGTTTCTTGCCTTCTGGAGGCGGACTTATCAAAAGTTTGTCTCCCAATTTGGTGGGCATCCATTTGATAGTCCAAACAAAAACAGACATGTACTATGTGGGAGAATGGCTACGCCATCTGAAGATATTGTGCATTATTATAATTGGTGTCAATACCCTTCAGACCATCCACATCGGTCTTCCTCCATTTCCTCCTTCAAAACGGAATATTCCATCCCAGTCATCAACATTCTCTCCTTCATATTCACTTCTCCCGCATCCATCTTCCTTCATAATCCCTCCTCCATCCCAACTCTCACCGTGGGACCCACATTGCGAGATATTTTAACCCCCACCTTCCTCCACCTACCTGTCTCCTCTGCCTCCCCACCATTCCACCGCCGGCTCCCATCCCCAACCTCTCCTCTCTCTCCCCGCCCCCGCCCATCCCGGCGCCCATGCCGTGTGACCCTCCCAGCGGCGCGGCCCTCGCGTGGCCCTCCCTAACCAGCCGACAGCCCTCCTCATGGCCCTCCTCCTCCCTACTCCGGGCGTGGCGTGGCATCTGCTGCCGGCGGCGGGTGGGCAGCTCGGCGGCGCGTCTTGGCGGGCGCGCAAGCGGCAGGCGGGGATGCGGCACGCGCGGCCGGCGTCGGCGGCCGTTCCTCCTTCGCGCAGGCGCGCCGCGCCGACCGCGCACCGACCCGGCACCACGCCCGCGGAAGCATGAGGCGTCGGAGATGGAGGATTGGCGGAGCAAAAGAGGGCGACCGGATCTCTCTGCGCCGCCGAGAGCTCGATCTCGGCTTGAGAGCTCCATGTCGAGGCCTCCGTCGGCGGCGGGTGGATGGTTCGGAGGAGCCGACGGACGGGATGGGGTGATGACGGCGGTGGTGGAGGAGGCGAGGATGGGCGGCGTCCCCATGGCGGCGTCGGTGCGCGGGAGCAGGGGCCACGGCGGTCGGTGCGCGTGGACCGTGGAGGTCTCGGCGGAGGCGAGGCAAGGAGGCGGCGGCTCGGCGACGCGGCGGTACCTCCTCCTCGACACCGCGGCGGGTCGGTGAGCCGAGGCGGATCGGCCATGGCACCGCGGATCCTCGTGAGGCGGCGGGCGGGCGGGCGGAGGCCGTCTCCTCGACTGCGGCGGAGGCCGTCTCCTCTCCGGCGGCGGGGCACAGAGGCGGCGGAGATCCCTTCCTCCTCGAGCTCGGGCCGAGGTGGACGGGCGGCGCTCATGGCGGCGGGGCACAGAAGCTCCGGCTGCGGCGCGCAAGGGTCCGGCGGAAGGCGCGAGGCAGCTGGGGGCGGCGGCATCGGGACCGTGGTGGGCCCTCGCGGAGCCTCTCGATTCCGCCCGGTTGGGGGAATCGAGTGCCAGGAAAATCCCGTGGCGATGCCGTCCCCACTGTGGCGCATCTTCGGGAAAATTCTCTACGGCATCGATGGCGGGAGTTTTGGACATGAGATTCCGAAGATAAAATTTCAAGATGTACTATGTGGGAGCGTGAAGCATCATGGGAAATTTGAGGTCCTAGCATGGACGTCTAGGATACCTCCTTACTATAGCTATATCTATACTTGTGAGATTGAAGGGCCAAAAACTAGAGCTATAAAGAGGAAGCGTTGTATGAAAAATGAAGTCACAAATTGTTAAGTTTCTTGACTGTTACAGTGCAGTCTCACGCAGAAATGATACCTGAATGTTTCTTAGGACTTCACAAATCACGGGAGAATGGCTATGCCTTCGGAAGATTTCATGCTTTACCATCAGGGTCAAACACTTTTCGGATGCACAGGATCAGATTTCAGGATACAATGCAAGGTTCCAAGATGTAACTATAGTAGTACCTAGTCAGTTATGTGCTTTAGTATTATAACAGAAAACGCACGCTACCGAGGCATCTATATGTATTTTCGTGAGATCTAATGAATTTCTTGTTGTCGCCTTTCCGGCATTTTTCCTCTATGTTGTCGATTCATTATAACGCTTTGCTCTGATTTTCAAATCCCTTGATCTTTTTATTTTGGATGGCTATGATTGATTATGCGATCACAATGGCATGTGAAAAATCCATGTTCAGCGTGTCTACATCTCGTTGCCAGCACCTGCTGATTTTCCAAGCGTTCGATGTGCAAATTTATAGATTTTTTTTTAAAGGACGGCAGGAGATTTGCCAAATTTTCTTATAAGAAAAGAGCATAAAAGAAGCAACTAGCAGCATGCCAATGAGACCCCAAAAACACAACCCCAGGGGACTACGACAACTGAAAGAAGACCATGGAACAAAACAAAGGCAAAAATAAAAAGGCATGCCTATAAAAGGCAAAAAAGGAGAACCACTAGGTGAGGTGTTGAGCCGGCTTTGTGTGGGTGTGTTTGAATCTCATAACTATATTTTTAGCTCTTCTCTTTTTATCCCAAATAGTCTAAAGAAGCTAAACATTTGGACTATTTTAGAACTATTTGCAACTAACCCACGCTAAGGTGCTAACTGGAGCTATTTGGAGTGGAGCCCAAATAGCTTTTTGACTAGTTCTCCAAACACCCCCTGTGTTGCAAAGTTGAACAGCTGAATTTCTTCTCTAGTTAGGTATACCACTTCATCGACTGATTTGTGTTCCTGGTTGAAAGTTCTTCGCCGATTTCGTTCTTTTCAAAAATTCCACCAAAACGAGATCATGAGGCCATCAAAATTCGATCTGTGGCAAATTTATAAAATTAGGCATGTGTTTAATTAACCATATAGCCATGTTTGGAGAACTAGCCAAGAGCTATTTTGATAGCTGAAGTTTAGCCTAAGGAAATAGTATTGTTAGTGTTATAACCCGGCAAACCTACCAAGAGGGTACCCGAGGTAGGGTTCACCTAACAGGTGGGAACCGGTCCGGTTTGACCGGTCCGGCCCGGTTCCTAAAACAGCAGGTAAACCGACCCTTACCGACCCTACCAAATCTGCCAAACCGGGCCTTCCGATTTACCGGCCAGTTTGACCGATTACCGCCCCGGCTTTTTTGGGACGGTTAACCGGACCGGGTTCGAAAAAAAAACCTTGACCCGAGGTAGTAGATTGTGCGGTGAGGATTGTTAGACACAGTAGTACATCTTACAGTATCAGTCAGTGCTAAAGAAAACATTATGTAACAGCCTACTCAATGCCTAAGAAATCAAGATGATAGGTGACAGAGTGTTTTGTTGTAGCTGAAAGCTAAGGGCACGTACAACACGCGGCCGTCTACGAGCCGTACATTTCACAAAAACATCCTCGCCCCAGCAGAGAGACGAGACTACAGAGGCTCTTGCTCCCAGGCCATATCATCGAGCTGAGCACCGTTGTACGCCCGGGAGGCTGCGAAGCTCGATCTTGTGCGGCATCCGTGATTTGGTGCGCACACGTGGGAATCGGCGCCAAGAATCAATCCATCCACGCGGGCTGGTGAGGCGACAGCAGGCACCACGGGAGTAGCGGCGGGCGACAGCCGACAAGAGGGTGTCGTGCCCACTGCAGCCCACCACCGCCGGTCGGTCAACCTTAAGAGAGGGGGAAAGAGACTGCCGGCGGTGAGGAGCGCCGCTCTCATGAGGGAGGTCGCCTACTTACGTGTCGCGCCGCTCGCTGGTGGGGGAGGTCGCACACCCGTGCACCTCGCGCCTGCGAGGGAGCTCGCTCGCCCTCCGTCGCGGCCGCCGCGAGCACCGCTGCGGTCTGCTCTATCCTGGGTGCTGCGAGCCCGGCTGTGGGCATACAGGGGAGCACTCCGCTACCGCCCGCTCTGAGTTGAGTCTGCCCTAACCGCTTTGCACAACACGCTGCGCTGCGTTGGGCGAAGGAGCAACGGCGTGCGGCGGCGGCGGTCGTGGACCGGCCAGCGGCGACCAGGCCGAGCCTCGGCGCGCTTGCAGTCGTGAATCGGCCTGGGGACCTGGGTAGATGTGTAGCCATGCATTGCTGTCGAGGCAGAGGAGCGCGCCAGCGCGGCCGCGGCCCCTAGTGTCGGCCGCATCAGCACTTCGTGGTAGGAGGAGTGGCGCAGTGGCGGGTACTCGTCGTTGGAGTCGTCCAGGGGTGGGGAGCCATCGTGCCAACACAACCTCTTTCCCCGCCCACTGGAGATGCCGATCGAGGAGAACGGCTCCGCGTCAGGGGAGAGGGAGAGTGCGCGGGGGAGGCGTCGCGCCGGTGGGTGGTCGCGCGGTGCCGGAGTGACGCGGGATGAGAGGCAGTCGTGGGGACCAGGTGAGGAGTGCAGGGCCGCGGGGGGAGGTGACAATAGGTGCGGCGACGGCGGCCCTGGACCCGCCCAGATCTAGGGTTCTGGGCGGCATGGGAGGAGTGGTGAGGAAGGAAGGAGGGGCAGCGCGTATACCTGAGCATTTTTCGGGCCGGGTCGAAAAAACCCGGTTATTTCGGACAAAAAAATCCTGCCCACGAACGTCCCACTAGACACGTCGGGCCTCAATATTCAAGCCGGGCTCGGGCCGGGCCCGGGTTTGCGCGTGCCGCCCATGCGTTTTGTAGTGTAAAATAGCTAAAAACAACATTCCGGGTCGGGATCGAGCCAAGATTTTTTTTCTCAGGCTGCAAGATCTGTGTCCAGACCCGTCCAGTAAGGTTCGTGGGCGACCAGGTTCGGGCCGGGCTGGGTCAGGCTAAAAATGCTCAGGTATAACGGCGCGGGGATGCCGGCCGACGGGCTGTAGGGGGCCGGCCCGGGTGGACACCGGCTGGGGACCTGGACGGGGGAGCTACCCGCCAGGCGCCATGGGAGTCGCTAGGAGATGAAGAAGTTTTATTTACTTTGACATGCGCAAGCCCCTTCCAACAGTAGCACGGCTCGCATTTTATGAAAAATACAGTCAGTTTCTTTCAGGACGACGCTTATGCAGAACCAGAAGGATATCTGAACGTTTATTCTTGATATGGTGTCACAAAATAAACCCGGCGGTGTAACTATAGCTGTGCACTACTGCCTAGTCAGTCATGTGCAAAGTGCTTTAGTACGAACAGAACAATACACGCCGCTAGGCATGATTTTCAAGAGATGCAAGAGCAACTCCAACAGTCTCTCTAAAACATTTTACATCGGTAAAAAAGAAAAAACTCAATCTTCGGCGAGAATAGGGAAATGACTACAGAACTATCCCAGTATGCTATAGAATTCACGACAAGAACAGCCATCAAGTCACAAGTCCTAGCAGACTTGATCGCAGACTGGACTCCAAGTCAAAGCGAAGAGAAGAGAGAAGAAAGACCAGAAACACCTTGGGTGATGTATTGCGATGGGGCATATTGCGATGATGGTGCTGCATCTTTGGCAATCTTAATGTCACCATCAGGCATAAAGATGAGATATGCTGTGAGATTGGACTTCGAAGGCAAGACAAACAATGTGGCAGAATGTGAAGGATTATTATTGGGCCTTCGCAAAGCAAGAGCAATAGGGGCACGAAGAGTGGTCATACACACAGATTCATAACTCATCACAAGGCAGATAGGCAAGACATATAAAGCAAAACATGATGAAATGGCAAAATACTTGAAAAATGTACGAGGCATGGAAAAATTCTTCTTTGGCTTCACCGTCAAGAAAATACCAATACGAAACGAGGAAGTGGAGAAACAAGAAGGTCTGCGAGCAAAAGATATTCACGGGGGACATGGTTTTGAGAAGAAAAACAAGAGGTGTAGGAAAATTAGAAGAAAAATGGGAGGGTCCATTCTTAGTATCAGAGACAAGGCAAGGGGCTTACAGATTGCAAACCTTAGAAGGAGAAGAGGTTCCTTAGAGCAACTCCAACAGTTTGGCAAATCAACTTGGCATCCATCTAATTTTGGCAAAACAAGAAAAAATGACCTCCAACAGTTTGGCAAACCAACTTGGCAAAAATAGAAACTTGGCAAAACTCACCTCCCCGCGCGCGGATCGTGGTTGCCATCGTCGTTTCCCTATAGGTGGGAGGGTGAAAAAAGAAATAAAGAATAGAGAAGGATTCCTGATGTAAGTTTTCAAGAGGTGGAAGGGCATAAACATAATTTTATTTCTCTCAGGATTCCTGATGTAAGTTAGATATGAGTTTGGCAAGTGAATTATGTCAAATTGTTGGAGATAAACTCTTTTTTTACTTAGCATATCTTTTTAGAAGTTGGCAAAACACAAGATTTGCCAAGTAAAATTTGGCAAACTCTTGGAGATGCTCTTACTCATGGAACCAGCACAAGCTGCAGAAGTACTGGCTCTAAGAATTAAAGTACCAAGAGAAGTAGTTATAAAGTTTCGTTGTTTTCTAGTTTTCTCTTCGTTTCGAATTTTTGTAATTTTCGTTCTAAGTTCTTTTGCACTTTCATCTTTTGTAAATATGTAGTGGAAGTCGTACTCTTTTCCTCGCGGGGAGAGACTTCGGTGTTCTTACAATGGGAACACCGAAGATGCGAGGTTTTTAACGAGGCGGAGTTCTTGTATAATATCCCCTTGAGAAATATAACAAGGGCTCCCAAAAAAGACCACCATTATCTATCATCGGTCCCGAAGTAACAATCACCCAAAGAAGATTGTTACTTTCGGGAAAACATTGCAGAAATAAGTGAACACATGTGCCTTGCTCGGCGAAGACAAGTCACATTTAGTTCACTTAAGAAAAATATATACAAAAAGAGAGGGCGCATGTAAACACTATTCTGCAAAGGACGTGAAGATGTTAAGGAACATGCAACAATCTGTCCCAAAGAGGAGTGCATGATTCGCTTAAAGGCCTATTTTTCCGCGAACTAAAAGTCTTCGGCAGTCAATGTACGACGCCCCTCAGTAAAATGTTGTAGGGATAAGTCGACTCGTTAAACGGTGTAATCGCAAAATCATCCGCTTTATCACAAGCAAAGAAGCCTTCGACGGTGAATGTGTGAAGCAAAAAGGAAGGGACTGGCTGACGAGCCGCCTTGGGCGTGCAATGAATAGCGAAGATTGAAACAGGAAACTAGGGGGACGCTTTCAAGCGCAATTCCCATGTCTCAATCTTCGGAAGCAGAAAAAGAGCAAACATCAAGCAAGTGCATACAGAAATGCATAGAAATACACGAACGCATCATCGGACTAACATCATTTATGCACATACGTGAGTCTCATAAAATCATGATAATCGTACATCATCATCGCGAATGTTGCTTACAAACACAGGGTATTTTAATACAACAATATAGCT
The DNA here is from genome assembly GCA_022644695.1 of Cenchrus purpureus. Taxonomy (NCBI): domain Eukaryota; kingdom Viridiplantae; phylum Streptophyta; class Magnoliopsida; order Poales; family Poaceae; genus Cenchrus; species Cenchrus purpureus. Next base: position 143,856,048 of record CP053460.1, on the reverse strand, counting down.
TCGGTGAATACAAATATCGCATAGTAAATGTCAAAGGCAAATACATCAAAACAGAGTTCAATGAGGACGCTTGTACATATACTCGTACTCAGCATCTTCCGTAAGATCAACAACTTCAACTTCAACTTTGGGAACGACAAGGGGGCTCGAAGACGAAGAAACGTCTTCGCGGGCAGGCACAACAGAAGAAAGATTCGGCTCCATGGATTCGTCGACGATGAGTACCATCGTGAGAAGGACGATTGCGAGTAAATTGCTCGAAAACATTTTTTGCTTCGAGGTTCTTCTTCTCGTACTTTTCTATCTTGCGAGACCAGAAAACGTCGAAGGGAACGTCGGGAAACTTAGAACTAAATTTACGCCATATAGAACCAGACATAAAATAATCACCACAGTTAATAGTTACAAGATAAACATCTTCGGCAACCTGCGCAGGATACACCTCCGGCACCTGCGCAGAATTGCAAATGTCTTAGAACAGTTGTTCACAAAATGTAACACCCCGCCCACCAAAGTCGCACCGCCCAGCCCTTCCGTAGGGGCGAGCACACGTACACATAGCACCCTGCTTACACTTTCGTTCTCGCTTCGTGTAAAAGGGTTAACCCGAAGGTGATATGGCTGGTGGACAAAGGCTTATAAGTTGTCTCCACCCTTGCTCAACTAGCAATGTGGCACTAAACACGCGCACCTGCGCTCATGGGCCACTCATGGGCCATCCAAATTGGGCCGGGTGTGACATTCACCCCCCCTCAAAGAACCCGACGTCCTCGTCGGTCCAACTCACCCGTCCAGTGCCGACCCATACGCCATGCCGTGTGCCCCATCCCAGGCCCACACGCGCATGCATATGTCTGCACACTGACCCGAGCAAATGTCCAGAAACCTTCCCTCTTAGTGCACGGCCGTACGTCCAGTGCCGACCCATATGCCATGCCGTGTGTCCCATCTCAGGCCCACACGCGCCATGTGCCCTATGTCCGCACACTGACCCATACACGCAACCGCGAGGGTCGGCTCTGATACCATTTGTAACACCCCGCCCACCAAAGCCGCACCGCCCAGCCCTTCCGTAGGGGCGAGCACACGTACACATAGCACCCTGCTTACACTTTCGTCCTCGCTTCGTGTAAAAGGGTTAACCCGAAGGTGATATGGCTGGTGGACAAAGGCTTATAAGTTGGCTCCACCCTTGCTCAACTAGCAATGTGGCACTAAACACGCGCACCTGCGCTCATGGGCCACTCATGGGCCATCCAAATTGGGCCGGGTGTGACACAAAATAGCCTAAGTCTCCACACCACTAAACCTACATTCCCTCACACCTCAGGGGCTCCCGAAGTAATGTCCATAGCGCGGGCTTCATGTGGAGAGGTAGCTTGCGTAGAAGGTGCAGCCGAAGATACAGCAACCGAAGAAGGATCGGCCCCACCTCCAGAAGATGCAGCAGCAGGCGAAGGAGCGGCCACAGAACCGGACACTGCTTGAGAACCCTGAAATAAAAAAGAAAAGTTAAACATAGAGAAATAGGAAAGCAAAAGCTCAGCAGAGACAAAAATGAGAAGAAGTGTCATGGACCTTGCAAAGCACGCGCCGACCCTCGGCGACAGTTAACCCATAGCCAAATTTCTTAAAGAATGTTTGCATGAAATTCTTCACTATGTTCTTCGGTAAAACAGGGATCTTGTCAACAGATGTTTCCGTCGGCTAGGCAAAATCCGCGTCACGAAGCTGGCGAAGATCAGTTTTAGTCATGCTAGGCTCACTATCTCCAGAGGTTTTCAACAAGGAGCATATTGTGTGAGCAAGGCTTCGCGCAGCAACAGCAGCTCCAAGCTCTCCAAAAGAACGCCCAGCAGAAGCAAGAGACCCCACGCCATTAGAAAGCCATTGAAACACTTGGCCAATGTACATTTCTTTAACATCATAGGGAGCAGGAGTGAGTCCGAAGTCCAAAAGAAGATCATGAACTTTTTTGCAGACAGGCCCAACATGACGCTCAACCTCATCACAATAGGTTTCGTGCTCGAAAGCAAGGTTGGCATGTGTCTGTTGCAGCTCTAAAAGCTCAACAAGTTTAGCGTCATACAAGCTTTGCAGACCTTCGGCCTTTTTCTTCTCATCTTCTGCAGCAGAAGCCAAACGATGAAGTTCAGTCATTTGAAGTTCCAGTTCAGCATTCTTCTTCAGAAGATCATCCTTTTCTTTAGAAACTTCAAGACACTTTTTCTTCTCTGACTCTAGTAAAGAAGAGAGAGAAGTCTTCTCAGCCTGAAGGGTCTTCACAACCTCAATTTCCTTTGAGAGTGCAGTGGCAGAGGTCTTCTCGGAAAGTTGCCAAGACCGAAGGTCAGCATGACATCGACGTTGAGCAGCATGACAAGCCAAGGAGGACTTCATACTCAAATCTTGCGCGTGGTATAAAATATCTTCGGCACTCTCCTTACTAAGCTCATCTTCCATAATGGGAAAACCAAAGCTATCGCCGGCTTCTGGAAGCAAAGTACGTTCGCGATCATCGCTACAGAATTGAAGCACCTTGCGCATAGAGCCACCGAAGATGCAAGCGTTAGGCTTCATACCAAGTCGCCGGGCAACCACACTGGGAGATTCACTGTTGACGAAGACGCCGCTGCTATGGGTATCACTTTCAGTGTCAGACGAAGAGCCATCGATTGGCGCGGCGCAAGCAAGAACTTTCTGATGAACAACCGAAACAACTTTACTGCAGCCGGCAAGGTCACCAGCAGAAGGCAGCAGAGCTTCACAAATTTGAGGTTGAGGGACAGGAGATTTATCTTTCACGGACCGGGCGCGAAGAGCAAAGTCCTCATCGCTCTCCGGCTCAGGCTTGCTGTAACTGATGTCAAGGGGGTCAGCAAGCGTAGCACCAGCGGCCGGACCAGGAGAAAGAGAAGTGATATCAACAATCTCTTCGGTTTGTTCGGCCGAAGGAGCATCTAAGTTTGTACCAGACCCAACACCACCTTCAGCTGGGCGGGTTTACTGCGATGACCAAAATGCAGTGCACATACATGGTCGATTTGTCACACTACATATATGTCTTGTATAATTAATCATTCTGCTTAGACAGCTGAAATCAAGGTGATAAGTGAAATTGTGTCTTGTTGTAGCTGAAAGCTCATTATCCGAACTTGCTACTCTTTGATGGTGATGTCAGTAGTTTATTTCTGCTTGTGGTTTGCCTGTGGGGAAGGAAAACCTCAGGCTCAAAACTGAAGCTGTCCAATGATCTTTTCCCCAGTGCATTGCTGATTCAGAATTAACAAATATATATTTGGATGTTTACCAGATTGTGTGATATCAACAAAAGTTAGTAGGTTTCTGCTGATGCAACCAAAATTTAAGGCACAAAATGCTGCTATGAAACGATGTTTTGGCACTATTTCTCGCTCTTTTCTTTTGCCCAAAATAGCAACATTCACTGGATTGTCTACGCAACAATGGTTTGATTTGCATTGTGCTTGAATGTTCTTGTTCGAGCTCCAACATATCTTGTAAATTTGTAACTAAGTTTGAGGAAAAAAGCAATATCAAACAAAGATATAGGATATAGGAGAACCTTTCAAAAAAAAGATGAATTTTCCACTCTTCGGAATACCATATACTTCTATCTTGTAAAAAGAATGCTCTAATTGTCATTTGTAAGAAACCAAACATAAAGCAATTTTTGAAAACATAGAATGCTTAACATAAAATGTCGATGTTCTAAAAGCATTCCAATACATGATGACATACAGATTTTTTTAATAAAAAAACTACATCTAGCTCTTTAAGTGATTTGAAGCAGTACCGTACCTTAGGCTTCATATGCATACAACACAACCATGTTCGGATACACATAAACGTCCATACATATTCCTGGTCTGGAGAATATTTGTAAATCATAAATCTGGCACAACTCCTTTGCCAGGTCCCAGCAACTGAATAAAATTGAAAGTTACAGCTATCCATGTTAGCTCTGTTGCCGAACTGTATAGCCACTTCACAAAAACAAGTTAATTCTCTGACCCTCTGGGATTTCCACTCCAATTCTGAGCTCCTCAGTTTTCCAGTTTGTTGTCCCGTCACAAAAAAAAAAAATTGAGCCTGTGCCTGAAACCTTAGAGCAAGTTAACTTGTTTAAGATTGACTGATATTGTTGGATGACATAAAAAGAGAGGAAACTCATTGCCTGGATATTGTAGAATGACATAAAAAGATATGAAACTCGAAAGTAAACTGATTTAATCTTACCAAATGAAAGTACTCCAGGAAAAGAGAAAACAAATGTCAAGACATTGCTAAAAAGTGACTGATCAAGTCAGGGCAAAACAGTATAGCCAAGCCATGGTGAATGGAATCATACCTAACTGTGAAACCTTTCGAAGGGGTCGGCTGTTGACAAATCATGCACCTGCTCTTGCTCAGCATGTAGATGGTAAAATCGTCCAATCGATTTGTTATGTGATACAAAATAAAACTGTGCACCCCTTGAAGCCCTCTTTTCAATCTGGAGCAGCCTATGCTGTCTTTCAATCCACACACTGTTGACATTTCGATCTTCTAATTCAAACCTCATTGACTCCAGCACTGTCGCATTTGATACAAAGAAACTGGCGAAGTTAACATGCGACCTGTTACCTCGATAGTAAGATAACACAATTTTCTTCAGTCGGATGTCAAGAGTACCGATAAGATTCCGGTATTTACGGTACCACGTATTTTTCTCTCCCAAATCTGTTGTCTAGAAAAGCAAAATAAACATAAAATTGGCGTTAATTGTGAACCTAGATTTAGACCCATCATTGATGTAAGTGACAAAAGAGTGCAGATGCACGCTCAGCTAAAGAGTAGGTTTTGTCACCTGGATGTACAATTTCTCCAGGCAGGGAAAGCATTTAATTAAGTTAATAACTGCATCCAAATTAAAGCTCACATCAGTCAAAGCTAAAACCTTCACACTGCACACCACCGCCGTCAGGGTAACAATGCTTGATCTCTGAGTTAAGCACAGAATTAACATCATGATCAGGCAATGGTACATTGGATTAATCATGAAGGTGAAAGTTAGAATGATGCTGGTACCTGCAAAGTTGTGTTGCCAAACTGGAGCCCGGGGAATGTTCTAGAAAGCTTCCCCAAAATTTTCAATCTCGGTGCAGATATTACCGATATGTCCAGCTCCGTGTATCTGAAAATTATTAATCTTTCCAGAGAAGGGGCATCCTCGATGATGAGCTGCCTCAACCTCCTGCCTCCCCAACGAGAATACACAGCAATGCTTCTGATGCTAGTGGACACGATCTGGACTCGAGGGAAGCCACTGGTGTCTCTTAGCAGCAAGCTCTCAAGGACAGAGCAGCCGGCGAGCAAGGCATGCAGATAGGTCTCTGAGATTCTGACACTCACAAGGCTCAGCTGGTTGAGAAGCGGCAGGTGGAGCACGCTCACGCTGGTGTTCCCGTCCGGGAAACTGCAGGCGCTGAAGCTGGCGACGCGAAGGGTGCGCGAGAAGCGGCGTACTGATGCGGGAAACGGATTGCTGAGGTAGCATCGGAGCTCCTGTAGGTTGTTGAGGGCGGGACACCGGAGCCAAACGTCAAGGGTCGCGGCGGCGTCGATGGAGTCTTTGCTCTGCACGCAACCCATGTGGATAGTGAAGCGGCGGCCGGGGCCGGGGTGCGAGGAGAGGATTTTGCTGATCTCGCCGGCAGTGACTGGATTGCCGTAGAAGTCGAAGTTGAGAGGAGAGGAGCGCCAGATGGGGCGCCACCGGGAGGAGAGGACCTGCGTGCGGGCGCCGTCCTTGGAGGGGAGGAGGGAGACGATGTCGCCCAGGACGCCGTCGGGGAGAGCGCTGATGCGGTCGTCGACGAGTTCCACCGGTTCTTCTTCCAGCCTCCTGATCTTCTTGCAGCTGTTGAGTTCGTCGACGACCACACCTTCTTCTTCATCCAGCCTCCTCTTCTTGGCTCTGGTGAGCATCCCCATGGCGGCGCCGGCGGGGCGGCGATCAGGGAATCGGAACGGGTGTGAACCCGGCCAGGCAGCTAGGCCAGCCATATATTTGCCGGCTCATGGGCTTTTGCGTGCATTCGTGGCCCAATATGTTTACTAGCCCACACTGCTGCAATCAGAATTCACTAATATATATTTGGATGCTTACCGGATTTTGTGATTATCAACAAAAATTAACAGGTTTCAGCTTAAAACAACAGGCCAATAAAACAATAATAAAACTTGACAGAAGTGATAAAATTAATTCTCGTGTCACAGCCTGTATACAATATTGCAATTGTTTGTTGGCAGTGGCAGGGCTGCCGGTCTTCCACACACTGTTGGACGAACAAGATGCAGATCGTATACATGGTCAATTCGCCATACTACTTAGATATATGTCTCGTAGAATAAATCATTCTACTTACACAGCTGATGAAATCAAAGATGATAGGTGTCAGAGTGTTTTTTTTAAGAGTCAACGGGGGACTAAGAAAGCCCACCTGAACGATTTTCATTTCTTCAAAGTGAGATTACAAGATCAGGCACACATCCTTGTTGCCAAAAATGATGACCAGGGTACATAGTTTGAAAGAAAAAGAAAGGGAACCACAAAGAATTACGAATCGCAGCACAAATCCACTAATCCAAAAACAAAACCGAGAAAGGAGAAGGCACCAAAAGCCTAGCCGAACCAAGCTCCAGACGACGAAAACCGAGAAGCACTGAGTAGAACCACCACGCATTGATCTTGCTTGGCAACCACACCATCAATGTATACACTGCGCCAAGCACCTTAGGAAGCCCAGTTCACAGCAATGGAGGCTGGCGACGGGCAAGGATGAACCTGAATCACTCCTCACCACAAGCTGGAGAACCGACTGATACTCTACGCCAAAGGTTGATCATGATGACCGCAAGCAAAGAAGTCAACAAATTCAGAGCACAACAACACGCACTGGGGGAGGGATCCCCAGAGGGGCGCGCATCCGAAAATTAGCGACCAAAACCGACCAAGCAAGAATGGGCGAAGACATAGCAAGAGTTAGCAGAGGCAACACATCATCAGAGCAAGACAGGGGTCGCCGAAGGAGACTGAAGGGCAAACCGTGCGGAGGCGAAACACCTGCTGCCGAGCGCGATTTTCGCTGCACGGTAAATCGTGAGTCGTGCGGAGATGAACAATCTCCCCGCGCACCGAGCGCGACGCTCTCGCTGCACGAGCACTGATGCCCAATGATCTAGGCACCACCGCCCCTCACCGATGACCGAAGCACAGCCGCATGTCCCAAGGACGCGGGTTGGTCAGAGTGGGAGGGGAGCAAGCAGATGTGGTCGGGGCCGCCCAAGAACCGCCGCCGACGACACGAGGTGGTAGAAGCAGTGCCGCAACCAGATCAAGTGGCCTCCAACAAAGGCAACCGAGGGGCTCAAGAGGCGTACACCCCATGACGGGGCGCACGTCCGCCGCGCGCCCCCCGGTTCCAAGGCAGCAACGGTGCGCCATGGGCGACGGAGGCTAGAGGAGCGCGACCGGAGCTAGCTGCAGTGCCAGCCACCGAAAGATGGGGAGCGAAGGGAGACCGCCGAGGAGCCATCCCCACCCACCGTCACCCTCTGGCGCCCTGCACCCTCCCCACCCAACACCTCGCCGGCGCAGACCCTCGGCCAAGAGGCCAGCACAGGGAGGCCAAGGGCCAGCGAGCGAGAGAGGGGAGGCAAGCCTAGGTGAGGGACGCGTCAAGACACACAAGAGCCGCCGGAGACCACCGAGATTTTGAATCGGGCGATTTTGGATCTGGATCTAGAGCAAAACGGGAAGAGGAAGGGAGGGGAAAGTGAGTTGGGAGAGGTGCTGATGTGGTTACTGCCGCCGCTGTAGCTGGGGCGGCGCGGCGGGCGGCGGCGGGCGTAAGGGGGCGCTAGCGGCGGGCGGCCGCCGCCGAGTCGCCTCTCAGAGGCTCAGAGACGCAGCCGAGAGGAAGCCTCAACTCTGTCATAGTGTTTTTGTTGTAGCTGAAAGCTAAGAATCTGAACTTGCTATTCTTTGATGGTGATGTCAGTAATTTATTTCTGCTTCTGGTAATTACCTTTCAGGCTGAAGCTGTCCAATGATCTTTTCCCTAATGCATTGATGATTCATAATCCACAGATATATGTTTGGATATTTACCAGGTTGTGTGATATCAACAAAAGTCAGAAGATTTCAGCTTCACGCAACCAAACTCCAAGGCACAAGAGATGTTGAACCAAACTAAATTCAGGCGGGTGTTTCAGTTTCAAATGCTCACTCATTCTATTTTCCATTCCTACTAACCAATTTCCTCTTGGACTGAGAAGCACTTGAAGCACCATCTCTTGACTTGGTGTATCATCTACTAACCAATCATCTCGTCATAAGCTTTAGAAGAGTACATGTTGGCATGAGATGCATCGCAAAACGAGTTAAACTTTTACATTTTTGCAGCTTAAGCTACAGGTTGAAGTTCAAGGGATCATATAAAAGTAGACACTTCCCTTTTTCAGAGCATGTTCCCACCAAGATAGTATTGTCACTTAGACAGAATGGATTAGCAGGTTATCAGCTTGCAATTGAAAAGTTAGCATGAGTAGGAATGTGCGTGTGCACGGTGTATCGTCGACGGGCTGGGCGGATGTCAGGGAGAAGCTTCAGTCATTGTTCGTCCTCGTCGGCCACGGCAAGCGGCTCCGTTGGCCATGGCGGTTCGTGCGCCGCCAGTGTTTTCTCTTTGGCTCAGCAGAGAGGATCGGACACCTGGAGGGTGTGCGGGCCCTGCTCTTCCCCGCCGGGACGACCGGCAGTGGCGGCGGCGCCCAGCGGCGTCAGGACCGGCGTCAGGCGGCGGATACCCGCCACGGCCGCGTACTCCTCTACGACGTCGTCGTCCCGGACCACTACCCTCCGCAGGTGGACCACGTCGGTCGTGTCGTATCCCATCGCCGGCTGGCCGCGGATGCGCGCGGCTGCCCGTGCTGCGGCCGCCGGAGGCGTACTGTGGCTGGAGGCCTGGAGCTCCGCGTGCGGTGCTCTGTGCGGCGGCCGGCTGCAACCACCCCGACTGCCGCGGCGGCCCGGCCTCCCCTTCCTCGTCGTCCTTGTCGTCACCGACGTGCACAGAACGTCCACTACCACCTCCGTCAACTCGTCGGAGACCGGCACCTGGAGGCTGGAGCGTGACGGCCTCTGTCAAGCACCCGACTGACTCTGCCATCACAGGGAGCTGTGTGCCATGGTTGGGATTTGGGACTCCCCTCTACTCTGACATCCTAGATTATGATTTTGTGCATAGTGCAGTCACCAAAATTCATCTAAAGTTCTCTACTGCTTTTGTTTTCTAAAATTGTGTATTTCTCAGTTAAGGTGAGATATGTCAGTAGTAGAGTTTTTGGATTTTGGAGTGTGGAATAACTCTTTTAGTATCAGTGATGAGGTTGCTAGGTTGGTGCTTGTCTTATTAGTATGCTCGTCTTCAGTGTCTCTTCGTTATGTTTGAAGGATCATTTTCATTTCGCTTAAATTTGTTATCTTGAACACTCAAGTTCTAAACTTTGTATTACTTCACGCTATATGGGTACGCCCTGTCGCCCTCAATGTGTACACTAGTTTTTGAGGTCTCAATGAAACCATAAGTCCATAACACTGTAATTTCGTATGACCCAAGTCCCTACAGAATTTCAATTTGAGTCAACATCAAGTGACTTGATGACAGACACCATTCAGATGAGCAGATGCAGAGAGCAGCCAGTGATCCAGTCATTCAAAGTTTGACCAAATTCATGATTCAGTTATTCAAAGTCTGATCAAATTAATCATTTCAGCAAAGGAAAAGCAAAAACAAATCTTATAGTCAAAGCTTAGGAAAGTACAGGTTGGTATGAGATATACATCAGAGTCACACTACAGGTGACATTTTTCTTTTTTGCAGCTTAAGGTACATGTTATGGCGGGAAAGCTCGTTTATAAAAGAGTTAAACACACTGTAGGTTCTCGAACTTGTCAGCGTGCTCAACGAAGGGGTATGAACCTAAGTGGCACAACTTAATAAGTTCGGGGTGCCGGATTTCGATTTTTCAAGTTTGTGGACCTAAATGGCACACGGTGGCAAGTTCAAGGGCCCACGGTGTATTTATATACACTTCGTTTTTTAGACCATGCTCACCACCAAGATACTTTGTCAGAATGGATCAGGGTACACCTGAACTGCGGCGCCTTGCTTGTTGCAACTGAAAAGGAAGGAACATCAGGTTACCTTTCCTTGTTTTTTTTTATTTGCAGCTTAAGCTACAGAAAGCTCCAAAACAGCTGAAGTCTATCTACCCTGTTTCACTTCCTGATGCTTCAGAATTCTTGTACTCTGATATTTTGGTTTGTCACCGTCGGTTGTATGGAATTGAACCCATCTCTCTCATTTTAATCGATTGCAAACTATGTTTTTTTGGAAACTCGCAACTGGAGTGCCAAGATTTTACTGAATCGAGCACAATTCAACACTAGTCGAACTCCATCACCAGTTTGCAGTCGTCGTCGATCAGCAGATTCAGCACGCACGCGCCCGCGAGTGAAGCAGAGGCAATGGCGGCGGCTTCACAGAGTCCGGAGAGCGCGCCGCCGCGAGGACGCCGCCGGCAGCCTGCGGCCTGCCGTTCTCCTTGGTCATCTGGATCGTTGGATCCAGGCCGTGCGGCCAGGATCACTACAGCAGGGCAAGCAGATTCCCACTCTCACTGCTCCCCTGGCCCCACTTGTCAGAACAGCTCCCCTACACTAGCCAAGCTGCCCCCTCCGCTCTCACTCTTATCATTTCCCCCGAGCGATTACCCATTTCTCCAATCCCCCGACCAAACCCTAGCGCCCGCCAAGAGCGCCGGGCGGCCGTCCCGCCGGGGTCCGGCCCTGGATCCGCCGCCGCTGGGGCCTCTAATGGAGGAGCTCGTCGAGGAGGTGCTGCTCCGCCCCGCCCGACGACCCGCGAGCCTCGCCCGCGCCAAGGCCTCGCAAGCGCCGGTGCCGCCTCATCTCCGGCGCCAGCTTTCCGCCGCAGTGTTCCGCGAGCTCCACCTCGCGGCCCCCATGCTCGGCTACATCTACCAGCGCGAGCACGGCGCCGAGTTCGCGGCCGCCTCCTCCTTCCGCCGCCCACGCCTTCCCGGAAGAACTGGTGCGCGCCGACGCCCACCACGGCCGCGCCCCGGGCGCTCGAGGTGGAGTCGGTCTTGCCCACGGAGGCGTGGTTCATCGTGGGACCCGTCACACGACGGCGAGCCTGCCTATTCTGAAATTCGGGCCGCTTTCATGGAGTGCCGCTGTTCTCTGCAAGAACGGCAGGCTGTGACCATCTCCACTGCAGCAGGGGCCCCTTCATCGCCGCTGCCGTTGTCACAGATTTGGGATGGGAGAGGAGCACGCTCCGCATAATGAATACTCGTCCGAGCAAGGTGTGTGGAGCGAACCGATCACAGTGCAGCACCCCAGTGACTGTATCAGACTGCGCAGTGCCCATGTGGGGAATGCTCTGTACTTCAACTACAAGCTGAACGAGAGGATCCTGAAGTATGATTTGGGAAGGCGAGAACTGTTGCTAATTGATCTACCTTCAGAATTCCATGGATGGCACATTGTCCTCATGGAAGCGGAGGATGGTGCGCTTGGATTTGCCACCATACAGGAGTCCAAACTGTCTCTTTGGTTGAGGGAGGATAGTGCAGATAGATATGCTGGATGGGCACAGCAAAGAGTAATCGACCTTGATAAGCTGCTACCAGTTTCGGATTGTAACCTCTCAGTCTCACCTTATGTGCATACCATTGCACACCCACCTTACGTGGTTGCTGTAGCGGATGGTGTCGGTGTCATTTTCATTTGGACGGATGATGGGCTATTCACTGTTCATCTAAACTCTGTCCCGGCTGAGAGGATAGGAGATTTCATTTCCAACTTGGGGGTTGTTCCCTACATGAGCTTCTATCTAGGTACTACTAGTATTGCAGTCTTGTCTTTCCTTTAACATGTACACCTTACTTAGCTGTGGTTGCCAATTTTCTGATTTATTACTATTTCAGTTACTAGTGTGGAAATATAACTGATGCTTATGTGCAATGTGCTATCGACCTATGTCACAAATGGCTTCTTTTATTTGTTATGGACCATTCCTAGAGTTGGGTAGACATACTTGGGAAATTTATTCACGTCTAATTCATGTTATGGAGGGATGATGGGTCTGGAGTCTTGACACAATCTTGATTTTGCTGTGGTTCTGGTCCAGAAAGGTCTCCAGCATCCATTTAAGAAAAGAACATCACCTACACGAGTTTCTATGCTTACGCTCTAAATACAAGCATCACACATTTTAACCAGTACATTCCTTAGCTAAGAATAAGATATGCTGGAGTCACTTAACTTGAACACTAGTTGTTATCTGCATTGAAGAAAGGTAGGTGTTTTTCTTCAGTTACAAGTCCTCTTATCTTAATGATCAAGTGTTCTGTTAACTAGCGAATATGTGTATAATAAGTTAGTGTTGTTTACTTGTTTTCCTGTTTGGTTAGCCTTTCAAAAACTTACTAGTGGGTAGCTGATTTTATTTCCTAAATTTATCAATTTTGTAGCACTGGATGTGGCCTCTACAGGTGATGAGGGACCAAGAGCGGATGCTTCAAGCGCTTCACGAACTTAAGGTGCTCATGTGAAAGCTTCTTTATTAAGGGGAAAATTTGGTAATAGTAGTAGCGGTTATCTATCGTCTTAATAGTCATAATGTGATTACCTACATTGGTGCCTATCTTTAGCAATCGGCCTTGTAAATTCATTAGGGTATGAATGATAATCTCATCTGAAGATTTTTTGGGTTCCATTTTTCAAGGAATTTAGACAATTCAAATTATTAAAAAACAATAAGTAGGAAGATATATGTTATAAGTAGACTAAAAATCGCTAAACTTACAGAAGAAATTGCAACTAAGTTAGGTTTTTTTTTCTGCAGTCATGGGGTTAAATGAGTCTTAATTGGTGGAGCTGGCAATAGTAAATTACTTTTTTTTTTGCCTGTTTGGTTTTTCCCTTAGCAGCAACATGCAGATCCCTTTTTTGTTAAAAGTAAATGCCCAATGAGGGTAAGTGTGGTGCTGATGTCAGTTCTTTAAATCTGTTGATTTCTGCAGCACTGGGACGCCTCTGTAGGTGAGAGATCAAGAGTGGTGCTTCTTGGTCAAGGAGGAAAAAGTGTTAATGGAAGTAGTAGTAGTAGCAGCAGCAGCAGGAGCAGCAGTGTTTGTTAATGGAAGATCGTATCAGTTTTATAGTGAGAACTCTTTAGCTTCAATGAAGTTGACCCGGGTCTCATGTGAGGGCCTTAAGAGGTTTGCCTTTGCTTAGGATGGTCTTAAATTTGTAATTTTTCTGCTTGATCAACGGTGTAAATTTAAGCCCCAAAACTGTGAGAATGTGCCTACCCTGCTTGGTTCTGAATTCTTCTACTCCTGTATGGCTAAGTGCTCTGCTAGTTGGTTTGCCAACGTGGATTGTTTCAAATTGAACCAGTCCAGCTCAATTTAATGTACCGTGATTTTCTTTTTAATTTTGAAACTCGCAGCTGCAGGTGCCAAGGTGTAACTGAATCTAGCTACGCCGGCTACTTTTTTTATTTGAAGTATGCACCAGCACCACTAGTCGTCGTCGATCAGCATACAGCCATGCACGCGCGGCGGCGGCTTCGCCGAGCTGGGAGGTGACCACGGCCACAGAGCAGCGGCGGCGAGCTGGGAGAGCCCGCCGTGAGGACGCCGCGCCGCAGCCTGCCAGGCTCCATGGTCCGTGCTCTGTTCCATCTGGATCGTTGGATCCAGACCGTGCGGCCAGGATCACTACAGCAGGGCAAGAACATTTCCACTCTCGCTTCTCCCATGGGCCCACCTATCAGAAGCACTTCACTAACCAAGCGCCCCCCTGCGAGTCTCCCCCGAGCAAGAGCAATGCCCCATTTCCCCCAATCCCCGGACCAAACCCTAGCACCGCCGCCGCCGGCGGGATCCGCTAGGATCCGGCCATGGGTCCACCGCCGCTGGGGTCTCTGGTGGAGGAGCTCGTCGAGGAGGTGCTCCTCCGCGTCCCGCCGGACGACCCTGCGAGCCTCGTCCGCGCCGCGCTCGTCTGCAAGCGCTGGTGCCGCCTCATCTCCGGCGCCAGCTTCCGCCGCAGGTTCCGCGAGCTCCACCCCGCAGCCCCCATGCTCGGCTACATCTTCGAGCGTTCCGGTTACGGCGCCAAGTTCGTGCCGGCCTCCTCCTTCCGCCCGCCCCACGCCTTCCGGGAGAACTGGCGCGCGCTCGACGCCCACCACGGCCGCGTCCTGGCGTTCTATAAGGATTGGCACTCGCCCACGGGGGCGCGGTTCATCGTGGGATCCCCGTCACCGACGGCGTGAGCCTGCCATACCTGAAATTCCGGCACATTACAATATGGAGTGCCGCGTTGTTGCGCACAAGAACGGCAGCTGTGACCATCTTGACTCCCTTTATCGTCGTCGTCGTTGTCACAACTGTGATTGATGAGAGGCGCACGTCCGCCTACGAATACTCATCCGAGCAAGGTGCGTGGAGCGAACCCATCACTGCAGCACCCCAAAGTATCAGTATCATGAGACTGCAGCGTGCCCATGTGGGGAATGCTGTGTACTTCAACTACGAGATGAACAAGAGGATCCTCAAGTATGATTTGGGAACGCAAGAACTGTCATTAATCGATCTACCATCAGAATTCCATCCATGGCGCATTGTCCTTATGGAAGCCAGTGATGGTGGGTTGGGATTTGCCACCATACAGGAGTCCAAACTGGCTCTGTGGTCGAGGGAGGCTGGTCCGGACAGAAATGCTGGATGGGCAAACGAAGAACCTTCGAGCTTGATAAGCTGCTACCGGTTTTGGATTGTAACATCTCGGTCTCACATCATCGTGGGTATGCCATTGCACACGCACCTTACGTGGTTGCTGTCGCGGACACCGTCGGTGTCATTTTCATGTGGACATATGATGGGCTATTCAGTATTCATCTAAACTCCAGCCGGGTCAAGAGGATAGGAGATTGCAACTCTGAGGTTGTTCCCTACACGAGCTTCTTGACTCCAGGTACTACTAGCTTTGCAATCTTTTCTATCATTTGAAACATACAACTTTACTTAGCTGTGATTGCCAATTTTCTGATTTATTACTATTTCAGTTCCTAGTATGGAAAGATAACAGATGCTTATGTGCAATGTTCTATCGACTTATATGTCACAAATGGCTTCTTTTATTTGTTATGGACCATTCCTAGAATTGGGTAGACATACTTGGGAAATTTATTCATGCCTAACTCATGTTATGGATGGATGATCGGATCTTGAGTCCTGACTCTGTCACGGTCTAGATTTTGCTGTGGTCCTGGGCCAGAAAGGTCTCTAGCATCCATTTAAGAAAAGAATGTCACATACATAGTTTCTACGCTTATGCTCTAAATACAAGCATCGCATATATCTTTAACCACGTACATTCCTTAGCTAAGATCTGTTGGTGTCACTTAACAACAAAGGAATTTTGTGTGGTTATCTGTGTTAATGAAAGGTGGTGGAGTCTTCTTACTTTAGTGATCAAGTGTTCTGATAACTAGTGGATATGTGGATAATAAGTTAGTGTTGTTTGCTTGTTTTTCTGTTTGGTTATCCTTTCAGAAACTCTAGTGGGTAGGTGTTTTCCTGTTTTTCAATAAGCTGATGTTATTTCCTAAATTTGTCATTTCTGTAGCACTGGATATGGCCTCTACAAGTGATGAGGGACCAAAAGTGGATGCTTCAAGTGCTTCACAAACTTAAGGTGCTCATGTGAAAGCTTATGCATATTTGTTGAAGAACAATGTGTTTATTAATGCAGACTACCACACCATGATTTAAACCTATGTCACAAATACAATTGCAATGGACCATTCTTAGAATTGGGAGGCATACTTGGGATTTTGCTCCTTTATTGCACCTATTATGGACAGAGGATGGGGTCTTGACAACTAGCCTAAATTTTAGGATGTTGCTAGGCCAGGAAGGTCTTTAGAATCCTTTTAGTATGAAATATGAAATAACTATGTCGCTAGCAGGAGAGAAACCAAGAATGTGATTATCTTTAGCAATCAGCATAGTGCCTATCATTATGTGATAGTGTTTCTAGTTTTGCATTCCTGATACAAGCATAGTGCCTATCTTTAGCAATAAGCATTGTAAATTCATTAGCATATGAATGATAATCTCATCCATAATGATTTTTTGGATTCCCCTTTTCAAGGGAATTTAGAAAAAATAAATTATGAAAAACAGTAAGTAGATCCATAGAAGATATATGCTGAGTAGACCAAAAATTTCTAAACTTGCAGAATAAATTGCAACAAAGTTAGGTGTTTTTGATGCAGTCAGATGTTAATCGAATGAGTCTGTTAATTTGTGGAGCTGGTGAAAGTAGATTAATTATGTTTGCCAGTTTGTTTTTCCCTTAGCAGCAACATGCATATCCCTTTTTTGTTAAAAGTAAATGTCCAATGAGGGTAAGAGTGGTGCTGATGTTATTTCTTTAAATATTTTATTTTCTGCAGCACTGGGACACCTCTATAGGTGAGAGATCAAGAGTGGTGCTTTTGAGTGCTTGACGAACTGAAGTTACTCATGTGGAGGCTTCTTGGTCAAGGAGGAAAAGGTGTAGTAGTAGTAGTAGTATGTTGATGGAAGTTCGTATCAGTTTTTATGGTGAGACAACTCTTTAGTTTCAGTGGAGTTGATCCAGGTCTCATGTGAGGGCCTTAAGAGATTTGCCTTTGTTTAGGATGGTCTTAAATTCGTAATTTTCCTGCTTGATCAACAGTGTCAATTCCTGTCAGGGGTTTTTGCCTTGTCAGTAAGCCTATAACCCCTGCATTTATCGTAGTCTATGGTGTGTACCCCAGTATTTTGGCTTGTAGTGAAAAGCTGGAACGAATATGTTCGTCTTAGCTTCATCAGTGTTGTGTTCAGGATTCTCAACTTGTACTTTCAGCATATACCTGAACTGTATGCCTTGCTGCACCTGAATGCAGTGTGAGAAGCTTAAGGTTGTTTCGGTGTCCAGATGTCCATGTCATCAGTGTTGAAACATGTCTGGATTGTTCCTGAATCTGCTGTGTTTGGGTGGCTGTTCCATGAGAAACCAACGTTTCTCTGAAACAAGTACTGCTTGTGTCTTTGGCTTTCAGACGTTTTCTTCTCTGGAAAGAAACAGGAGTACGAATTGGTTTCGTTTTAGACAAATTGGTGTTTTTAGGGTATTTTGCTTTGGTACGAATTGCCAGATTTTCTCTCCCTACTCGGGCGCGCCGCCACGTACCCGCCGAATCCTTGGGCATGAAGCGCGCCGCCGACTCGATGGAGACGGCGAGGCCCGTGTTCCTCACCAAGGCGGAGCGGAGCGTCTCGCCATGGAGCGCCGCCAGGCCGCCGTCTCCGGCCACCGCCACCCCGCAACAGATCCGCCCCAGTCCCTCCCCCGGCCCCCTTCCTCGCCGCCGTCCAGCTTCAACACCTCTCCTCGCGGCTCTTATGATCGGGACCAAGACCGCCGCCGCCGTGGCGACGACGACTCCCGCCGAGACCGAGATCGCCACTCCTCCCGCCGGGACCGGGAGAGGTGGGGGTGTAACGAGAGTGGGGAGCGAGGCCCCGAACGCGGCCGCGACAGGGAGCGCGGGGACCGGAACGGCGACGGAGACCGGGCGGAGAAGGCGGCGGCGGCGCGGGAGCGCGAGGAGGCGCTGGACGCGATCAAGGAGCAGTACCTGGGGTCCAACAAGCCCAAGAGGCGGGCGATCACCAGGCCCTCCGACAAGTTCCGGTTCTCGTTCGACTGGGAGGACGCCGACGACACGAGCCGCCGCGACACGGGCGCGCTCCACGACGCGCCGCCGCTCCTGTTCGGCCGGGGCTTCCTCGCCGGCGTCGACCGCCGCGAGCAGAAGAAAGCGGCGGCCGAGCACGAGAGGGAGGCCCGCCGCGGAGCTGCTCCGGCGGCGCGACGCCGGTGGCGCGGGGGATGGTCTGGTAGAGAGGAAGAGGAAGGCCGCTGCTGCAGCAGCTGAGGCTGATGCGCACGACGGCGCCTTCGACATGCCCGTGGACAGGCACTGGTCGGAGAAGGCGGTGGAGGAGATGACCGACCGGGACTGGCGGATCTTCCGGGAGGACTTCGACATCTCCTACAAGGGCTCTCGTGCCCCGGCCGATGCGGAGCTGGAGTGAGAGCAAGCTTGGGATGAGCTGCTCGACGCCATCAAGGACGCCGGGTACCGGAAGCCGTCGCCGATCCAGATGGCTGCCGTTCCACTTGGTCTGAGCCAGCGTGATGTCATCGGTGTCGCCGAGACGGGTTCCGGCAAGACCGCAGCTTTCGTGCTTCCCATGCTGTCTTACATCACCCGGCTACCGCCGGTGAGGGATGGACATGACGTTGAAGGCCCTTGTGCCATTGTCCTGGCACCGACTCGTGAGCTTGCTCAGCAGATTCAGGAGGAGACGGTGAAGTTTGCAGCTCATCTGGACATCAGGGTCGTGTCGATTGTTGGTGGCGAGTCGATTGAGGCGCAGGGTTTCAGGATTCAGCAGGGCTGTGAGGTTGTGATCGCGACGCCAGGTCGGCTTCTTGATTGCTTGGAGAGGAGGTACTGTGTGCTCAACCGATGCAACTACGTTGTGCTTGATGAGGCCGACAGGATGATCGACATGGGTTTCGAGCCCCAGGTCGCTGCTGTCCTTGACGCCATGCCTTCGAGTAATCTGAAACCTGAGAACGAGGATGAGGAGCTTGACGAGAAGAGGGTTTACAGGACAACCTACATGTTCAGTGCCACCATGCCGTCCGCCGTGGAGCGTCTTGCCAGGAAGTACCTCCGGAACCCAGTTGTCGTTACGGTTGGTACTGCCGGCAAAGCCACTGATCTGATCACCCAGAATGTGGTTATGGTGAAGGAGTCTGAAAAGATGTCACAGCTTCAGAAGATACTCAGAGACCTTGGAGAGAAGGCCATTGTCTTCTGCAACACCAAGAAGGCAGCTGACATGCGGACCAAGGATCTGGAGATCGCAGGCTTCCGTGTCATGACCATACATGGAGGGAAGTTGAAGGGCAAGAGAGGTACCAGCCTTGATGAATTTAGAAACCGGCGATGCAATGTTCTTGTCGCTACTGATATACTAGCGCGTGGTATTGATGTTCCTGATGTTGCCCATGTGATTAACTATGATATGCCTAATACAATCGAGGCGTACACGCATCGCATTGGAAGAACAGGGCGTGCGGGGAAGGAAGGTGTGGCAACTTCATTTTTAACTCTGCAAGACACTGATATTTTCTTTGATCTGAAACAGATGCTTATGCAGAGCAACAGTCCTGTGCCGCCTGAACTTGCAAGGCACGAGGCATCAAAGTTCAAGCCAGGCTCAGTTCGTGATAGACCTCCAAGACGAAATGACACTCTCTTTGCAAATCACTAAGCTACACTGGAATGAGTTGAAGATCATTGTATTATTATTATTATTATTATTATTATTATTATTATTATTATTATCAAGAGGGCAACTTCTTGGAAAGATAATCTAGGTTAGTACCTATGAGTTGAGGTGCAAACACTTCTAAGTTTGGAAAGTTACTATATATTCTCTTAAGTTTGGTATATTTTGATGACGATTTGGCTCTGAACATGCGTACCTGACTGTGACTCCTTTTCTATTTCAGCAGGCCTTGTCTATATAAAATGCTGCTGTTATATTGAGGTATTATATTGCTTAACGGTCAATATGCGTCCTTTTTTTTTGCTGACAACATATGCTGTATTGGATCTTTACATTGGATGTTTATTGCATATGCACGTCAGTACGTGGTTGATAATTGATATTGCATTGTAGTCTCAAATCTGTGCTAATCTATATGTTTTTCTTGTTCCTGCTCCTCTGTGGTTCTTTTTTTTAGTTTTAGTCTAAAGACTATCTGTAGGAAAGAAATGAAATCAAGTGGTTCCCCATTATTTTGGCTTCTTACATGGATGCTGTATGCGTTTAGAACATGGTAAATGCAGTGCGTACTGTGTAGTACTAAAGAATATTATTCTATTCCATGCCAAGTGCAAGAACTATCATGCAGCATTTTGGCCATGGTAGGTTTCTTTAGTAATGATGAGAGAACATTAAATGGCAAACTGTGTGTTTGGCCTGTGTGCAATTTCAGCAGCTGACCATCCGTGAGATATGATATTAATGGATGATAGAAAATAAATAGCATAAATTCTGCAAAGATTACAATCCTTGTGTGTGTTGAGGAACCATAAACTACGACGTTGCTCTGAACATTTGTGGTGCCAAGTGGTAATGAGTGATGTTACCAGCCAGCCAGACAGAATTTTGGTCATAGTGAGGGAGTCTGAAAGCGATGCTACGGCTCGTGCAGCAGATACTCAGGAGTCAGAGATCAGACAAGTCATTGTATTCTTCATCTCAATACTAAAGAAGGAATCTCAAATGCGTACCAAGGATCTCGAGAAGCTGCTTTGTTTTGTTATATATGTATATATGTATGCTGCTGTACTGGATCTTCACTTGGAGGTCAATTACTCAATTGCACATCTACTTGGTTCATGTGTACACGTGACCTGCATCCTTCCGAGAAGATGCTGGAATGGTGCGATTAGTATGTGTTATAGAAGGCCTAGTCGAGCACCAGACATCAAAGTTGTTGTAGTATAGTGGTGAGTATTCCCGCCTGTCACGCGGGTGACCCGGGTTCGATCCCCGGCAACGGCGTCTTTTATTTTTTGTTACCCTTTTCAGTATGATTATTAATTGCGAACTTGTAATGCTTAAGAGGAGTGAATCGAATAATAAGAGGAGTGAATTGAATAATAAACGCATCAACTAACAACACGCACGAACACAAGGGCAACAAAAAAAGGTAAACAACAAACAAACAAGTTCAGTTTCAGGTTCTATCATACTGTAAAAGATCAGGTTTAAGCTCAGCCTGCACTGTCGTCGTCACTGCATGCAGGGTTCACCAGATTACAGACGATGCCAACAGAACTTGACACTAGTGCTTGAGCTGATCAGCTGACAAAATATAAGCCAAGTGAAATGAGCAGTTCAGCACAGGGCTCTATCAGCTTACATACAAGAGACAAGCCAGCATACTAAGGCAGGCACCAAACTCCAATCCACAGATAGAACTTGACACTAGTGTTCAAGCAGACAAAAGATTCAAGTGGCACGAAATAATTTCTGGAACCAAATGTGGAGACTCCGACTGCCAGCATACTAAGACAAGCACCAAAGTGTCACTACTAGTCCACACCCACCAAAAGCATTTTCGATTTCTCAAGTCATCACACGAGAACCATTACCACCACGACCCTTCACCATGCGTAAGATGTTGACGAACTGTCGTTTGGCGTCGCCACGTGCCTCCACATGCCTGCCGCGTGTCGCTTGGAGGCCAGAGATCTGCGTTTCTTCTTCTTCCTTGGCAATCTTTTGTGATTCCTGGCGAAGGTGTCCAAGTTTCTGCTCGAGCTCAGCCACAGCTGCATCCATTTCATCGAGCAGTTCATCGATTCGGGACAAAGAACTTGTCCTCCCCGCAATCTCTGCGTCCAGTTTGCCAATTTTCTTGATACAATGGGCATCATCAGATTTTATCTGCGATAGTTTGGTCAGGGTGCGTTGCAAAGGCTGGACATTGAACCCATTTTCCTCTAGATGGCGGAGTGCATCCATGTGGTCTTCGAACCATTCCACGGTCTGCTCTATGCTTGCTTCCGTTATGCTTTTCACTAAGGTGGCGTACGTCACCATCATACCAAGCGCCATACCTTCACGCAGCATTGGTAAGAAGTCTCTGAGTGGAAGGAAATGTGGCTGCTGTGCTACCTCCTTAAACACATCCCATGCTTCAATTAGTGGCCACAAAGGTGAGTTCTTGGCAAATGGAACCTGGTGACTGGGAACTCGAGTGGACACCATGTGTGAAGGCATAGAGCTCCCACCAGCTGAGCAGCTCCTTACTGGTGAATTGTCCATTGTGCACCGTGAACTATTTTGCATACCTGCAAACAGAACACCAGTCATTCGTCATAAATCTGCTACTTTGATGTATGCCATCATAGCAAACAATGAACATTTCCAGCATGGCAAAGTTTTCACAGTTCATACCTTTTCTATTTAAATTTGATTCAGAGCTGGCAGGTACCGTCAGTAACATGACCTGATTTGATGATTCAACTGTGTGCAGTTCACCCTCCAAATTTCTCTCCATCTGCTGCTGAGTATGAGATTTTGTACTATCTAGCTGCACTAGAAACAATACTAGGGTGAGAAGCTGGTGGATGATGTAAGTTCAAAAATGCGCTCTTACTGCTAAGGGCGGTTGCAGATTCATTGGCCCTGCCACTCTGTTTCTTCCTCTCTGCTGGACAGTACCAGTCAAATCTGATGAGCTAAGTGGATTGCGAAGTTCATCCGATCTTTCCACTGCAGATTGCAGAAATTGTTAGATATTAGTAACCACCTTAAATATGAATGTGTGCTTGACAAAACAAGCACTTACATGTCTCATAGGTATGAATCTTTGTATTTGATGAACCACTATTGATCTGTGTTGACACCATAATGTAGATTCAGAAACAGAACAGAACACACGTGAATATGAAAAGCATACGTTGTGAAAGCCAATCATCCAAATATAGAACATAATGAAGGGATCTTACTTTATCAGAGGCATCATTTCCTCCCAAAGGTTCATGAATAGAGCGTGTGTGGGCCCCTTTATTCTTTGATGTATCACTCTTTACCGGTACCTTGACAGAGATCACCTTCCTCGGTAGCACTCTGTGCTGCAGCTCTTTCCTTGCCTTTTTGGTGGTAGGAGATTCTGAATCATGACTCTGTTCATCACTACTTGACGCCATATCAATGGGTCTGCTTGTATCTTTTCCATCCATAAACTGCCGCTTCAGGTTAGGCTGTCTCTGTGCAAGTAAACAAACACTTTGAATATGTGAGCCATGTTAAGGATAGGATGTTATATAGCTATGTTCGAAAGCGGAAGGGGGACATTGTTTAGCAATGCGCCTATAGATAAGAGTAAGACATGCCAATGGTAAAACAAACTTGTTGTAAACTGACAAGACAGCGGAAGGGGGACATTGTTTAGCAATTCGCATATAGATAAGACATGCCAATGGTAAAACAAACTTGTTGTAAACTGACAAGACAGCCAATCCAAAATGCTAGGTAATGCACATTTATGGACAGCCTCAGTGCAACATGCATGCTCAAGGATCCCCTGATTCATCAAACAGCTTGATTTCCAATTAGATGTACCTATGTCAAATTCCAAACTAATTCAAGCATGCAGATGGCCCAATAATGCATCGCAAGGCCTGACAACAGCAAACAAGCTGGAATAAATCTTACCTGCTTTATCACCTTAGGAGTCACAATCGTCCATTGTTCGCCATCCCAGTTGTACTGCGGCCTGACCTTGTCGGTCACCAGCGGCTTAGCTTCATTGCCATGAATACTGACCTCAAACTCACCCTCCCCGACGACCCTGCGCACCACTGCCGGCAACCACGCCCCGTCGCAGAGCGCCTCCACTGCGGCACCTGGGTCGAGCTGGAACATCTCCCGCGGCAAACGCTCCACGGCAGGCCTAATGAATTTGCAGTGCAGGTACTCCGTGGCGGCCTTCTTCGCGCCGCCGCCGCCGTCCACCTCGTCCTCATCCTCTAGATCTAGGTCGTAGTCGTCGTACTCCACCACGTAGCTGAGGTTGTCGACCACCCTCGCCACTGTGGCGGAGACCCACATCATCCCCTTCCTCACCACCACCTCGACCTTGTCCCCGACCTCGTAGACATTGGCGGGATGGAGATGGGCCTGAGCCTGATCCATCGTGGCGGCCGGTGACGACGGGCACCCAGTCGCCGTCGACGTAGACGAGGCGGGGGCGGACGAGGCCGGGCGGGAACTCGATGGCCTTGCGGGTGACGGGGAACGCGACGGTGACGGCGGAGGGGGAGGCGGACACGACGAGGCCTGCGCGCCAGGCGTTCTTGCGGAACGCCTCGACCAGGCGTTCTTGCAGGAGGAGGAAGCCCGGCGGGGATGCCGGAATAGGCGGGGGCCGCGGGCGGACGCGGATGCGAGCGGGACGCCGACGGCCGCGGCCGTGGCCTTCCGCGAGGTGGGGGTAGGACACCTCGTACCGGTCCGGCGCGCTGTGGGTGTCGCGGCGGCGGGCGGGCACGAACCCCACGACGGTGGCCTCGCGCCAGTGGCCGTGGAAGTCGTCGTCGAAGAGGACCTCCACCTCCGCGCCGGGGGCGAACGGATCCCTCACGGGGCTCGACGGCGGCGACGGCGGCGTGCGGTCGGCGGCGGAGGTGGGAGGTGCAGTGGCGTAGGGCCGTAGGGGGGGAGTGCGTTTGACTGTTGGCATGCCTTGACTATATTGACCCGGCAAGGGATGGAGACTCGGGGCCCACCTGGCAGTGGTGGTGCAGGCTGCGGCCCAACCTGCAGGGCAAAAGGAGGCCCACAAGTCGGTGACTGCCTTCCCGCATAAAGCAACGGACAACGGTCTCGGTTCCCCGCTTCAAAACTCGCCCCCGTTCTCCCCTGCCCGCCGGCCTCCGCCTCCCCCAACACCACCAGCCGCAAAAGCTCGCCGGAATCCGGAAATCCGTCCAAGAAGCGTCGCCCAACCGCTCGCCGTCGTCCAAGAACCCGTTCCCCCACCTCACCTCACCGCCTTCCTCAGTTCCGCCGCCGTTCGCGATCCCGTCCCCCCACCTCACCGCCTCCTTCCTCGGTCAAGAACCTCCGCCTCCGCCCCACCTCCAAGAACTCGGCCAAGAACGCGCCGCGCCGATGGAGAAGGGGCACGGGAAGAGGCGCCTCAGGCGCAGGGACCCTCAGCTGCCTGGGGACCGGGGCGAGGAGGCCGCGCGGCGGGCGCTTCGTGAGCTCGTCGGCGAGGGAGCGCCGCCCGCGCAGGACCGGGGCGAGGAGGCTGCGCGGCGGTCTCGCGTGGTCGCTCTGATCGAGGCCCTCTGGGCGGGGCTGCAGTAGCTCGGGAGGCTGCTCGGCTGTGTCTTCTTCACACGGCGACGACAGGTGGAGTTCGAGTTGCCGGCCGCGGAGGACGAGGAGGAGCTCGGTGGTCAAGGCGGCGGTCTCTCCATGCAGTACCGCAAGTTACCTGGGCGTCACAAGAAGGAACCACGAAGGGCGCCTTCACCTCCTCCCAAGGCTCCCCGCCCCTTGCTGGTATTATTCTTCTCACTGTCTTCTCACTTCTCCGGCGACAACAAGTTACCAGGGCCCCAAGATTGCTAATTGGCACATAGAATTTCATCATTATTACTTAAACTCTGATCTGAACAATATAGAGAATATTGCAGAAGGAGTGCTTGTGTTCCTGAAAATTCCTGCTTGTGCCACTTGTGCTTTTTTGTGGAGTCACTTCATCCAAATGACACAGTCTCTGAAAAAAAGGTAATAAATTTTAGCGATTGGAATGACTCACTGATACCGATGTTCTATATCTGATTTCAAACTGCTTATACAGATGAGTCACTTCATCCAAATGACACACTCCCTGCGAAAAAGGTAACAAATTTTAGCCATTGGAATTAGTCACTGTTACTGATGTTCTATATCTGATTTCAAACTGCTTATGCAGATGATGACTCACTGCAAGAATATGCATAAGACATTAGGGATAAAGTGCGACGTTCAAGACTGCCAAGTTAGAGTTGATACTAAGCGTGCTCTCGAGTTGCACATTCACTTCCTCCACCCGGATTTTGAGGTAAGCAATTGCTACTCTGTGCTAACCCAGCTGTATTAGGGACTATGTAAACAATTGGTTTGAGTTTGACCTTTGGACTTTGCTGCAGGACGATGATTGATGTGGTTCGAGGGAATGGAAGGGTAGAAAAGTGTATTCAGATGCTGGCAAATTGGAGGGGCCAAAGCTATATGATTTCATTTTTTTGTCACTTTTCTTCTTTAGAACTGTGCAAGTTCATTTTTTTTTGTCACAGAAGGGATAGGGGCCCTTGTGTTGAAATTGCTGTAAACATACTCGGATGCCCGCTTGCACCTATTATCAGTTTTCTAGACCTATACATACTAACGAATGAGAAAGGTAGTTCTTTCTTCTTTGTATCTGAGATGCAAAAGGGTTCAGACTGCTTAGACATACTAATGAATGATCAGGTTCAGTTCTTTCCCTGTTGCTAAAATTCTGGATATACATCTTTCTACTAGGATGTTTCTGCTATTTTCCTGTGACTTTCTATGAATCATCTGATGTTCTCTATGCAATCAACTTTGTATGAATATGTAGTTTGTGGTCAACAGTCTGTGAATACAAGAATTGTGTTTGTATAAAAAAAAGATGCATTGTGTTCATCTTACCTAAATGTACCAGTGTGGCAGCACAAATGTTAATGATTCTAATGTAGCAGTACTTGAATTTCAGTTTCCCTGAAACAATGTGAATCAAACATGCCCACACATTTAGAGGTTCTCCTTTTTGTCTAATGGGCTGTATTGTATCGCAAAAGATGTTATCTCTTTGGGTTTTGAGTTCATTTTTTTGCTAAATTAGTTCATTTTCATGTCAGTCGAAGTCCAGACTCTTTGTTGAAATTACTATAAATCATGCATTGTGTTTCAGTTAAACGTTTCTCTTTTCAAGGGCTATGATGATGATCAGGTTTAGTTCTTTTTCTGTTGCTAAAGTGCTTGATCTGCATGCAGCAAGTACATTTGGCTAACAACACATTTTCTGCTCCCCTGTAACCCCTGTAACTTTGTATGAATCATATTTTAGATTAAGTTGTATGAATCATATGATGTTCAGTTGTTCACTATGCAAATCGGCTTTGCGTTAATATGCAGGATCCAATCTAGCAGTTTGATAATACACAAATTGTATTTGTAGAATATTTCTTTTTGATGCATTGTGTTATCTTTACCTGAGTGAGTGTATCAGTTTGAGTTCTTTTTTTTTTGCTAAATTAGTTCTGTTTGGTCCCTGTGGTTACTAAGAAATAAAAGTCTGTGGATAGATTCCTTACGGAAAAAATGGTATTTTATTGTTTGTCAATGTTTCAGTTCATTGATACATCAACAGCATATAGAGGAACTGTAAAAGTTCTTAGTGGTGTATTCATCCATCATAGATCATCAATAATGGGAATTTGATTCCGCAACCAGCTTATGTTTCTTTTTAAATTTGTGTTGGCCTTTTGAGGCTCTGTAGCTTGTTCACATTTTCTTCAGAACTGAATGTATTTCCTGGCAGGAAAATCATGTAAATTTTGGCATTTATGATCTCCATGTTTGGGAAGTGGACAATCTGGAAAGCATACAAATTCAGGCACCTTATCTATGTGTGAAACGTGAAACCATTGACAGAGCAAGCTAACTGACATCATCAAGGAACAGTAGTGCAAGTACAAAATATTTCATCAGGGAATAGGTGCAGTTTTATGATTTATTCCAGTACAGGCATATGGGTCTTCTTCCTCAGTGTGGAACTCCCATAATTACATTTGCGGAGCTGTTCCTTTTCTTTTCTTCTTTTTTGTGTGGATAAAACAGGAACAGCTGCTGATCATGGTATACATGACGGTGTTTTCTTTGGGACTTCTAGCCAGTATGCAGGATCCAATCTAGCAGTTTGAGAATTACACGAATGTAGAATTTTATGATGCATTGTGTTCTATTTACCTGAGTGAGTGTACCAGTGCAACATATGCTGACTAGCACAAACTTCTGGGGGCGACGTGGAAATTGTTAGCAACGTTGGTCTTGGAAAAGTTGATGGTTTATGTAGCTGTCTGTACATTTCTAGTTTCCTGCAAAATCCGGATCAACATGCTCAACACCATTAGAGGGTGTGCATTTTTTAAGGTGCTGTCTCTATAATTTGAGTCGTTTTCTGTTAATGATTTAGTTCAAGTGGGTATTCACTGGTGGTACTGTGTATAATAAATTAATCCTGTTTTGTTAGAAAATTTATTATTGGGTCTTGTTAGTCATTTTGGTTAGCATTTCTCAAATTCTAAATGATATGCTCCATCAGTTCCAAAATATAGGTCATTTAGCTTTTTTTAGATATATGGATGTTTTGCAACCAACTATAGAGTCATGTCTAGATACAAAACAATGTATCGAATAAATCAAAATGACCTACATTTTGAAACGGAGGAAGTGTATCAGTGGCATATAAATTATAAAAGGAGCTGTGTCTTAGTGGCGTATTCATTCATTAAATATATCAAGAGTGGAAATTCCATTCCCCAACCGTGAAACCATTGTGTGTTTGTATAACAGATCTCACTACAACACTATGAACTATGATATTGATTTCAGCTCTAGTCTATTTATTCTAGTAGGCTGTAGGCTGTTGATGAAAAAAAAATCAACACAGGTATATGCCGAAAGACAGCAAAATCAGATCTGGATGCTGAACAATCTTCTCTTTCAGTGTGTAACTCTGATGACTCCTCCAGAAAAGTATGCCATTTGGTAGCATAGTGCAGTCCTTGGTGATGCTCTAGTCCTCGGTCCAGGCCCCGAGGAACAGCTCCTCGCCATGGTATACCTGAAGAAACAATTGCCAGGGTTTAGTTCAGCTCATAATCCAGAGCTGGGTTTCCGTACTGCCTATGCTTGTTTAGCACACTGCAAGATGTCGAAGCTGCCATTTCTGCAGCCTGACGCTGTAAATTGGACCAAGAACAGGCAGACCAACAATGAGCACTTCAATCTTCCTCGTCCATGGACACTGCTGCAGACGGTTCAGGTCACCAGTTTTCTCAGTAAAAACTTCCGCAGCTTGGTCTCTGCTGAGGACTCAATGATGCAATCAAGCCAACCCATTTTCTTAGAAAACAGAGGCCTTGACTAACACCTTCAAGATGTTTCCAAATGAAAATAGACTCATGACTGGTTATAACAGGAACATACAGCTGCTAGAACTCCTATCTTTCATTTATGTTTTCTGATGCCTGGCTTACAACCCTATCTTTCTAGAAAAAAAAAAGATAGCGAAAGGAATTCAATATCTGAAACAAATTACAAAGTTGACCTATATGCTGAATGCCAGATTCAGCTTCATAAGACTGGGTGTTATCCATGTGGGGCAAGGCCAGTTGGACCAAATCTGAGACACAATTTCCTTCTTGCTGCTATTTTCAAAGTCCCAAACTCCTATATCGCGAGTATCATCATTTACTTGTGTAGTAATTTGATCCAGATCATCAGTGAAGTAGGCATGATTTGACTTCAATTTTGGGTGTCCATCAGCACTAAGACAAAGCGAATTGTTGCGCCAAGAAACAACATATGGTTCGG
Organism: Cenchrus purpureus; assembly: GCA_022644695.1. NCBI lineage: Eukaryota > Viridiplantae > Streptophyta > Magnoliopsida > Poales > Poaceae > Cenchrus > Cenchrus purpureus. The sequence goes on along the minus strand of CP053460.1, from coordinate 143,826,570 downwards.
CAAGCTGTTTATTTCCACTAGCCCTTTCGCTTCCATGTCCACTTTATATACTTTTACTTCCAAGGTGCACGCGTCCCATTTCTCAGTGTCATCTTCATCTTCATCCTCCTCTGTAACATCCTCACCCTCCCTCTGGAACATCATCATCGCAATCCAACCCCGGCGGAACATCAACAGTCCTCCAAACTTGCAGTAGATCACCCCATGGAGCCTCAACAATGTACGTGCTCTCATAGATATTCCGCTTTGATCTGCCAATAATTACTCTCATTGTGACAGTGGAGCTAGTGAGATCAAAGGCATGAATGTCTCCAAGTGATTTCAAAGCATACAACAGACCATCCATGTATAAACAATCACTGTAGCTTGCGTTGTGTGGCAGCCATGTCCACTTGTCATCTCCTGCTCTTGCAAATGAAAGATGGAAAATGGATTGTGAATGAGAACCACAATGTAGCTTCCGTGGATGGATCAGGAAACACAAACGCTTTGAAGTAGAGATCCTCACGCAGATTGTTGGGAGCAAGTAGATCAGCCCAGTGAAATTCCTCAGCAGTATGATATGACAACTCGTACTTGTCGATATTTCCAGAGCCATCAAAGATGGGCTTCACATGCTCAATGGTGATCACCGAGGGCAGAGCAATCTGTTCACCAGTGATGGGATTGACAAGGTGCAGCTCGGACATCTCATCCGCAGTGATCAGCCAGCCATTGGAGGAACCAATTAGCGACCTACTGCGGATGGGTGGCTCAGGCAGAGTTATCTTGTAGGCCCTATTTTCCTCAAGGCTGTATAAACATGCAACATTCTCACCAGCAGATTCAGAAGTATAGAGCAGGCACGGTGTCTGGGACTGTTTGTATTTCCCCAAGTTGCGCAGGCATGTGTAGGCCGAATGCCAGGACGAGCAGACTGAGCCTGCTCGTAAAAGGTCAGGGATCCCCAACGTAGCAAAGATGTTCATCAACACATCCTGTGGCAGCTCTGGGAATCTGAATTCAACCTCCAATTCCATCAGAGGTGGATGGAAATGCTCACCTTTCTTCAATTTCTTCAGCAAAAAACTGGCAGGGAGACAGAGCTGCTTAGGCAAGATTGTGAAGAATAGACTCCAAAGATCTTTGGGTTGCAGAGCTATCACACCACAAAGGCTGCTCATCATTAGACCTCTGCTACAGGTCGCCATTGCAAGATATCAACTGAATCCCTCCTCGAAGGTGAATTGCTTCTTCAGGATCACTTGCAAAGCTGCAAATCTTGGGTGGAACACGCGGATCCTGGTTGATTGCACTTATATAGATGGCTAAACAAGGCTACGCTCAATCGTCCTCCGATTATTAATCCGATTCCATCCCGGATTTACCTCCTCAGATTCTCTGTCAGCCGAATTCCGATCCCAATTCAGGCACAAACCAAATAGGATACTAACCGGCCTGAGGCAGTACAGTCCGACGAGGGGATTTGATTGGGGCTGTGCTCCATGCCGGCGGTTAAATCGGTGGTGAGCTGAGGGCGTCAGCGATGCTCTGCGGCGGCGGCGGCAGGGCAACCGCGCTACGACGGCGGCGAGGGGCCCTAGGCACGCTCCGCAACCACGAGAACGAGGCACTCCCGTACGATGCTTGAGATGGGACGCAGCGAGTAGTGGGTGGCGGGAGTGCCGGCGGCGGACGGATTTTGGGGGTTTGGATCAAGGTTTTAAATAGCTGGCTATAGCTGCCGCTATAGCCGGATATAGCTTTTGGAAGGAGCTGCCGCTGTGGCATTTAGCCCGCTAAAGTCGGCTATAGCCCGCTAAATGCCGGCTATATCCTGCTAAATGCTATAACGACAGTCTTGCCGCTAAACGCCTTAGCCCGCTATTTAAAACCATGGTTTGGATCCGTAGCACTGAAAGATCCTATGTTTTGCCATGGACCATTCAAAGAATCATCTCTAGCTATGTAGCAGCGAAAGATCAGGTTTCTTTGAAATTTACCACTTCGGTTAGTTTTTCCGACGTTCAACTGTTTTCTAAGCCAACCAACATGCCAACATCCAGAGCACGCCGGCGGCAAGCAGTGCGGCGGAGCCAGAGGCCCAGAGCTCATCCACCCGCATGTGTGCGGTGGAGCTCGTCAGGCTGGCCATGGCGGAGCTCGCCGGTCAACAAGGGCGTGACAGAGCTCGCTGCCGGCTGCCCGCGGTACAGCTCGAGCGGACACACCCACAGCGGAGCTCGCCTGCGGCCTGCTATGGAGGCCTACGCAGCAACGGCGTCGCCACCCACGACGACAGCGCCACAGCGGGCAGCCATGTGCATGTACAAGTTCCCAACCTGTCCACTAGCTCTTCTCCCTGCTCGAGTCCAAATTCCTTGGCGGGTGGTGTCCGTCCGGCCCCGGGACACCGGCGCAGGCGCTCCTCGGCAGCGGTGTGTGAGTGGTCGCCATGTCACGCTCACATCCTTGCTGGTCGGCGAGCTCTGCCATGGCCAGCCGGATGAGCTCTGCAGCACGCATGCGGCCGGGTGGATGAGCTCTGGCTCCGCCGCACTGCTTGCCGCCGGCGTGCTCTGAATGTCGTTTGGCTTAGAAAACAGTCGGACGTTAGAAACTAACGGAAATGGTAAATTTCAAAAAAAAAAATGTGATCTTTCGCTGCTACATAGCTAACGACGATTCTTTTAAGGTTATATATTGTGTGAGCATAGGGCATTTGCCCACCCGCACTCTCAGCCATCAGATCGGCATCGGATGGCTGAGATTGAGCCACGTCAGCTCAATCTAGAAGTGACGTGGCTCAATCTCAGCCCTGCGATGCCGATCTGATGGCTGAGAGTGCACCACGTTATAGGGTGGGCATCTGCCCCTATGCTCATAAAATCTACTCTCTTCTTTTAATGGTACATAGCAAAACATAAGATCTTTCAGTGCTACGCATCCAATTTTCCCGATTTGGGGGGCATGACTCGAGCGTGACGGACGGCAGTGGAAACTGATAAATGGCCTTCTAGGTGTTTTTTTATGAAAAATGTAAAAGTTTACTTTTTTATATATACTAGTATGGATGTCATTTAAATTTTTTGTAAATAGAACTTTTAGATTCATAGAAATTCTTGTAAATAGAAGTTTTAGATTCATAGAAAATTCAGAAGTATACCTTCATAAATATTTAATAAAATACAAATAACAAAGGCTGGAGATTGAACCTAGAAGAAACGTTCTATTCATTCATTATGCATAACACCATCATACCTTCTTGTTAGGGCGTGTTTGGCAGGGCTCGAAACAGCTCCAGATTAAAAAAATAGCTTCACTCTAATTTTTTCCTGCCAAACATCCCAGCTCCGAAAATTTCAGATCCACCAAAAACATGGATCTAGCTCCCAACTCCACCAAATTCATGGAGTACCTCAAGGGGTACTCTGCAAAGGCTGATTTCGTACTCACTCGTGGAGTTAGGTGGAAATTACCCACATTTGCCACCCATTACACAACTTACCGGTTCGATTCTTTTTTTCCCCGAGACTCCTCGCGTCCCGTCGCCTCCCTCACACGCCACGCGTCGGACCATGTCGCGGCCTACGACGCGGCGGCGGGGAGGATCCTATGATGGCGCGGCGGGGGGAGGTTCCCCGACCGGGTCGACAGCGATTCCGGTCCCCGTGTCCGGCGACGGGTTCACTGCGCCGTCGAGGCCAACGCCTCGCTCACATCAGCTGGGGCCCGCGGTAGCGCTGCGTGAGGACTTCGCCAACGCCACCTCCGTCGCTACCTCGCTGCGGGGCATCCGTGCCTACGCCGTTTGGACTCGGCGCGCGCTGCGCTCGGGCTCGACTCATGCCTCGGCTCGGCCAACGCCTCGCGCCGCCGTGGACCTCTCCCTCAGACGGTGGCCGTCGGCGACTCCCACGCATGCGCGCTCGCCGAACCAACCACACCGCCGGCCGTGTTCGGGGCCTCCGAGGCTCCAGCACCATCGTGTCCCATCCTATCCGGTGGGGACTCTGTTCCAGCTTCTTCATCGCCGGCGGCAACATCACGTGCGCGCCGCTAGCATCGACTACGTGATGTGCTGGTCCTTGGGCTCGGTTGCCACCCACGCTTTCCTTGCCGCGATCCTCCCGGCGTCTGCGTCCGCGCTGACGATAGCTCCTACGGCGGATGCGGCTATCTGCTGCGCCGCAGCAGTTGCGCGGTGGCTCGACGGGATCTGCGACAATGATCGCGACGTCGGGCGCCTCCTCCTCGAGGACCTGTTTCTCCCCTCGTGGTCCCCGCTGGGGTCATCGAGCAAGCGTGTCCAAAGCTGGATCGCCTCGCGTGGTCGGCGGGGTGGGCACCTGGGCTCGCTTCGCCCATCGCATCGCCTCGCCTTCGGCTTCGCAGCAACAAGAGGGTGCACAACTGTGCAGCCCAACATCATCACCGCCGCGCGCTGCCACCGCGACAACAACAACAACAATAATCCCTACGGTTCGCCGAGCGGGTGCGCGGCCTATTCCGGCGGCCGGCGCGTGATGATGTGGCAGTGGAGCGGGCCGTCGTCGTTCAAGGACCCCGCGGAGGAGTTCATGTTTGCGCAGCTAGAGGCGGCGACCAAGGGGTTCTCGCTGGAGACGAAGATCGGGCGGCAGCCGGACGGTGTCATGGCAAGCTCCCGACGGCGCGAGGTGGCCATCAAGCGCGGCGAGTCAGGGCCCTGGGCAAAAGAGGACAATCTATTCAAACTTTTATTTTTCGGAGTTGGAGTTGTTATCTCTGCCAAACACATCTCTTCAACTCCAAAGGGAGAGTCCAGCTCCACGGTGGAGCTGCAAATTGGTGGAGCAGCAGCTCCAGAGTGGGTTTGGTGGAGCCGGAGCCCTGCCAAACACGCCTTAGTGTATATATGTGTGAGTGGCCCATATGGCTTGTGTATAGCCCATAGCCCATATAGAGGCCCATGTATAGCTAACTATATACCCACCGTTCTAGGGTTGGAGGAATACACAACAATTATTCCTCACTCACATGGCATCAGCTAGGTTTCCCCTTCTCTTTCTTCTCTAGTAGCAGTGACGCCGTTGTCGCCGCCAGCCATGGTCACGGCCGCCGCCGCCGCTGCCCCTCTCCTCCTTCCCACCTCCACGCCTCCCACGTCACCGTCTGCCGCCCGCAGGCCACCTCCCAACCGAACCGCCTCAGAGCCGCCACTGCCGGCGTTAGTGCCCTCATGGCCGGCCGCCGCTGCAGGGTGCGGGACGCTGGCCGCCGCGCCGCCTGCACTCCTCGGTCGATGCTGCCTCCTCCGCCCTACCCTAGGGGCCTTGACGCTGGTGCCACGCGCCTGCTGCCCCGCCACCGCTGCTCCCAATTGGTGCCCGACCGCCCTCCTGGGGTTCGCCGCCTGCGCGGCCGCCACCGCCGCCCGCCGCCCCTGTGCACGACCCCTTCACGCCGCCTCCTCCTCCTCCATCTCCACCGGGCGTGGAGGCAGAGCTCCGGTGCGGAGGGTACATACTCCTTCCTCACCGCACAACTACCCTTGGTATTGAGTTCTTGCTGCCTCCAAGGGGCCATTTTTCCTACCTTCCCCGGACTCGGGATGCCTCCCATGGACGCGCCTTTCTCCGCCGCCTTCCTTCGGGCCGCCGCCACCTCCCATCACCGCCGCTGCCATCGCCGCTGCAGCCCTTGCCGCCGCTCGCACCGAGGCCACCGCTGCTCAGAGTGCGGCGCTGCGGGCCGCCTCGCTGGGAGCGAGCGCATCCGCGGCAATGCCCTCGCCACCGTGGCCCGAGGCAGCACTTCCTCCACGCCTCCGAGGTGGAGCACGTCGCCTCCTCCTCCCACCAGGCGCCGCCCACCGCCCCCGCAGTGCCGGACCCCTGGCTTGGCCAAGTTGACCCCATGGTTGCCTACACCTCCACCTCCAGGCCGTCGGGGTCCCGCACATCAAGAACCTGGTCACCATCGTCCTCGACTCCACCTCCACCTCCTACGCTCGCTGGAGGGACCAGGTCCTCCTCGCACTCCGCCTCTACGCCCTCGACGACCACGTCCTCTCCGACACGCCGCCGAGGCATCGCTGGCGTGCGCGCCATGACGTTATCGCCATGTCCCGGATCTTTGGGACCATCTCCTCGATCTATAGGACATGTGCGGACACCGCACAAGACGCGACGCCCGCTGGCTTGCTCTCGAGAGCCAGTTCCTCGGCAACGCACAGATGCGCGCCCTCTAGCTCAACGCTGAGCTCCGCACCCTTGAGCAGGGCGACCTGTCCGTGGTCGAGTTTTGCAGGACGATGAAGAGCACCAGTGATGCCCTTTGCGACCTTGGGTACCCGGTCCCGGAGCACGTCTTGGTACTCAACGTCCTGTCGGGCCTTCCCAGCAGCTATGAGGCCCCGCGGACGTTGATCACCCACCAGCGGCCGACACCCACCTTCCTGCAGGTCCGCGATGCTCTCACCTTGGAGGAGCTCACCGGCCTCCACACACCTCGCCTCCACCCTCCACCACCTCTCCTGCCGCTGCCCCACCACCGTCCTCCGCCTCGCCGCCCGCCTCTCTCCTTGGTGCTCCTCCCCCCGGGTCGAGCGGGGGTGGGGGGCCATGGGGGACGCCGAGACCATCGATGACGCGATGGTGGGGGTCGGGATGCCCACCTGTGCTCCGACCGCTCCGCCTCCTCTTCCCGGAGGTGCGCCCTGGCCGACCTTCTCCAACCCGTGGTCAGGGCGTATCTCCATGTGGCCCACCAGGGTCTCGTCCCCCGCACCAGCCGGTGGCCATGGCCACGGGTGCAGCCTCCTACGCACCACCCTGGACTCCACCTCCTCCTCAGCCCAGCTCAACGTGGCCGGGAGGGGGGTGGGATCAGGTACCCTGGCGTAGTCCTTCAAAGACTGTGGGCGACACCGCCTGCAGCACCGAGTGGATCGCCGACTCGGGTGCCTCTTACCACACTACTTTGGATGCGGGTATCCTTTCTTCTGTCCAACCTCCTCACCCCTCTTGTCCTTCTTCCATCATGGTCGGTGATGGTTCTTGTCTTCCTGTCACTTCTGTGGATTCTGCTCATGGTCCTTTCCATCTCTCTGATGTCCTTGTTGCTCCTCAGATGGTTCATAATCTCCTTTCTATTCGTCAATTTACAACTGACAATTCTTGTTCTGTCGAGTTTGACACTTCTGGTCTTTCTGTGAAGGATTTGGCTACCGGGCGTCCACTCCTCCAATGTGATAGCACCGGGCCCCTTTACACCCTTCGTCTTCCGGCTTCCGCTGCTTCTCCTTCACCTTCGTCCTCGTCGTCAGGTGCTCTAGCCGCGACACCGTCTCCCACCACCTGGCACCGCCGTCTTGGTCATCTCGGCCGAGATGTTTTGGCTCAGATTAGTCGTAGTGCAGATGTCTCTTGTACTAGGACTACTGCTAAGCACCTTTGTCATCCATGCCAGCTTGGTCGCCATGTTCGGCTTCCTTTTTCTTATTCTTCTTCGCATGCTTCGCATACTTTTGATCTTATCCACTGTGATTTGTGGACATCTCCTGTACTCAGGATTTCTGACTATAAGTATTATCTGGTGATCATTGATGATTTCTCTCACTACTCCTGTACTTTCCCTTTGCGTGCCAAGTCTGACACCTTCCCCACCCTCCTTCACGTCTTTGCCTGGGTGTCCACTCAGTTCGGCCTCATCGTTAATGCCGTCTAGTGTGACAATGGTCGTGAGTTCGATAACAACACCTCTCGCTCCTTCTTTATCTCCCGAGGTGTTCAGTTGTGTATGTCTTGTCTGTACACTTCACCACAGAACGGCAAGGCTGAGCGCATGATTCGGACTACGAGCGATATCATGCGCACCCTTCTGATCTAGGCCTCCCTGCCCCCGCGCTTCTAGACAGAGAGTCTCCACACCGCCACTTACATCCTTAACCGTCTTCCTTCCACAGCTTCTCCCGCTCCGACTCCTCACCACGCTCTCTTCAGTACCCCTCCCACCTACACTCACCTTCATGTCTTCGAGTGTGCGTGCTACCCGAACCTTGCTGCCACTGCTCCCCACAAGCTCGCACCTCGCTCGACACATTGTGTATTCCTTGGTTACTCCCCTGATCATAAGGGGTGCCGGTGCTATGATCTCACTTCTCGTCGGGTTCTTATCTCCCGACATGTTGTGTTTGACGAGTCGGACTTCCCCTTCTCCTCCACCGCCACACCTACTCTTGATCCTGACATTGAGTCCATGTTTTCTAACCCGGTGGTTCAGCCGCCTGTTTCTGTTTTCCCTTTTCTAGTAGGTCCTTTTGGTACTCCACCAGCTCCGGCGCCTTCAGCTGCGCCACGCGCGGCCTCGGAGCTTCCTCTTGCACCACCCGCGGTTCCGGTGCCTCTTGTCGCACCCGACACGGGTTTAGTGCCTTCGGCCGCACCACGCGCGGCCTCGGCACCTTCTATTGCGGTGCCGGAGCCTCTCGCCGCGCCACACGCGGCTCCGGCGCCTTCTGCTGCACCCACCATCATCCCGGTGCCTCCTGCCGCGCCACGCACGGCCCCGCCACCACCTGCACGCTACGCCGAGCCAGTGCAGGTGTACCAACGCCGTCTGGTGCCTCCATAGCCGCTGGCTTCTTCGGCTCCTACCCCGGTGGTGCCCGTGGACTATGCGCCTCCTGTGCACTATGTCTACGGGAGCCGTTCGACGGCTCCGCCTCCTCCACCACCGTCACCGTCACCGTCTCCGCCTCCTCCGTCGGCACCTACATCGCCTCCACCGCCTCCACCACACCGTTCTCGGGTGGAGCCGGTCGTGTACCACCCGCCGGTCATCCATCGGGATCCTCGTCACACCCATCCCATGGTGACCCAGCAGGCGGCCGATGTTCTTCGGCCGTAGGCTCTCTCCGCCACTGAGGGGGAGCCGCGGCTCTCTTCGATCCCGTCGTCGGTTCGTGAGGCTCTGGCAGATCCGAACTAGCGTCGTGCGATGGAAGAGGAGTATGGAGCTCTTCTTGCCAACCAGACTTGGGACCTTGTGCCACGTCCGTCTGGTTGCAATGTGGTGACCGGCAAGTGGATTTGGACGATCAAGCATCAGGCTGATGGTACTCTGGAGCGCTATAAGACGCTTTGGGTTCTTCGGGGCTGCTCTCAGCGACCTGGTCTGGATTATGATGAGACTTTCAGTCCAGTGGTGAAGCCTGCTACAAAGCGTACTATTCTCTCTTTGGCTCTCTCTCGCTCTTGACCTGTGCACCAGCTTGATGTCAAGAATGCATTTCTCCATGGCACTCTGACCGAGGCAGTCTACTGCAGCCAGCCAGTAGGTTTTGTGGATTTTAGTCGTCCGGATTTGGTCTGCTGAACAAGTCTCTATGGTTTGAAGCGGGCTCCTCATGGTACTCGGTTCGCCTCTTTCTTGCGACGAGGGGTTTGTTGAGGCCAAGTCAGATACTTCCCTATTCATATATCACCATGTTTACCTCCTCTACGTTGATGACATTGTTCTGATTGCCTCTAGTCCACGGCTGCTTCAGCAGATTATCTCCTCTCTTCAGCAGGAGTTTGCCATGAAGGATCTGGGCAAGCTTCACCACTTCTTGGGCATGACAGTTGAGCCCGTCAGCTGGTCTTCTCCTTCACTAGCGTCGATGCCCCTGGATATCCCGGAGCGTGCTAGGATGACTGATTACAAGCCTTGCTCCACTCCTATTGACACTCAGGCGAAGCTGTCTGCTACTCTAGGTGTTCCTGTGGCTGATCCTTCTGCTTATAGGAGTCTTGCTGGAGCCTTATAGTACCTCACTTTCACCAGGCCGGACCTCACCTACTTGTTCGAGATCCGCCTCCATATGCATGATCCTCGGAGTCACATCTTGCTGCGTTGAGCGCCTTCGCCACGTCCGAGGCGCTGTGACTTCGGCTTGGTCCTCCACCGGTCTCTGTCTGCTGAGCTGGTCGTCTACACTGACGCTGACTGGGCGGGGTGCCCGGACACACGCCGCTCTACCTCATGTTATGCCATGTTCCTCGGCGGCAACCTGATCTCGTGGTCGTCCAAGCGACAGCCCGTTGTCTCCCGCTCGAGTGCTGAGGCGGAGTACCGGGCTGTTGCTAACGGCGTGGCTGAGGTGTCCTAGCTCGATCTCTTGGCTGAGCTTTACATCCCGCTCGCCAAGAGCACGCTTGTTCATCGCGACAACGTCGTGTGTACCTCTCCACCAACCCGGTTCAGCATCAGCGGACGAAGCATGTTGAGATTGACTTGCATTTCGTTCGTGACCGGGTGGCTATCGGTGATGTTCGGGTTCTTCATGTACCGACCACCTCCCAGTTTGCTGACATCTTCACCAAGGGTCTTCCCTCCTCGACCTTCTTGGAGTTCGGTCCGACCTCAACGTAGCTGGCTAGTTGTGGCAGGGGGTCTTGTGTGAATTTCTTTCTTTGTTGGCCAGTCTTATACACCGATGCGCCGTAGTCCAGACTGCGGGGGGTGTTAGTGTATATATGTGTGAGTGGCCCATATGGCCTGTGTCTAGCCCTAGCCCATATAGAGGCCCATGTATAGCTAACTATATACCCACCCTTCTAGGGTTGGAGGAATACACATCAATTATTCCTCACTCGCACTTCTTGCAATGGTAAGAAATACGTGAATTTACAAGTAACAAAAATTCAGATAAATACTAAAGAATGCCAATGCCCAAATCACATCAATAGCACTGCAACTCAACTCCTCGTGATGCCTGGCCCTTATACTTTTGTTGCTATGGCACTTCAAATATTGATAACCTCCATATGAGTCACACTTTCGGTCACAACTCACTTCCGCAATAAGGACAGCAGTGTCTCCAATCTCTTTTTATAATCAACTTTTTTTACAATAACACCGAATTCAGATGGGATGCGTGAATGCGTAGAAGAATAACCTTACCATTGAAAATTAAATCAATCACGGAGCATATTACATCTAAATCTTACCTTATGATTGAAATATCCGACGAGTGGCAGCACTCAACGCAAAGGCACTGGTGCATACATACCTAGGCATTGTTGCAGATCGATCGAGGTGGTTCCATGAATCGATAACATAAGGTCGACAACAAGACGCATCGGTGCACGAAACGTCCTTAATAATTTGTTGCAACCTGCATGGTGCCTGCAATAATCTTATTAACCCCTTGGACGAAGAAGAGGCCCTGACGACGGTCTTGCCGCGAGCTGTAGCGGCGGACGATGCTGCCACTGGGTGCGGCGTGCTTGTCCTCCATGTACTTGGTGATGTACTTGGTGATGGCGTGGGAGCTCGAGCCGGTCCTCTGATCCCTCTCCCGAGCGACGCAATTGCCTTGATCATCTGCACGGAACAAACAAACAATCTCGATCAGCACCCAATTCTGAAACACAACCAAACCAAACCAAAGTAGGGCCGGTGGGAGGCGCCGGCGGGCTTCGGCTCGCAGGCGGTCTTGGCGGGTGGCGTGGACGGGGATGGGGCCGTGGTTACGCTTGAAGAAGGAATCAGCCAAAAAGAATTAGGAGTCTCGGCCGGAGATGAGCGCCGATAAGAAAAAAGAGACAACGGCGGACAGCGGGCGTGAGAGAGAGAGTCGTTAATCCAAGGGACTTGGGGAGAGGGCGAGGGGTACACCGGCATGGGTAGGTGCGCGTGGGTGAAAACATTAGTTTTTGGCGTAAACGCTCTTCAAATTGCGATTTTTTTGTCCTTCCATAGTCCTTCCACCCTATCCACTCCTAAAAACATATGACAGGTGGGTCCGACGTGAGGGGTACGGTGGACCTGATTTGTGTGAGAAAAGTTTCCAATTGTCTTCGCTCCTTATAGTATAATATATATAGAGATTCTAGTTCAAAATTGACCTCTCTAAGAGCAACTCCAAGAGGTTGCTAATATTAACCCCAATACTTATTTAGGAGAAAACAAAAAACTAAGCTCCAACAGTTCCCCTAAACACACCGAAAAAATACACAGCTGCGAATCTATCTGCTCCCGTCCCGCATATTTACGCGAGGTCGGCCTTCCCCCAATCGCCCCGGGACCACCTGCACTCACGCCTGATTCGTTCGTCAAGACATTTGCAGCGCCAGTTGGGCGAGGCAAGCCATGCGTGAGGCGATGGCATTCAGCGGCAGCGGCAGTGCACTATGAATCTCTCCTTGTGCCGAGCTGCGTCTTCCAAGAGGCTCCCCAGCAACAGTGCGCAGCTCGCCAAGGCTTGGCCGCGCTCGCTTCCTTCCGCTTTGGCCCCCCTCCACCGCGACCTTTGTGGCGGCCGCCGCCCAACCCGTGACGCCATGTGGCGCCCCATGTGGCTGAGTCGGCACCATCACACTGGCATGGCAGGTGACTCCCACCTCCGTGGCGGCGGGCAGCGCGGGTCGTGTTGCCACCCTTGTGCCTCACGAGAAGCAGCCTAGCCCCCAGGGATTTGGGATTCGGGCCGAATGGGCCGAAATTCGGTGGGATTCGTCCATCTCGGTTGGGCCTGAGTCAAAGTGAATTCGGTCAAAATATTTCAGCCCAACTCAAACTTTTAGCCCAATGAAAGGTCCATCACAGCCCACAAATGACTCCCCTGGTATAAAATCATGAGTCAAGCTGTGGAAACCCTAGAAATTTTATTTTCCCTTCCTTTCCCTGTGCCGGTGCGGCGTCTTCTCCGACTGCGGCAGCCCCTCGGTGCCGGCGGCGTCTCTTCCCAAGCCCCGCCCGCCCAGCTCTCTCCTTGTCACCCTTCGACTCCTCTCTGCAGTCCGCACCACCATCTCTGCCCGGCGGCCACCATCTCTGTCATATTGCGTGCTGCTAGTCTATCTATCTTCCCGCTGCTACGTCTCTCCTTTCTGCTCCTACTTCTCTCCAATCTCCAATCGTCCCTGATCATTTACAGCAGCTCGTCGGGCAGATGAAGACATCTAGTCGGCAGCCTCGGTAGTGCTGGAGTCAAGTTAATGTCAAACTCATTCAAATTTGACCGAAATTTAGTCGAAATTCAAATGGTTTGACTGGTCAATTTAACCGGGAACCGGTCCGAATTTTCAAAATTCGAATTTCACCCGGTGGGCTCCGAAATTTTTTACGTTTCGAATCCCAAAACCTTGCTAGCCGCTCGCCCTCATCTCCTGCTCTCAAGCTCGGACGGAACCATGCAACTTAAGAGTGGAAGCAACCAATAACAAATTAAGCCACATATAACCAAATTGAGAGTGCATAAGAGAAGAGGAGCGAGTGGGCCATCGATTTTACTAGTGCTTGGTCTAAACTGCTAAAGGGTCCTGATTGATTTGGCCAGTGGCCCTAGTTGCCGAACCGGAGCAGACAGAGAACGCAAGGAAGAAGACGACCTGGCGTCCGTTTGTGTCTTCGTGAACAGAGAGCCCACAGGCCCTGAGGTGTGTTTCAAAGTATGGGGAAGATAGTTATTAGCGATCTGCTGTGGAAAGATACAATTTTTGGGGAAATAACTTTTTAGGAGAACCCCAATACATAAATTTAGGGAAGAAATTTTTAGCGGACTCTTGGAGATGCTCTAACAAACAACGTTTTGGACCCGATATAGATGGCAAGATTAGACTGCCCGCAATGGTGGCTCCTAAATAGTCTTATACTCTTAAAATAGAGGATATTGGATACAAACGGTGTCTCTTAAGCAACTCCTAATTTTCGGGAGCTCACTTCTGTGACAACCCGCCCAGGAAAATACCGTACTATCGCCTAAACCAATCCACTTTGGTCATTAAGCAATAATAAAGTATCATCCTGTCGTTAGTTGCCGGGTTAACGCCCGGTAAATCACTTGGAATTTCATACAGAGGATCGAACATATGCATTAAAACTCACGCGAAGGCGAGTCCAGAGTACAAACACAATTTAAATTCAAATTACCCCTAAGGGTTCAATTATTACAAATCCTTGTTCATGACATGAAGTAAAGGTTCAGAGTTTGAAAACAGCGGAAATAAATAAACTAGCGCAACGGTAAACATCACAGGAGGCCATCCGTGATGCCATCACTTGTCGTCATCCACCCACCCCTGCTCCCAGCCGGGTGGAATCTCACCAGATCAAACAACACCTGCAACAACAGTTTTAAAGCAAGGCTGAGTATGCTAATACTCAGCAAGACTTAACCGTCGGGTGATAACTACATCACCGAACTCTAGACATGAGAGGCTTTTGGCGGTGGAGTTCTTTGCTGAAAAGCAACAAAGAGTATGTCCTTACTTTCAATATTTTAGCACAAGTTCTAGTTGATTACCATTTCTAAGTGTGCCAACTAATTCAATCAAGAATTGTACAAACAATTAATTCAAGCAAAGAACTTCATCAAATTCCATCATTAAGGGATATCATGGCGATTGATTAAGCGATAACGGTGAGAGGCCGACAATCGATTGATTTAAACCTTGCAAGGTAAACCTAAACACACGGTAGGGTGCCCCGCATGAGGACAACCATCCAGCGGTTCCCAAAAATCCTCGGGTTGGGATCAAAGACTACGATCCACGGGTACAAGGTTAGTTGGCATACCATGAGGCACCCAACATCACACTAGTACCCCCTTCCCCGGTAGCTAGCCGGGGAGGTGATCACTCAAGAGTAGTAATAGTAAGTTCCCGCACCGTCTCATTAAGGTACTAGGCTTACCGGTCCCATTCCCGACAAGTGCTTAGTACGTTCAAAAGCTTAGCCCACGGAAGCCACTGGACCGGAGCCCAAATCCCATGCTCTTACCACATGAGCAATCCATTTATCAAGATCTTATGATTCCAACATAAGAACCTATTCTCGAGTGACGAACATCACTCGACTTGTACCGGTCCTATAGCATAGCAGCTATCGACCTAGCATACTAGTGATAGAGCATAGGTACCTAGGGATCATGCAACTAGGGTTTCAATTCAATTCCTGAAACGTAAATGCGCAATCATATCAAACATAATTGCGTAATTTTAAAAAAACAGGGTTAATGATCCGGGGCTTGCCTTCGCTGGCAAGGTTGGCCTTGGGCCCTTCTGGACCTTGGTCCAGGTCTTGAGCTACGTCCACGTACTGCAGCTCTTCGTCCGCACCTCGTCTCCTCCTTCCCAAGAGCGATAACTACCGGGTGAAGATCTACACGAGGATGCAAATGCAAGATTCAATTGATGATTTTAATTTAATTGATTACAAACAACAAATGACAACCATGGGGTGCATGGTTGACCACATTCACCTAGATAAACATCCATTTGGTAAATTATTTCTATTAAAGTAACAACACATGGTGTTTTATTATTTATTCCTTTTAATAGGGACTGTGTACACATTTATGCACATTAATTAATTTACATCACAAACAGCAAGGAGGTGGTCACAACCTTCTTAGAAAGATCAACATCACATGCAAAGGGTCATTAGCTATGGAGTTGATGATTTTCTCATTTAAATTACTATTAAGCTTTAATTGCCTCTATTGCTTTTATTCATAAAATAAATTAATAAAATTCAGTGGGGTGTGTTATGAAGCACTACAAACCTATATAAAGTCACTGCACACACATACACACTTAGGAGAGCTATGAAATTAAATATACCGAAAAGAACAAAAGCTAGCTACCAAAACAAAGGAAATGCATACAAAAATAAATACACATCAAAAGATTCCAACTTTCTCACACATGGTCTCTGGTCCAAAACTAACCTAGGAATGCAACATATACACCTAGAACTACTATAGCTCTTGAGTTATGCAATTACAAAGAAAAACAATCATATTTCAAGAATAGATATTTCTGACAATTATAAAATTGTGATTAATTCACCAGAGGTGCATTTCGGCATACAAAGACAACATGCAGAAGTTGGGAACAAAAATCTAACTATTTTTAGCTACAAAAATCATTTGGACAGATTCTGCAAAAATAGAAAACAATTCATAAAAAAAAATTTACAACATAACTTTGTGCAATTTTTGGTACAGGATCTAGGCATAACATAACACACAACATATCCAAAATTCAGCTATAGATCACAAGTGGATTTGGAGATACAACAGATCTAGGTTTTTCAGCTCTCTATTTTTCATGCAGAAATTATCAGGAAAAACCATAGACATGCTTTACAAAAGTTGTAGGATTTTTCACCAGGAATCCAACAAAATTGGGTTTGCATTTTTGTGAAGTTTCTACAATTTCCTATGCATTTTACAAGAATCAGCCAAAAGTCTAGTACTATTCAAGATCTAGTATACAACGAGGTCCCTGGAAACTTCTCAGCTTTCACAGATATGCCCCTACTTCACAAAAACAACCCTGCAAAGATCAAAAGTGTTGCAATGTGGCCCTTGGCCATGGGGAGGCGGCGGCTCACCGGAATCCGCGGTCGGGAGTTCTTGGCCGGGGAAGATGTGGAGGAGGTCTAGGGGCTCACCTTAGCTCGGTTTGCGCGCTGGTTTGGGGCAGGGAGGCCGGTGGCGAGCTCGCACGGCGGAGCAGGACGGCGGCCGCACGCGACTGAAGTCCGGTGGGACGGCGGCGTTCCCCGGGCAATGCGTAAGGGCTCGAGCTCCAGCAGGACCTAGGGAGGAGTCTGAGGTGGTGGTGCGGCGTTGGACGCGAGCGGAGGGAAAACTCGGCTGGGCAGCGGCAATGGCGCCGGCGGGCGGACACGGTGAGCGGCAGGGGGGGAGCGGTGCTCGCGACGGACGCTTGGAGGCCTTTTTATAGGCGAGCTCCTGCTTGCTTCTCGGCGAAGGGAGGGAATCGCGTGGTACGGGCGGCCTCGAGGCGCGAGAGCCGGAGGTCGCGGACCGTGGCAACGCGATGCGCGGCCGGGCGGCGAGGGCGAGGGCTCCACGTGGCGGAGGGGGACTTCCCGAGGGGCGCAGCGCTCGGGCCGGGGGTCGCGGGCCTGCCCGACGCGCAGACGGGCGGCGCATCATGTTCGCTGGCACGGCGGGCAGGACGGGCGGTGGAGCGGTCCGACGAACGGGCGACGCGCGTGGCGGCGCGGACTACAAGATGCCTCGAGTGATCCCAGCCTCGGGCGCGCGGCCTCGGAAGGCGCGCGGCCTCGGATGCGGCCGGTAGGCCCGGACGTCGAGGACGGCGCGCTCGCGGCACGCAAGACGCGGCGCGCCGCGTTCTGGCCGCGACGTCGCGCAAGGCCGATCGATCTATTTCATTTAGCCCTGTGGAATGCGAATTTCTCCAAAAGTTTGAATAGAACCCCACCGAGCTTTGAATACGAAAGTTGTAGAGCACCTATAGGAGAGTATTTTTCGTAAAGGCCGACCTATGTTTCGATCAACCCTTTGAGCAGGAACTGCAGGCAAAGTGGCTGTCTTTCATGGCGCCAGTGAAGGAGTTGCTGCTTGACCAAGTTTTCCACCCTTTTCCACTCAAAATTTGAAATGCCATCCAACATGAAAGTTGTGTCCCTCGAGAAACTGGAAAACTTTTATATTGGGAGATTTTGAAGTGTTTAGGAGAAATTTGGAGAACGCGGCAAAGTTCCCGAGGACGCTTCAAAGACATTAGGGTTGACCTAGGGTTTGACTAGATGTTTGACCAAACTTTGACCACAAGTGTGTGTAGACTTGATCAAGAGGGTCATTAGGGATTGTTGGCGAGGTTTTCGAGGTGATGACCCAGGTTGACCTAGGTTTGACCAATGTCCAGTTTGACTCATGAAAGCGGTCATTAGCGTTAATGACGCTAATTAAAACCCGGGGCGGCCACAAATTACCCTTAAGAAGAATCTCGTCCCGAGATTCGAAAGTACAAGACAAAGTGGGAGGTGGTTCTGACAGAGAGATTACCCATAGAGTTGTCGGTCCGGCTTCCCTTGAAAGATCGACTTCCTGCCGTGATCACCTTCACCCCGGGTTCTCGATTCATGGGTTTGGGCTGCATAGGGTTCGGGCACTTACTTATGTAATGCCCGGGTTGTCTACAATTGTAGCAAAGGCGGGGCGGAAGTTCCTTGGGCTTGGAAACTTGTTGCTGATCTTTCTTGACGATACGGAGCTTCTTTCCCTTTCGCTTTCCTAATATCTCGGCTTGAGAGCGAGTTTCACCTTCGATGAGCTGGCCGATCTTGTCGGTGTCGCAACTGCTTTGCTCACGCGGATGAGTTTCCTTATAGGTAATTTCCCACTCACTTACATCTATCTCAGATAATACTCGCTTGTTACTCCGACTTTTTCTCTCTCCCTTTCTAAGGTCCATTGGTAGTTGGGAGGGTGGTAATATAGAGTCGGAGGTATGGAGCTGACCTTGATTCGCATGATCCTCCAACAAATTGAATAAGCGGGCCTGCTCAACCAGGGATGCAGATAATGACTGAGAGAGACTGTCTGCCAAACTAGTTTGAGATAGTCCTCTATAACGACCTTGGATGATATCGCACACTATCTGACTTAGCACTCGAATTTTGCCCTTCCAACATATGAATTGCACCGACAATGGTATTCATCTCACCGGGTAGGTGCTTGGGTGAGCAAGGCTCAAGGATCGAGGCTTCGTTGCATCGGTTGCATCTGTTGTAGTTGGGCCATCCGGCCGTGTGCTTGCAGAATCTGCACAACACTGGGTTTGCGCGTTGCCACGAATGCCTCTGTCAGTGTCGTGGGCGGTGGCGGCGGTAGGTCACCACTACCCAATGCACCAAAACCATTGGGGGTACTGCGTGTCGGTCCGACCATCTGAAAGTTGAGTTTTCATTAAACACACATTCGTAAGCTTGCTCAAAATTAACAAGTAGATCATGCATGATGAAAACTCATTCATGGTAGGCGCTAGGAAATCGACAAAGACAGCTTATAAGCATGAATTTCATACATCTCGCTCATGCACCAAAAGTTCCCAATGTTGATCAAGAGGGTGTACGATTTCACAACTCTAAAGTGGATATTTAACCCGAGGTGAACTCTGTGGTTAACCATGACGCGGAAATTACGAGGAAGAACTCACGGCACCCGCCCGCTGGCTCGAGGGCGCATCGAGGAGAATTTAGCAGAAGCTTCCATCGATCCTGGGTTTGCTCCTTTCTTGATTCCGAGGATTTGGAGGGTATGATCACGGATCATGGACGGATAAGTGATGGGTAACTCTCAAACATTGGCTTTTCGAGAACCTTGATTGCTCAAGAAAACTCTACTTCTACCTCTTCAACTAAGCCGGTTGAATGGAGTTGAGGTTAAGAGAACGTCGAGTTTGGCGGTAAGAGACCAAGTCAAAAAGGTGATCATCAAACCGACTCCTATGAAGAAAAGGAAGGCTAGTAAAAGATTTCCGAAAATTTTCTTTTGGAAGGAGCACGGATGTGATTTACGGGTCAAAAGTTTCCCATGCTCGGTCAAGGTGGTTCGTAAGAACAATATAGGAAGGTGAATTAGAAAGGCATTCGCAAGGAATGGCTTACGAATATGGGGTAGGAAAGGTATGGAAGGTAGATTAGTATGGGAATTTCATAACAGTCTTGCTCACACGTTATTTAACTTGTGAAAATTAGGTGTTATTGACTTATTACATTACGGTGCAATGATTTTAAAAGTGTGATGCACATGCTTATGAAGGTGTGATGCACATGCTCATGCAGTATGGTGCTCATGATGCGTGTTAGCATGACTCGGTTACCCACAAAATGAGTTAGTACTTGAGATGACAATCTTAGGTTGAGAAGGAGTATGCGTGGCGAGTCGCACTCTCACAACCAAGATACCTAGCGCCTAGTGGCAATCACATGGCTGCAGCACATGATGCTCTAGGTTCCGTCGGCACCTTTGGGTGTGGAACAACAACGTCACCAGACATAAGAGAGATAGAGTATGAGCATTGAAATCTTTCATGCGGATGCACGTTAGTTCACCCAAGGTTCCCATATGCACGTGCTATGCCAATGCATGATCAAAAGTGACATTGGTTTTAATTCAAAATGTTGTGAGCAAGACCAAAAGAATAAGTTTAGGATGGAGAGATCGGATCGCTTGGGATCGGCACAAAATCCTTGGACAAGTTTGATACTCATTATGGAATTCTCGATCCGATCACAACCAAGATAAATAATGCCTTACAAGGTCATCACGAAAGATGTTCAACCAAAGCGTTACATTGATGAGGGGTTTTGGGATTACCAAAACAACGTTTGGGATTACAATGCAGACTAGCTGCACAAAAGAAAGCTCCTAGTTCAGCCAACCACAAAACTAACCAACGCGGCTGCACACTAGGGTTCCTTACAACTATTACACGCATACAACTCGTGACTTTATTACAAACATACCAACTTCCTAGGGTTGGATCTTCCATGTCAAGAACTATGGTAACTCGATCCGCACTCTACCTGCACTCTCCTTGGATTCCTCAAAGATCCTCTTCTTCTTCAGCCCGGAATGACAGTTCCGGAGGTGGAGTGCTATCGCCCAGCTTGATTCTCTAGTTCAAGCATGTTATTGTCACAACATGAAATTCGCTCGTGAATAACTTCACTTAATTCCGTATCTTGCCTTATCCTTGCGTCTTCCCTTCCTGAGAGTAGCTATCATTGCTCGGGCTTCCTTCAATGCTTGAGCGGTGTTCTCCATTTCTTTAACTCGGTACCTATAGATTTGGTGTCTATAGAATACACTTTCTCCCACCATCCGTCGATAGGTGTCATGGCTTCGTAAAACGGACCGAGGTGACAAGATCGTGACTATAGTGAGGGTTGCCTTGAGTGAAGGAAAGCTTCACGTCGACCCGAGGTCCAACGTGTCGCTTAGGCACAGTGAATCACTTTGGCTGCTGTGCCGGCTACCACGTCAGGGTGCTTCCCACAAAAAGTTGTGAGCGCTTCAAGAGCAGTCTTCTGCACAGTGTCAGCCAGGTTCCGTCCTTGTGCCTTACACTCCCACTCTTCCCAAGCAGGATTTGTCGGGCACACGGGGATCTTCACCTTCACTTCACAACGAAGGAGCTGGCCGGTGGTCATGACCTCACGTGTCGAGTACTCTGGGTAAGAGGTGTACCCAAAGTCTTCGTGGTGTCCCACAAGAGTGCAGGAAATCCACCCTCCTCGAGGTAGTTCACGAGAGTCCATGCTTCCGCATCAGCCGACGCAGATCCAAGGTGGTCCATCTGGACATAACAACAAAAGTGAGAACCAGACAGAGGTGCGTGTACAAGGATAGGTTCGGTCAGTGATGAAAAAGAATACATGGGTAAGAAATGGGGTAGCCATGGTACGAACATGCAACTTGGCAAAGTTCTAGCAGTTGTGAACAAAATTCATAACTTAAAAACCAGGTCCCCAAAAATTCCCAAATTTGTGCAGCAACTCAACAAGGTTATGAGGCACAGAATTGGTATGCAAGATCGATCCAGAAAGGTTAGGAAGGGGCTTCGACTAAGCAAGGTTTGGATTGATTTCCGGAAAAACAGCAAGACAGATGTTCACTAAACTGAGCACAACTTGAGGTAGACCAAAGCTATGACCGTGAAATTTTTGCGAGCAGAAGCTAGATTAGATATGGAGCAACTTTGATAGAGATCTCCTAGACAAAAAGATTCTTGGACAGGGTGCAAGATCTACGCAACCAAACACAACCGATTTGGGGACAGCAATGCACCTGCACACGAGAGGCTAGGCAAGACCAAGCATACTAGCAAAATTTCCTTAGAGAGCACATAAAACAAACAGGGGTTCAACTTTAAGTTTCTCTCGATTTTTAACATGATGCAAGACGGCCTATTCGTCCTCACAAGGCAATCAAGCCGAAACTCGAAGTTAGTGCCGGTGGCAAGGCGTATACACGTTTGTCCCTATAATAACTAGTCGAAAACTAGTCGACGCACACTTAGCGACTTACGAAACGTGGTTAGTGTACCTGCAGAAGATCACAGAACACAACGAACCTTTCATGCCAAGACTCATGAAAGCGCCCACATACATTACCGTTCACTATAGAAACGGCACCCATGCGTTTATCGCTGCATGGACAGCGTCCAACCTCGACACGCCCTTTTGAATGAAGCGGATCCTTGCCTCGCATTTTCACAATGCGGAACGTCCACGCATGGCAAAACGTGGCGAGACACAGACGCGACAGTGGGTTCCCTTTGGATTAGGTCCCATCCATCCCTCGCATGACTTCCATGCGGTACCACCACGTATAGCAAAACGTGATGAACTAGTATGGTTGTACGAAAGTAAGTTCACCGAAATGAAATGTGCCGAGTTAGTAAAATAAACCATAGATTAATAAGCCACCGAAAGAACCCAAAATTCTCTAGGGCCTCTCGGTCTATATTACCTTAACGGACCAACGATTTTGCAAATCCAAACAATCTTGGTAAGTTTTATTTAAGAACATGAGATTAGATTGTTAATTAAACTCTGGTGCATATAATCGCTCGATGCCCGGACAACCCGCCCAGAAAATACCGTACTATCGCCTAAACCAATCCACTTTGGTCATTACAATAATAAAGTATCATCCTGTCGTTAGTTGCCGGTTAACGCCCAGAAATCACTTGGAATTTCACAGAGGATCGAACATATGCATTAAAACTCACGGCGAGTCCAGAGTACAAACACAATTTAAATTCAAATTACCTAAGGGTTCATTATTACAAACCGTTGTTCATGACATGAAGTAAAGGTTCGAGTTTGAAAACAGCTGGAAATAAATAAACTAGCAAGGTAAAAACATCACAGGAGGCCATCCGTGATGCCATCACTTGTCGTCATCCACCCACCCCTGCTCCCAGCCGGGTGGAATCTCACCAGATCAAACAACACCTGCAACAACAGTTTTAAAGCAAGGCTGAGTATGCTAATACTCAGCAAGACTTAACCGTCGGGTGATAACTACATCACCAAACTCTAGACATGAGAGGCTTTTTGGCCGGTGGAGTTCTTTTGCTGAAAAGCAACAAAGAGTATGTCCTTACTTTCAATATTTTAGCACAAGTTCTAGTTGATTACCATTTCTAAGTGTGCCAACTAATTCAATCAAGAATTGTACAAACAATTAATTCAAGCAGTAAACTTCATCAAATTCCATCATTAAGGGATATCATGGCCGCTTGATTAAGCAGCCTGATAACGGTGAGAGGCCGACAATCGATTGATTTAAACCTTGCAAGGTAAACCTAAACACACGGTAGAGGTGCCCATGAGGACAACCATCCAGGCGGTTCCCAAAAATCCTCGGGTTGGGATCAAAGACTACAGTCCTGGGTACAAGGTTAGTTGGCATACCCCGCGAGGCACCCAACATCACACTAGTATTCCCGGTAGCTAGCCGGGAGGTGATCACTCAAGAGTAGTAATAGTAAGTTCCCGCACTGCCTCATTAAGGTACTAGGCTTACTGGTCCCATTCCCGACAAGTGCTTAGTACGCTCAAAAGCTTAGCCCACGGAAGCCAATCGGACCGAGCCCAAATCCCATGCTCTTACCACATGAGCAATCCATTTATAAAGATCTTATGATTCCAACATAAGAACCTATTCTCATGAGTGACGAACATCACTGACTTGTACCGTCCTATAGCATAGCACTATCGACCTAGCATACTAGTGATAGAGCATAGGTACCTAGGGATCATGCAACTAGGGTTTCAATTCAATTCACGAACGTAAATGCGCAATCATATCAAACATAATTGCGTAATTTTAAAAAACAGGGTTAATGATCCGGGCTTGCTCACGGCAAGGTTGGTTTTGGGCCCTTCTCGGACCTTGGTCGGTCTTGAGCTACGTCCACGCATCGCAGCTCTGTCCTCCTCCTCCTTCCCAAGACGAGCGTATAACTACCGCCGTGAAGATCTACACGAGGATGCAAATGCAAGATTCAATTGATGATTTTAATTTAATTGATTACAAACAACAAATGACAACCATGGGGTGCATGGTTGACCACATTCACCTAGATAAACATCCATTTGGTAAATTATTTCTATTAAAGTAACAACACATGGTGTTTTATTATTTATTCCTTTTAATAGGAGTGTACACATTTATGCACATTAATTAATTTACATCACAAAACAGCAAGGAGGTGGTCACAACCTTCTTAGAAAGATCAACATCACATGCAAAGGGTCATTAGCTATGGAGTTGATGATTTTCTCATTTAAATTACTATTAAGCTTTAATTGCCTCTATTGCTTTTATTCATAAAATAAATTAATAAAATTCAGTGGGGTGTGTTATGAAGCACTACAAACCTATATAAAGTCACTGCACACATACACACTTAGAGAGCTATGAAATTAAATATACCGAAAAGAACAAAAGCTAGCTACCAAAACAAAGGAAATGCATACAAAAATAAATACACATCAAAAAGATTCCAACTTTCTCACACATGGTCTCTGGTCCAAAACTAAGCTAGGAATGCAACATATACACCTAGAACTACTATAGATCTTGAGTTATGCAATTACAAAGAAAAACAATCATATTTCAAGAATAGATATTTCTGACAATTATAAAATTGTGATTAATTCACCAGAGGTGCATTTTGGCATAAAAAGACAACATGCAGAAGTTGGTCAAAAAATATAATTATTTTTAGCTACAAAAATCATTTGGACAGATTCTGCATAAATAGAAAACAATTCATATAAAAATATTTACAACATAACTTTGTGCAATTTTTGGTACATAACTAACATAACACACAACATATCCAATCACAAGTGTGGATTTGGAGATACAACAGATCTAGGTTTTTCATTCTCTATTTTTCATGCAAAATTATCAGGAAAAACCATAGACAAGCTTTTACAAAAGTTGTAGTTTTCACCAGGAATCCAACAAAATTGAGTTTGAAATCTTTCCTATGCAATTTACAAGAATCAGCCAAAAGTCTAGTACTATTCAAGATCTAGTATACACCGCGGGCGATGGGCAGCGATGCGCGGCCACGGGCGAGGCGGAACTCCACGTGGCGGAGGAACTTCCGAGCGCGGGCCTCGGGCGTCGCGCACGGCCTGCGCATGCCAGCGGCGGCGTACATGTTGCGGGCCAGCGCGGCAGGACGGGCAGGAGCGGTCCGGCACGAACGGCGACGCGGCGCGTGGCGTGCGCGGACTACAAGATGCCTCGGAGTGATCCCTCGGGCGCGCGGCCTCGGAAGGCGCGCGCTGCCTCGGATGCGGCCTGGTAGGCCCGGACGTCGAGGACGGCGCGGCTCGCTGACACGGCGCGACGCGCTGGCGCCCGGCGTTCCGGCGGCGCATGCGCGGCGGCGTCGATCCTATTTCATTTAGCCCTGTTGGAATGCGAATTTCTCCAAAAGTTTGAATAGAACCCCACCGAGCTTTGAATACGAAAGTTGTAGAGCACCTATAGGAGAGTATTTTTCGTAAAGGCGACCTATATGTTTCGATCAACCCTTTGAGCAGAACTGCAGGCAAAGTGGCTGTCTTTCATGGCGCCAGTGAACAGGAGTTGCTGCAGTTGACCAAGTTTTCCACCCTTTTCCACTCAAAATTTGAAATGCCATCCAACATGAAAGTTGTGTCCCTCGAGAAACTGGAAAACTTTTATATTGGGAGATTTTGAAGTGTTTAGGAGAAATTTGGAGAACGCGGCAAAAGTTCCTGAGGACGTTCAAAGACATTAGGGTTGACCTAGGGTTTGACTAGATGTTTGACCAAACTTTGACCACAAGTGTGTGTAGACTTGATCAAGAGGGTCATTAGGGATTGTTGGCGAGGTTTTCGAGGTGATGACCCAGGTTGACCTAGGTTTGACCAATGTCGTAGGGTTTGACTCACCGAAAGCGGTCATTAGCGTTAATGACGCTAATTAAAACTCACAGGCCACAACTTCCCTCCGGGACCGCTCCCTCCTCCCCGACAAGACGGCTCAACGAGGCAACACGGTGAGGTGCACAACGAGGCTGGAAGTTGCATCGACCGGCCGAGGCGGAGCTCGAGGAGGAGCGTCACCACTGCTCAACCCTACCACCCACGACGGCCTCACGCGGCATCGTCACACGCAGAGGGAGGAGCCACCACGCCAGCCAGATCCTCGGCCCCGCGCCGCGCTGGACAGGAAGGCTGCACCGGTCGCACGACACGATGCGAGAGGGGCCGAACTCCCCCGCGTGGTCCGTGGCGGGGGCAGTGGCGGAGGAGGAGGAGGTGGAGGCGTCAAGGATGGCCGCGCCGCCACCGACGGAGGCGGTAGAGGAGCTCCGAGTAGAGGGAGGAAGGATCGGCCTGTGGAGTGGAGAGGAACACCAACGGGCAGGTAGAGAAGGTAGAGTAGGGAATGGGTGGGTGGGGAAGGAGGGAATATTCTTTTGGAGGAGATACATATAGGGTACTGTTGCATCATAACATTATTGTTTGGGTTAATTGAATCCACGCCATTATAATTTCACTGTTTTCAAGCACACTATTACTATTCAAGAAACTATACCAATGCCATTGCAACTCTGGATTTGTTTGAGATATCCCATTACGTACGCTTGGAGACGACTTGGACCCAGTTTCAGGTGTGTAAAGAGGTACGGCTTGGGGTGGAGGCACTTTGACGCAGCAAGAGTGATGAGGTCTGGGCGGGTGTCGAGGACTCAAGGGTCAGGGCTTGGCCTTGCCACTCGGAGAATTCGGAGGTCCCGGCCGTGGCTTGGACGACCGACAACTGCTTAGAGTCGAAGGTCCGGGCGGACCGAGCGAGGGTGATGGCTCGGTGCATCTTGTCGGCAGACGGAGGTCAGAGGAGGAGCAGGTGCCGGGCGGGCAACCGGTGCCTCGGTGCCTCGTGGTAGGGCGAGGGACGGCCAGGAGGAATGAGGAAGAAAGTGAATGGGAGAGGGATGACAAGTGGGCCCGATGCATCATATAGTAGGGTAGATTAGCAGGGGCAAAAGTGTCCAAATGAAAGTACGCTAGCTTTAGGATGACTGGCAGTGGGCCCAAGTCGTCTCTAAACGTACATAATGACACATCTCAAACATTTGCAGAGTTGCAATGGTGGTGGCATAGTTTCTTGAATAGTAATAGTGTGCTTAAAAACGGCAAAGTTATAAGGGCACAAATCCAATTGACCCATGTTGTTTAGGGGGTAAAATTTTTTTAGAAGATCCCTCAAACACCCCTTTAGAAGATGATTTTTAGGAGACACCGTTACCGATGGTTATTTTCCCATCGGGTCGAGCCAGACCATCATATCGAAAATTATCGGCAATGTTGGGTTGGGGAAATTTAATGATGTGTCCGCACGATTCCAGTTTCCTGCATCGATAGGGATCAACATACCCAACACCTTTAGATAATGTACATTTTGTTTAAGCTGATATGTCTCTAGAAACCAAGTTCGTCTTCTGCTAATGATTGAGTAGTGCAAGTGTGGTAATTCACTGTGGTGCAGTGTATAACGAAATTGTTCTGTTTGTTTAGCCAATTTATTAGTGGGTCTTGTTAGTCATTTTGGTTAGCGACAAACACAGGATACATGGACAAATCCCTTCCATAGCACTGTAAAATTGGCTCGATGTCTTGATGCAGGTCGTTGTGACATTTTAGTGACGATTCAGCTCAGCAGTGGCTTGGTCTCAGCTCAAGATTACGACAATCCAATCAAGTGCTGCCGATCCATTTTCTCATCAAATCAGAGGCCTTGAGTAACACCTTCATGATTTTTTCCAAATGAAAATATACTCATGAATGGTTGTAAGACGAGCATACAGCAGCTAGAACTCCTATCTTTCATTTTTTTTCTGATGCTTGACTTACAAAACAACCATTTCTTTCTAGAAAAAATACAGAAGATTGCAAAACAAATTCAATATCTGAAACAAATTACAAAGTTGATCTATTTGCTGAATGCCAGATTCAGCTTCATAAGACTGGGTGTTATCCATGTGGGGCAAGGCCAGTTGGACCAAATCTGAGACACAATTTCCTTCTTGCTGCTATTTTCGAAGTCCCAAACTCCTATATCGCGAGTATCATTGTTTACTTGTGTAGTAAATTCATCAATATCATCAGTGAAGTAGGCATGATTTGACTTCAATTTTGGGCGTCCATCAGCACTAAGACAAAGCGAATTGTTGCGCCCAAACTCACTCTCCCCGACGACCCTGTCGGTGTTTTAGACCGGCAACCTACCAAGGGGGGTACCCGAGGTAGATGTTTGTGGCCTCGCCGAGATCGGAAACTCGAAGGAGAGACACGTGGCACACAATTTAGACAGGTTCGGGCCGCGAGGTGCGTAATACCCTACGTCCTGTATGCGTAGCTCTGGATTGATTGGGTGTTGTTACAAGATGATGCGGATAGAGAGATAGGGGTCCCTACCTCACCTTATATAGTCCGGGAGGTAGGGTTTCAAGTCGGTTTGAAGAGGAGAGTACTAGTCGTACACGGCTAGGAGTACTCTACATGGGTTCGGACATGTCTAGCTTCCTAACCGAGTACTAGCTCTGTTGCCTTGCGCTCCACACCGTCTTGCACCGTGTAGCCCAAGTTGAGTAGTCCCGGGGGCCCACGTAGTAGTTGGTTCCAGTACCCGCCTGGGTAGTGGGCCCTTGGATGTCCATACGATAAGTCCCTGAGTACTTTGTAGTCGAGCAGGATGTCTTTGAGTAGTCTTGATGGCCTTGGCGAGTAGTCCTCGAGCGTCCCCGAGTTCCACAAGCCGAAAGTCCTCAAGAATGCTTGAATCATCCCGAGGTTGGAAGGTACTCTAGCTGATCTT
Source organism: Cenchrus purpureus (assembly GCA_022644695.1). Lineage (NCBI taxonomy): Eukaryota > Viridiplantae > Streptophyta > Magnoliopsida > Poales > Poaceae > Cenchrus > Cenchrus purpureus. Next base: position 143,797,892 of record CP053460.1, on the reverse strand, counting down.
TGAGTAGTCTTGAAGTCTTCTCGAGTAGCCCCCAAGTGTCCCCGAGTGCTTCTCTCGAAGGTCTTCAATAGTACTCGTGATGTCTTGATGAAAAATCATATGGAAAATGTGATTTGAGGAAACGCAATCCATATGGAATGTAGCCCCCGAGCCTTAGTTCGAATTGTAGATTCAAGCTGAGGGTCAATCTGAAGTTCTGCCAATCTTATCCCTAAAATCTGGAGAAAAAACCGAAGGACACGTGGCACGGAGCCCCCTATCCTTGAGTCGAGTACTTCTCTCGAATTGAAGGGTCATCTTGACTGTAGAATGTGTCCGGAGTGGATCCTTGATGTGTTGAAGTCCACTGATTTTAGCGATCGAAGTCGAGCCCCCGAGATTGAGAGCATCGAGTACCGAAGATGAAGAGTCAGCCCGCCAGCGCTGAGTCAGCCACTCTAAACCGAGCCACCTAGTGGCTTATAAATAAGAGGGCAACTCTTTAGGGTTTTCTCACTTCCAGCAGTTGCAGTCTTGCGATTAGATCTGAAGAGCCCCCTCTCCACTTCCCACCGCCGAGATTAGATCTACTTGGCGCCGTAGTCCTCACCCGTAGCCCCGAGCGAATGCGAGTGAAAACACTCGTGACTGGGAGGATGAAGGCATCACCAGCGAAGAGCATGAAGACGGGTGCGTCAAAGAAAAGGAGCCGCGAGGAGGCCGGCGATGTCGGGCAGTCATCTTCGTCGTCACCCCACTCCGCTCCACCGAATCGAAGAAGGAGTGGAAGAAGGCGAAGCTGAAGACCGAGGACATCCTCGCCCTCGTCAACAGCGGATTCCTCCGCGAGAAGAAGATGGATCTGTGGCGCGCCGCCACCGGAGAAGCGTACCTGATGGAGAAGAATCCCGACGAGATCCCGATGTTCGCGCGGTTCATGGAGCGCAGACTCGCACTCCCCGCGAGCGACTTCTTCAAGGGGATGCTCTGGAACTACGGGATGGAGTACGTGAATCTCAACCCCAATGGGATCTTTCACATTTCCGTCTTCATCCACTTCCACGAGGTGTTCGTGGGGATCAAGCCCCACTGGATCCTCTTCCGCAAGTTCTTCCGGTTGAAGCCCCAGCCGAGCACGGATGACCCAAGAGTAGTCGGAGGTGCCGGGGTGCAGATGCGTGAAGATGTCACTAGGAAATACTTGCCCTACAAGTTGATATACTCCAACCAGGACTGGAAGGCGCAGTGGTTCTATGTCAGCAACCACCACCCGTCGTTGCCGAAGCCGAGTGGGTACCCGCCAAAGCACCGGCCGTGGTGGAACACGGAGCCCACCATGCAAGAAGGCCACCAACTGCATGCGCTGTTGGAGAAGGTGAAGGCCCTGAGGAAGGCCGGACTGAGGGCCGAGGATGTGGCCTTTAGTTTCATGAAGAGGAGGGTGCAGCCGCTGATGGCGTGTGACCATCTCAGCTACGAGTACACCAGAGCTAAAGATTCCTCATGGATGCCTGGTGAGGAGATCGACGACGACGTGATCATCGAGAGGCTGGGGAGGATCTTAAAAGATATGCCCTGTACATGCCTTGCCCCGTGGAGGAGTACTCCGCATCACGTCCGCCGAAGGAGGTTAGTTGTCGTGGCCACAGCCCCCGAGTACTAGTAGCTTGAGAAGTCGTACTGACACTTGTTTGTTCTTGCAGGTGTCCATGCCTCCGTCTGCCCCTCAAGCTCAGAAACACCCCCAGGGGAAGGCCGAGGCAAAGGCGAAGGAGGGCCGAGTAGGTAGTGAAGACGATGACACTGTCGTCATTGAAGATTCGTCCGACGACGAAGATGAAGAAACACTTCAGCAGTGCTTCCAGCTCCGGTCCAGGTTCCACCGAGCTGGAATGCCACATGTGCCAGTGGTGGAACAACCGGCTAGTCTTGAAGATGACTTGCCGCTTCCGCCGAGGAAGCCTCGCAATGTGGCGCACAAACGCGCTGTGAAGAAGCTGAAGGTGTGGAGGACACCAGATAAGAGGTAGGTACTACGACTTGAGTAGTCGAGTACCTGTAAAGTAGTCTGTTGCTGATGACTTGAGTTGTTTATCCAGGAAATCCCATCCTCAGAGCCCACTGCCCGAGATGAGGAGGGAGATTGGGACACTGTGGGGGCGGCAACTGGTGGAAGCACCAGCCCGCCTCCAGTTGTCGAAGGAGCTGTGCTGGCGAGGCAGGCAGGTGAACAAGTGATCGCGAAGCGAATCCGCAACCGCCGTCGGTTGAAGAAGCCCAAGGCCCTCCTCCTGTTGCGGCCGTGACCATTGAGCAGCCGAAGGAGAAGGAGCAGGAGCAGGAGCCTCCTGTTGAAGCTATTGCTACTGGGGAACCTGGTATTGTAGATATTGTCAGTCTGCTGGGCACCCCGACCGTCACAGTGGTGCGATCGATGCTGTAAGTACCCGAACACTCGAGTAGTCATTGAGATATGATTCCAGTAGCTGACATAGTACTTCTTGATGCAGGAAATCCATGACTTTGTCGGGACGAGCGAGACTAGTGCTCCTGCCGATGGTGATGACCGCTCGACGGAGGCACGAGAACCCACACCGCCACCACAAACTGAAGCTGGGGATGGGGCAATGCTTGACGAAGCCACCCTTGTAGAAGGTATGTATCCTGCTGACCTGAATACTTGTCTTGTAGAGTAGTTGCTCCAGCCGTAAATCACTGACTTGTTGTTGACAGGGCCGCAAGATGAAGAAGGGGTAATCCCCTAGGCGGTGGCCATTGAGGCGATCATCGGCGAGGCGATCGCTGCCGAGCGTTGTGGAGCGATGACAACCACACCCCGAGCCTGTGGTGGAAGCACAAGTTGATCCACAACCAGGTTCCAGTACCGAGGTTGTCGTCCGTGAAATGGTGGTAGAAGAGGCAACAACACTGCAGTCGGTGCCGATGCCAGAATCTGGGAGCTCAGGTCGCGGAGGCCTCGAGTTGCTGGATGATGAGATGATCGACCCGACCGTGGTGTCGCTGAACATGGAGTCATGGCGCCGCACGAAGTAATGGGTCAAGGTAAGCTGCGAGTACCTCGAGTACCTTTGTAGTTATGAGTACCGATGCTATCTGAAACTCAATGTGTGCAGAGCCTTGTGGAGAGATCCCAAAAGAAGACCGAGCTCCTCAAGGGATATGACGACACAGTCATCCGTGCAGAGACCTTGGAGAAAGAGCTGGACAAGTCGAGGAAACACTTTGCACTGCTCCAATCCAAGCTCGACAGCACCTTCGCCCAATACCACAATGAGGTGCAGGACTTGCAGGCGAAGAGGGATGACTTGATCAAGAAGAACAAGTCGCTGCGGCAGAAGAACAAAGGTGTGGTTCCCGCCATAGTGCTTGATTACTTATTTTGTAGCTTTTCTGTAGTTGACTCTATTGTCGAGTTGTCTGCAGAGCTTGAGACCTCTGTCGAGCGGCTGAAGGCTTCCGAGACAGATCTGAAGAACATCGTGTACCGGGAGATAGACGCCCGACAGGTAGCTGAGTACGAATTCGCCAAGATGCACCACGAGTGCATCAAATGGATGGAGCTTCGTGAAGCCTCCGACCTTGACCTTGTGCGTTGTTACAAATCTCTGCAGAAGCTGAATGAAGACTGCTAGAAGTTGTAGGCGTCGTTGAAAGAACTTGAGGAAGCTGCGCTGCCCATCACAAGATTGCTAGTCCCACATCCAGGCGGTCCTCAGATAGCCCCTCTTGTGGACAGATTGAAGGAAGCCCGGGCGCGACGATGTCAAGCACTTGGCGAAGTCGATTCCCAACCAGGTACTCGCCTTCTTGAAGTCGTACTTCCCAAGGTGCCTGCGGATGTGGTGGCTGGAGGACTCACGGCGAAGTGCACGGATAAGCAGTACCGTGCTCTGCTGGAGGAGATGGCGCCCATTGCAGAACAAGTCGCCGACAAGCTGAATCTCCAGTGTTTTTCCTTCTCTTTTGTTGAGATCCTGAATAGGTTGATGGTGTTTTTCTTCTCTTCTGTTGAGATCCTGAATCGGTTGAATTTGGCATCGATTTTGGTTGGATGTGTGATTTCAAATGCTTTATCCTTCTGCGACATCTTGTTTTTTAGATGGTTCATGGAAAAGTGGTCTCAAGAGACTTGGAAACATGCTACAGAGACTATTGCAAAAAGAGTGCTTCTGTTCCAGAAGGATCTGTCTTGTGCCAAATGTTTTTTTTTGAATTGGCATGCTATGAAAATGACCCGGTTCCGAAAAGGTAAAAATTGTGTGTGTGGAACTGGGGCGAGGAGGCCGCGGAGCTAGCTCACCTGACTGCCTTGATTGAGGTCCTCTCAAAGGGGTTGTAGGGGCTTGAGAGGATAGTTCGATCCACTCTTTCTTCTTCGCATGGAGACAACTCATTGAGCTCGAGGCTTCAGTAGAAGAGGAGGTGGAGGTGCCCCACGATAATTCGCGCCATGGTCGTCAGCGCCAGGGCGACGTTCTCATCATGTTTTATGATGACGAGCTACCACCACATCATAAGAGAGAGCCACGACGGTCATCTTCACATCCACCTAGCCCCTTGCTGGCACTTTTCACTTCTCTTCTATCAAGATAAAAATTGTAAATATTTGGAAACATACACAGAATTTCATATTACAAAGTGTTTGTTTGATAAAATCGGCACACTGATGCTGAATCTTCTATTTTAAATAATTAAAGGAAAAATTGTCTCAAAAGACTTGGAAACAATATTAAAAACAAATTCATAAATTCACAAATTCTTAACAATATTTTTGACTATTTTTTATTTGACATAATCCGGTATACATCTAATTAGAGGCTCATTTATGTTAAAAGAGTACATTTAATTTTTTATTACCTTACTATATATAAATTTATGTCTCAAAGTTAATTTATTTATAATACAATTTCCTTGCTCATTTGATAAAAATGAAGTATTCATAATATTTATCCGGTATACATCTAATTAGAGGCTCATTTATGTTAAATGAGTACATTTAATTTTTTTTATTACCATACTATATATAAATTTATGTCTCAAAGTTAATTTATTTATAATACAATTTCCTTGCTCATTTGATAAAAAATAAGTATTCATAATATATTTTTAAATACATATTATGTTGTAATAGCAAAATGATTAACTTGAACTCTCCGCTAATGTTAAAGGTGTTGGGATGTTACTCCACCGAACTTAGAAGATAGAGTGAGAGGAAGGTAATGGTGGAGAAGAGATGGATGAAGGTACAAAAACATAAGAGTAAGTAAGGAGTGAGTCCCATTCTCATGACCCTTGGTCCTTTATATAGAAGAAGGAAGGGGATACTAATTTTCCATAAAACCCTCGCTGGGTGATTACAAATAGGCCATTTGGCCTTCACATTAGGCACGTTCCCTTTATGGGCTAGGTTAGTCCCCCCAACAAAAGGTAAGATGTAGCAATTAAATAAATTTTATTGATAAATCGAACAAAATAATAGCTATAGTAAGCGGGTTATTTAGACATCAGCGTGCAAAGTAAATGATACTTGCATAATTTTTTGAATAAGACGAATGGTCAAGTTGTGAAAAAAAGTCAATGGCGCCAAATATTTCGATACTGAGAGAGTACTAGCTTTAAGTTTTAGCTTAGTGCCATAATAAACCCATCATTTATTCACCACCATCGGAACAAAATCATTATATATTCAGTAGTGCCACAAAATATTGAAGAAGGCATACTGAAATTTGAGAGAGAGAAAGGAATTAAGGGACCAGCCGATCTGATTGCAAAACAAAACAACTACCACACTATTATTCCTAATTTAATTAGTAAGCTATACTGCCCTAACCTCTCCCCAACCCGATCAATCCAATCATCAAAGCTGCAGACTTAAATTGGATAGGCGAGGCTTATTGGTGTGTTGCAGGTTGCAGCGGCGGCAGCAGCAAACGCTTGGCTTGGAGGACGGTGCCAGCGCACGATGTCGTCTCGGCAAGCGGAGTCGCAAAGGTAGAGATACCGGAGGGCAACAGACTAGAAGGCTAATGATCGGTGAGTGATGCTTTGATTATGTGTTCAATCCTGGCGACATGAGCTGTTACATGGGCATTGCAAGTCTAGTGTAAGTTTGGTATTTGTTTGGTATTTCTAAGCATGTCACTTGGCGAAGTTGGTGATCTTGTGGATAGTATGTTAATGCAATTCGATTGAGCATTCCCGACAGCATGTTTATCCTATGGTTGGTGTTATAGAAATGTTCACCGAGAGCCAGAACTTTGGTTATTCCTCAACCCAACTGCTGATGTTATTTTCGTAACTCATCTATTCCTCCTTTGTTGGGGACGGCTTGTGCTGGTGAGATACCATGAATGGACGCACCAAGTGGTTGACAAACTAGAAATCCGATAGCATTCATGGCAAAAAAAAAAAAAAAAATCCTGAGCTTTTTGTTGGGACAGCTCGTTAGCAACAATGGGTTTGGTGCTCAACCTAATTTGTTGACCGTGAACTTGCTGGACTTAACTTTTTATTGGGTTTTATTGTATGGTGATGTCAAGTTTTATTGAGCCCTGTCTGATGTCTAGTGCCCTGATTTGTACTCTTATATTACATACCAGACTCTACACTTTGGATTTAGCATGAAGGGGAAGTCTTTTGAATTTATATATTGTTCTTTTCGTGAAAAACATATCTACTCCCTCCGTTCCAATTTGTAGGTCGTTTTAGCATTCTAAGATTTATAAATTTTGTTATGCATCTAGATATATATTTATGTCTAGATACATACTAATAACTATGAATTTAGATTTGCCAAAACGACCTACATTTTGTAATGGAGGAAGTATTCTCTAAAAGAAAAGAACATTCGTTTTAAAAAATGCAATTTAAGATGCCCTGTGCTATTTATGCCTATATTTAAGTTTGTTTTAATATCTCTTTTGGTTTCTAATTGATTGGATATTAGGAACTTGTTAATTTATTAATGTGTCTTTTTCTCTAATTTCCATACTAGTTTTCTAAACAAAAACAGGTTGTATTTTTTTATAATGATGAATTCTTTTTAAAATAGGGGCTACATAAAATTACTTATGTCTTGGCCTTCCAATCAAAAACCACCACGCAATGCTGATGATGAGGCCAATTGTTTGGGCCTTTATAATGATGAGGCTAAGAAGAATAACAATAATTTCATTAAGCATAATAAAAGCAGGCTTCTCAATGCTGCATCACATGGAGCTGTAACTAGTAAAATTCAGTTCCCATGCTGAGATGCAGAAAATCGACAAGCATTACAAAAATTATCTTATGGAGCTGTAAGTTTATCGGCTGTTTTGTGAGGTTTGGTGACCATTCAAGCCATTTCAAATAAAATGATACTGAACCAAACAAGAACTAATTATAATTAAGCTGTACTATTTTAATTTCATGCACTTTTTTCTTGAGAGTCAGTTTATTCCCCAAAATTAGAGAACAAATATTATTGGACCAAAAGGAATCGTATACTTATTTCAGGACACTGAAAGCAAAAGTACTAAAGTACACTTAGACAGGCAGGCTTTGACAGAAGCTGATGCCAACCATAAATCAAACAAATTTAAGAGAAACAGTCTGCTAAATGTTAAAACCCTTAAGGCAAACAGAAGAAGACCATCGCCAATTCACTGATTATATGAGTATCATCCACCTTTCATGCATTAGAAGCACCCCGCACTTGTCCACTCATCGATGGAGGGTGGAAGCTGCTCTCAGTGCTGTAGAAACACAGAAATCATGTAAATGACATATCCATTTATGTTTGGTCGAAGAACCAATCTGCCCCCTCCATGAACAAGCCAAATCAAACTACTGTACAGGGACCAACAAACTACCGATAATGTCTAACAAAGTAGGCAAACTAATTATAAGCAACTCCAGCATTAACAAACAGGCAACCACACTTAATTACTGAAAGAAGACGTACAGCAGACTCATAACTCATAAAAGCATCCCCTTTTATTTAACACCAAGTAAAAAACTGTGGTTTTTTTAATTAAAAGATGGATGAGAAACATGAGGCAACTAACCTGGAGTGCAGAAGCTTTTATGTAGGGAACCACATTGATGATGTCGTCTTCAGAAACCTTCCTCATCACCTGGCCAGACTTGAGGCCAATAGCAAAGACCCCAAGACCACGAGCCCATATGAAAACAACACCGACACCACCCGCAACAGCGATGATGCTAACTGAGAGTGCAGCCAAAGCAGGGAGCAAGCTCCTGAGCTCAATGACTCTTTGTTGCGTCCATCCACTCGTGACAGACTCATCCCTCGACCACATGTAGAGATTGAAATCCCGGAATTCTACGAATCCCAACCCACCGCCCTCCGTTGCCATGAGCCGAATATCGCTCGGGCTCTGGCATGCCGGCGGTAGCTTGATGAAAGACAATTGCTTGTTGCCCAAATCGCACTCCAAGATCCCCTTATTCGAGTCCTGGAAGTAGAGCGCATTGCCAACAAAGGCGCTGTGGTAATGATGGTAACCAAGGACGGAGCTGATTCCCTCAATACGTGCGGCCAGGCTCCACACATCAGCCCTCGGATGAATAGACCCAAGCAGAAGTGAACCCCCTGTCCACTTCGTCTGTGCCCACCCAGATCACAACGAAGGGGCCCCCCTGGGCGCAGTCGAGGTGGTCGCAGCCCGCGGCGGCGCAGAGCAATGCCGCGTTCCAGGGGGGTAAGTGAGCGAGAACCACGGAAAGGCCAGGCGGCGGACCTCGCCGGTGACGGGATCCGAGACCATGAGCCACGCTATGTTCGTGCCTCGGATCACGACGAAGAGGATGTGGTGGGCGTCGACCGCCCACCAGTCGCGGAAGACGGCTGCGTGGCGGAAGGAGGAGGTGGACGTGAAGCCGGTGGCGCACCGGCGGCGGTAGACGAACCCGAGCATGGGGGCCGTGCGGTGGAACAGGCGGAATCGGCGGCGGAAGCCGGGGTCGGTGACGAGGCTGTGCCAGCGCTTGCAGACGAGGCCAGCGCGGACGAGGCTGCGGGGGTCGTCCGGCGGGATACGGAGGAGGATCTCCTCTACGAACTCGTCCATCAGCGCCGGCGGCGGGCTTGGCCGCGGCGGCGCCATGCTGATGCTGGCCGTGGATCGATTGGGGCTACGTACTTCTTCTATTAATATTCGTTTTCAAGAAAGGATCGGACGGAGTACTTCTTCTCCGAACGAGATTTGGACGATTGCAACGGGCACGATTGGGAACGAATTTGCACGAGCTTCTTCGCCAGTTTACTTAAATTTGTATATGTATCAAATAGAGTTCCCAAAAATACTCCAAGCAAGCTACCCAGGTACAGGTTACATATATACATGCTTGTTGTTTATACAAAATACAAATATAAATATAAACGTGAATTATGAGCAACTTTCACATTTTTATGGAACCGAATTCTTATAGCAACTATCACAGGAAAGGCATATTTCAAGCTACACAACGCTTGTGACGTCATGGTGTGGTACACCAAAACGGTTAGCTAGCACACGTTGACTGAGTCAACAATCTATAACTGGGGCAGCAAGAGATCATTTCAGGCTTCTCCATGCTGCATCATATGGAGCTGTAACTTAATTTTCAGTTCCCATGCTACGATGCAGCCAATCCACAATATTCAGCATTACAAAAAATATCTTATGGAGCTGTAAGTTTAGTTTATGTGCTGTTTTGTTGGGCTTGGTCACCATTCTAGTGATTTCAAATAAAATGACATTGAACCAAACAAGAACTAACTATTAAGCTGCAGTATTTTTATTTCATACACTTATTTTCTTGAGAAAGAGTTTATTCCCCAAAAATTTTATGAGTACCATATGCTTTTCATGCATTCACTATGGGAAATCCGTGGTTTGCTGAGTGCTCAAAATACTCAGCAAAGAACGAAAAACACTCGGTAAAAGCTTTGCTGGGTGTTACACTCGGCAAACGACACTCAACAAATAGATACTCAGCAAAGAGCTATTTGCCAATTGTTTTCTTTCGAACACTTGGCAAAGACTTTGTCGTATGCTAAACTAGCACTCGGGAAAGTCTTTTCACAAAAATAAAAAAAATCATTTTGATGCTCGACCGCCGCTGGTACTCCCGTCGACTGCCACTAGTGCCCCCGACGCCCGCCTTTGGTGCTCGAGGCGCGGAGGTATATTGAAGGTGTAGCATGTCCAATGCCACTGCCACGCAGCAGGGAGGAGGATGGCCCGGGACGTGCTGTTGTTAGGAGGGGAGGGGCCAGCCCCTAGAGGCCGCGCCGCCGAAGGAAGATTGAGGTCACGCGCCACCGGAGGAAGCTTGAGCCGCGCCGTCGGAGAGAGCTTGCTTGGGATGCGCCATCGAAGGGAGGGAAGGGGAGGGACCGATCGAATCTTGGTGTTGCACCGTCACCGAAAGGAGGGGAAGGGTCGCCACTGTTGGTGGCCCCCAACCATGAGAGGGAGGGGAGGGACCGCCGTCGTCGCTGGTGGCTTCTCTCAACCGGCACTAGGGAGAGCCCGCGCCACCACTGAGGGGAATCTACGCTGCCGCTGCTTGTGGCCTCTCCCACGCCTCGGTTGGGAGAGAGACTAAGGAAGTGAGAGGGGTAGGGAGACTGGTGGGGCAGTGGAGGGAGAGAGTGAGGGAGGCTTATCCGATGGGGAGAGAGTGAGGGATAAGTAGGAGAGCTCCATTTGATGGGGCCGGATTGATGACATGGCTCCGGGTGTCCATAAAAACACTGGGCAAAGAGGTTCTTTGACGAGTGCCATATTAAACACTCGGTAAATTTTTTAATTTTTCTTCTTTTCCTTCTGTTGTTTGAATATCTTGTTCTTCTAAATTCATATCAATTAGCTCAACAATACCTTATCAAAGTCACTCAACAATATGTATTTTATTCTTCTACTTATACAATTCTATTATTTTATACACTTATATCTCAAATTCAACTTATATCTATAAAAATTCTATAATTGCACTTAATATTGTAAATTGTAAAATTGTCAAACAATTCCAAAAATTGTCAAATTTTCACATGATACAATCTAAGTTATGTGTTTCCTATACGAAAAGTTTTGTACTCAGATCACAATTTGATCATTACTTTGACTCCAAATTTTATTGAATCATTCTCAACATTACGATTTTTTCTTTTAGATGCTTCAGTTTCTAAACATCGAACAAACATCGAACGTGAAAAGATATATATAACCTTCTCAATTTTTTACCATAGCCTCTACGTATGATACCATCACATTATGACAAATCGCATGATTTTCAAACTTAGTTAGTTTGTTTAGAATTTGAAAACCATTTGGTCAAAAGTTCATGGTCGTGTTTTCTTAACAAGATGTTTGAAATTTACTTTCATTTCACGGTGAGGCATCAAAATAAGATAAATAACATGAATATCATTTTTCTACTCATTTTTTCTATTATTTAAATCACTTAGAGTTCAGATTTGACTTTGTTCATTAAGAAAATTGCTTGAAATACAATTAATTAATTATAGAAAACAGATACAAAAAATGCCAAAATTTAACATGGAGTACCACTTTTATTTGGAAAGTAGAAAAAGTTTGAGGTAGAAAAGGAAAAATATTTATTTGCCAAGTGCAAAAAAAACACTAGGCAAACTTGGTTCTTTGCCGAGTGCAAAATAAAAAATACTTTACAAACAAACAACTTTGCCAAGTGTTTTATCTTGCCAAGTGTTTTCGTACCACATTCGTCAAAGACCTTATTTATTTGCCGAGTGCCCGAGGAATGCACTCGCAAACCTTTTAGCACTCGACATATATGGGATTTCCTGTAGTGATTAGAAGCACCCCGCTCTTGTCCACTCATCGATATATGTTTGGTGGAAGCTGCTCTCAGTGCTGCAGAAACACAAAACTTATGTAACTGACATATCCATATGTGTTTGGTTAGAACCAATCTGCTCTCTATGAACAAACCAAATCAAACAACAGGGAACAACAAATTACTGATAATGTCTAACAAAGCTAAGAAAACACCACAAACCAATTATATGCAACTCCAGCATTAACAAACAGGCAACCACACTTAATTAAAAAAAAAGATGACAGACTCATAACTCATAAAAGCATCTCCCTTTATTTAACGCATCATAGCTTACCAGTGTACAAAGGTAAAGATAGGCAAAAGTCCAATTTATATTGGGAATCTACGAAATCATGTAGGCAATGGAACTTTTGGTTTCCCAACAGTTGGATTGTATATGTTCCTGACCAAGCCCAAATTTGGATATGTTTAACTGTTTGTAATAAAGGACCCATCATCCATCATAACAGGTGTAGTTAATGAGTTCTTGGAATGTCTACTACGTAGGAACAATGATCCATATAACATTAAAAACAAAACACAGCTTTGTATGATATTGCAATATTCTGCATATGCATTCATAAACGACCCACTGTTCTCAGCAAATATATATACTGTCACCCATACTTCCATGCTACTAAAAGTACATTACTGGCAAATCACAACTAAGTAAAAAAAATGTGGTGAATTAATTAAAGAGATATGGATGAGACACATGAGAGGCAACTTATTAACCTGGAGTGCAGAAGCTCATGGGGAACCACACTGATGAAGCCATCACTTTGAGAAACCTTCCTCAACTGGCCAGACTTGAGGCTAATAGCAGAGATCCCAAGATCATGAGCCCATATGAAAACAACACCGTCACCACCCGCAAGAGCGATCATTGTAACTGAGAATGAGCGTACAGAAGCAGGTAGCAAGCTCCTGAGCTCAATGACTCTTTGCTGCATCCATCCACTAGGAACAGACTCATCCCTCGACCACAAGTAGAGATTCAAATCCCGCAATCCCGCGAATCCCAACCCACCATCCTCCGCTGCCATGAGCTGAATCACGCTCGGCCTCTCGCATGCCGGCGGTAGCTTGATGAAAGATAGATTCTTGTTGCCCAAATCGTACTCCAGGATCCCATTGCTCCCCTCCTGGAAGTAGATCGCATTGTCAACAAGGGTGCTGCCGAATAGGATCCTGATGAATCTGTTTTCCTCAATACGTGCGCTCAGGCGCCACTTATCAGCCTCGGATGAATAGACCCAAGCGGAAGTGAACCTCGTGTCCATGTCGTCTGTGCCCAGCCAGATCACGACGAAAGGGCCTCCGGGGCGCAGTCGAGGTGGTCGCAGCCCGCGGCAGCGCACAGCAACGCTGCGTTCCAGTAGAGGTCAAGACGCGAGAACCACGGAAAGGGAAGGCGGCGCACCTCGCCGGTGACGGGATCCGAGACGATGAGTGCTGGCTCCTGGGTCACGCGGAAGAGGATGCGGCCGTGGCGGGCGTCGAGCGGCCACCAGTCGCGGAAGGTGGCGGCGCCGCCGGACGGGCGGAAGGAGGAGGTGGGCGTGAAGACGGTGGTGCCCGGCAAGGTAGACGAACCCGAGCATGGGGCCGCGCGGTGGAACAGCGGAATCGGCGGCGGAAGCCGGGGTCCGTGATGAGGCGGCACCAGGGCTTGCAGACGAGCGCCGCGCGGAGGAGGGTCGCGGGGTCGTCCGGCGGGATGCGGAGGAGGATTGCTTCGACGATTTCCTCCGGCAGAGCCGGCGGCGGCGGCGGCGGCTCCATGGTGCTTGGCAACGGGGATCTGATCTGCTCCGCCACCAGCGGTTCCATTTCAACCAGGTTCATATGTGTCTCTTCCAGGTGGGGCCAGGTACAAGGCGAGAGGCAATCTGAGCTGGCCCAATGGGCTGAATCGGTTAGATATTGCAAAAGCAAGATGCAAACTCAAAGAGTCCAATGCCGGGAATACCATTTACCTTCCGGAAGTTTGAATGCTATGAAATTATAGCCCAACACAAGCCCAAATAAAAGCCCATGTAGTCCAACAACAGCAGAAATGCTAGCCACCATCCTCCACCTTGACGCTTGTTGTGGCCGGCACTACTGTGAGCGGCCGACTCGCTGCAGGCGCGTGCCAGCGCAGCTTGTCCGGCGCCACCGCAGCCGTGGCTAGCCGACGCCGACCGGCTGGCTGCCGCGCCGCCGCCCTCGTGGGCCACCGAAGGTGCGCTGGTGGTGGAGGAGGAGGACAACAAAATGTTGACCAAAAATGTTGAACCAAAAAATGTTGGAACATTTTCAAAAATGTTAGCCTACATTTTCAAAAAAATGTTGATGAAAACTAATGTTGGATCCAACATTTTTGTCTACACAAATTTTGGTGCAACTTTTCCAAAAAAATGTTAGATCAACTTTTTATGAAAAATGTCGGTTCAACATTTTGCTTGAAATATGCTGTAAAAATGTAACAACATTTTTTATTTAATAATTATGAGGTAGGATAGTTGGAAAATAAAAAACATTACATTTAGATGGACTTTGATGGGATGAAAGTTTCAACACTTATCCACTTTCCTTTAGCCATATAAGAGCATCTCCAAGAGACTTTTAAATCGACAAGCTAAATTCATATTTAGCTAGTCATTTAGCTAGTATTCCCTCTTTATATCTCCTCTTCTTCCAACAAACTAGCTAAATCTCTCTTTATATTCAACTGTTCTCTCTCTCCTCTTCTCTCTTCCACTCACTGACGTGTGGGTCCTCATCTTCCTCCTCAGCGACCCTGTGCTTGTCCATGGCTGCAGAAGTCCCAAATCGAAGCCGATGAGCCTCGCTGGGTCCTCGGGCAGCGGCCACCGGCGGCGCAAGCTCGCTTGATCGGCACGCCAGGATGGGGCCATGCACGTCGCCGCCATAGCCGGGCGATCGCGCGCCGAGGAGGCGGCGGAACGCGCCACGGGCATGGGATGCGATCGCCCCGGCGTGAGCCGTACTCTACGCCGGCGCGGAGGAGCTCGGCGATGGGCGGGCGGCCCAAGAGATCGGCGGGACGACGAAGAGCTCCGTCACCTCCCATCATCCGCCACCTCGCCGAGTCGTCGGGGAGGCGACCGCCGGCTGGCGGCTCACCCTCGCCGAGCATGCCGGGGTTGGGTGAAGAAGATATCACAGAGGCCTCACCGCGATGAGGTGGAGGAGGACGGCAAATCGGCCGGCGAGCGACCAACGGCAGGTGGTTGTTTGATCCGGCAAAGACTTGGCTTGGCGGAGGATGAGGCGGCGGCGCAGGCAAGGACACGAACAAAGCAGCAGTGCAGGCTGCCGGGCTGCGGTATGGTCTGCGGCCTCGGCACCCACTAGCCCCACCTCACGCCCGCCTCCGCGCCCGGCCTGCCGGCCTCCAGATCCGGGTCCTCCATGAGTGACGCGAGCGCCTCTCCGACGCCAGCACTGGTGCTAGCTGGTGCAGGGGACGATGTGGCCCGTCGGGCGGGCGCCTGCCGCACGCACGACGGGAGTGGAATCTTGGCCGGTGGGTGGAGATCCTCGGCGTGTCCGTGGCTCAACCAGCAGAGGAGGGAGGGGAGATGGAGCGCCGGCGGAGGAGTGAGGGACCCGCGGAGGGCCACATGGGACCACGCTCGCGACGAGGGATGGGAGGCGATGGGCTCCAAGAAAGTGAGCGAAGGCCGCGGATAGCTAGCGAAATAGCCGGAAAATGAAATACAGAGACTGTTGGATGTAGTTTTTATCTCACTTTTGCTAATTTTACATAACCAATTCATTTTACCTAGACTGTTGGAGATGCTCTAAGAGCCCCCGTCGAATGCAGCCAAGATTTCAAGCAGTAAATACTCAATCCATTCCAAATTATACTTAAAAACAGAGCAACAATTGGGGAGAGCAAAGCTCTTCAAGCAGCTCGACCAACTTGTGGGTGGCTCTCGATTTGGGATGCAATTAGAGCTACCAAGTGGTTGTGAACTTGTGATGTCTATGTTTAGTTCGACAAATTGTTTTCGATGTGATGGGTAAATAGTGGTAATTTGTTGACAACGTGTTGTATTGGACTGTATAGAATTTTCCACTAAACATGAGTTGTGCTTGTTATTAATTGCTATGAAGTATGAACTATGAAGTGACGGAGAGAGGAGACAATTTGAGCATGTTTAGTCGCGCAAAATCACCTAACTTTTCTCTATTCACCTGTCACATTTCTCTTATTACACATTTACATGTGGTCCAATGCATCAACTTTTTTCTATTCTAACACTATTCTACGTGTAATTTGCCGGACTAAATAGACGTTGGAAGGCTCGGAGAGGTAGCCATATACCTGACATGAGAGCAGCATGCATGCTCTGACGCAAAAAATCACTGACAAAATCAAAGCCACACACAAAAGTCTTGCTGGTCATGGTAGTAAAGCAGTTAGGCACAACACGACCTGAGTCAACGATTTGTTATCAGGCAGAGATGTGATTCTGGGTCCTTACCAAAGGTCCTATGAGGTATGGTCGTCGCAACTAGGCGACCCGGGTTCTATTCCTCGTTGGAGCGAATTTATTAGACTGGTTAAAAAAAATTTCCTCGCCGGTGAACCCGGGGCTCGGGGATTTTCTAAGTCGGGATTAGGTTCCCTTCTCTTAATGAAAACCGTGGGGGCAGTCTTAACCCCACCGGCTTAGTTTTTGATGATTTTGGGTCCTTTTGGTTGGACTTTTTACTGTAGCTTTTCAAAAAGGAAACGTATCTTGTGCAAATCTAATCTTTTCGTGAAATCATGTAAACTTTTAATCTAGGGCACGTGATGTTGATGCAGCCAAGGAGGCTATTGACACTTTTCCCGATCGAACACACTAGTGCGCTAGATCGCGCGGTCGTCGGAAATCAACTCGTCGAGACCTTCATCACGGGCCGGTCTAACCTCCTGGGGGCGGTCAAACCGCCTTGGACAGAGGCGTCGCCGAAAACCTAAGTTCGCTGCTCCGGGAGGGACCCCGTCGGGAACAGTGCACCTAGGGTTGTCCTGAGATCGGGAGGCCACTAAGAACTCCCTCAACCGCCGTGGAGACGAAGGAAGAGAGCAATTAGGGTTGGAAAAGCTAGGGTTTGGAGATAAGTAGTAAATTGATTTGTTCGATTGGATGATAGGTCTCAATTGACCACGACCCTTTATATTTATAGGGTGGGAGGTCTTGCCCTACAAGGAACGATTTACATCTTGGAATTAGCCAAAACTCCTAATTCTACTCAAACACGGGTAACCCCCGACCATTTAGGGGGCGGTTAGACCGCCTGACGGTCTTGTGCCGAACCGCACAGAGACCCCAACAGACCGCCCATGCATCTTGGCCCGACGATCCGCCTAGCATGACCCAGAGTTTGTCAATTTTGGGTGTCATGCCCCCCTGTTTTTTAGAAAAGCTTGCGTGCTAAAAATAAATCTAAGGTCGATGCAACACTTTCCATCAGCCATTTTGTTCTAAGGACGATTTTCATAGAAACCGGCCATGTATCTTTAAGGATCTTGCCACACACTTGGGTAGAACTTCTTCAAATATCTTCCATTAAGCGCTCTGGGTAGCTGCTGTCCGTGCAATGTTTGTACCATATAAGAATTTCTGGACCAAACTCTTATAATCTTGTATGGACCCTCCCAACTCGGAGACCATTTACCAAACTTGTTGCTCTTAGATCCTATAGCTAGAATAGTTTTCCAAACCAAATCTCCTACTTGAAAAGACTTAACTTTTACCTTCTTGTTGTATGCTCTAGCAACTCGCCTCTTGTCCTTCTCAATTGATTCCAAGGCCTCCGATCGCTTATCGGTCACTTCATCAATGTTATCCATCATCAAAGCATAATATGTATCAAAATTAAGATCATTTTGCTTTGTAAGTCTATATGCGCCTAGATTCACCTCAACGGGCAAAACGGCCTCTTGACCATACACAAGCTCAAAAGGAGTAACTTTAGTAGCACCATGTCTAGAAATACAATGAGCCCATAAAGCTTCAGATAACACTTCATGCCATCTTTTAGGATAGTCTTCTATCTTTTTCTTAATGAACTTAATGAAAGTTTTATTGCTAGACTCTTGACCATTAGCTTGAACATAATATGGAGATGAATTGAGCAACTTAATACCATAGGAATTGACAAAATCACACACCCTACAATAATGAAGTACCTTGATTCAGTAGTCAAAGTTTATGGAATACCAAACCTATGTATGATATGCTCCGTAATAAACCCAATTACCTATTTATGTGTCATATTCTTGAGAGGAATTGCTTCAGTCCACTTAGTAAAATAATCTGTAGCCACAATCACAAAGCAATGCCCTTTGGTTGTGGAGGATGAATCTTGCCAATAAATCCAATCCCCAACCTCACGAAAGGCCAAGGCTTGATAATCGGATGCATCAACACAGCAGGCACTTGCTGAACATCTCCGTGCTTTTGACACTTTTCACATCCTTTGTAGTACCGAAAACAATCAGCTATCATAGTAGGCCAATGAAAGCAAGTTCTCCTAAGGAGCCACTTCATCTTGGGAGCCGATTGATGAATACCACAAACTCCTTCATGAATCTCTGCCATAGCCAATCTCACTTGATCAGGACCCAAACATTTTAGAAGTAAATCATCTGCCGATCGACGATACAATTCATCACCATCTAAAACAAATTTAAGCGCCCACCGTCAGACTTTTCTATCATTTGTACTTTTGGGATCCTGTAAATATGTAATTAGAGGTTTCCTCCAATCATCCACTTCGTCCTCAACAGTTTTAAGAAACAATGGCCAAAGATCGACCGAGGAGGCGCTGGTTGACCCGGTCTGACCGGTTGGAGGGGGCGGTTGAACCGGCTCCTCCAGGACATAACCCTCAGCTTCGCTAAGCATCGGTTTTCGCTCTTGAAAATTTCTTTTCTGGACATCATAACTAGATGCTTGCGGAGCTAGAGCATTAGCCTTAGGATTCTCTTCTCGTGGTATATGATAAATCACAAATTCATCCATAGAAGATATGATGTCTAAACAATTATCAAGATAAGCATTTAAAGAACCATTTAGACATTGGCATACCTTAGATACTTGTTGTACCACCAGTAAAGAATCACCATAAGCTTCTACATGTTTCACTCCCATGTCACGTAAAATTTGCAAACCAAACAAGGGAGCTTCATATTCGGTTTGATTATTAGTGCATTTACTATCCAATCGGTTAAGGACTTCAAAAATAGCTCCATTAGGTGAAATAATAATGATCCCAACACCACAACCACTTCTACAAACTGATCTATCAAAATGCAACTTTCATGGGGTAAAAATCATATATCCGACATCTAAATCAAGTTACTTATCAATTCTATGTTCCACAATAAAGTTGGCTACAATTTGACATCTCATTGATTTTATTGGTTCACAATGCAAATCATATTCAACAAGAGCATAAGCCCATTTGCTGACTCTACCACTTAAAATAGTTTTTGCAACATGTATTTAATTATGTCGGTTTGACATGCTACATAACAAGTACTTGATAACAAATAATGTTGTTACTTGGTACAAGCATGATATAAAGATAAACATAACTTTTCAATGAAAGTGTACCTTGTTTCGGCGTCCAACAGTCTTCTACTTTCAAAAGCAACAATATACTCCTTGCCATTAGTCTCTTGAGTCAAAATAGCTCCAATCACACTTTCCTCAGCCGCAATATATAACCGGAATGGAACACCACTCTTAAGCGCTTGAAGAATGGGCAAGTTAAGTAATTTTAATCTCATCAAAAGCCTCTTGTTGTTGTTGCCCCCAAGTGAACTCAGCTCCACTTTTCAACCGAAGTAAAGGAGTAAAAGCACTAACCTTCCTAGACAAGTTACAAATGAATCACCTCAAGTAATTAACCTTGCACAAGAATCTCTGCAACTCTTTTTTACAAGTAAGAGCTTGAACCTTTTTAATCGACTCAATCTTTTTAGGATCAATCTCCACACCTTTGTCATGTACAATAAAACCCAAAAACTTG
This sequence comes from Cenchrus purpureus, assembly GCA_022644695.1. NCBI lineage: Eukaryota > Viridiplantae > Streptophyta > Magnoliopsida > Poales > Poaceae > Cenchrus > Cenchrus purpureus. The sequence goes on along the minus strand of CP053460.1, from coordinate 143,778,002 downwards.
CTAGCCTACACTCCAAAAGCACATTTGAGTGGATTCATCATTAAGCCACATCGATTTAATTTTTTCAAATGCAAGCCTGAAATCAGCGAAGTGGGAATCTAATCCAGCCGATTTAATAACAATATCATCGATATGGACTTCTACTATTATACTAAGCAAGTCATGGAAAATCAAGTTCATAGCCCTCTGATAAGTAGAACCAACATTTTTTAAACCAAAAGTCATGACTATCCACTCAAACAAGCCTACAAATCCCGGGCATATGAAAGCCGTTTTGGAAATATTCTTTTTAGCCATAAAAATTTGATTGTAACCAGCATTAACATCAAGAAAACTAAGAATTCTATGTCCAGATGCAGCATTAACAAGAAAGTCGGCTATTGGCATAGGATATTCATCTTTAGGAGTAGCTTTATTAAGATCGCTAAAATCAATGCAAACACGAAGTTTCTTTGTTCCTTTTTCTCAACAAGTACAATATTAGAGATCCAATTATCATATCGACAAGGCCTAATAAACTTAGCATCAAGTAACCGATTGATTTTTTCTTTCACTCGGTCATAGATATCAGGATTAAAATTCCTACGGGGTTGTTTATATTGCTTAAAACCAAGTTTAATAGGTAAGCAATGTTCAACTAAATCACGACTTAAACCAAGGATCTCATTATAAGTCCAAGCAAAACAGTTGTCATACTCTTTCAATATCTTTATTAACTCAAACTTAAAAACAGGATCAAGATTCTTGTTTAGAAAAGTCAGCCTATGTATAGTGCCATCACCAATGTCTACCTCCTCAAGAGGATCAACTGACGTAAACCCTTGTCCTAACTTGCCCAAATCATCAAAATCCTCGATGGCTTCACACGTATCGTTCTTATGCGCTGATAGTGATCAATCCTCTGCTGCAACCACTCTTTAGTTGAACTCATTGAGTCACATGAGGTGATTTAGCCGATTATCAAACAACTTTATGACAGTAGGAATGAAGCGATCCTTGGAACAGCTCACAAACTCATAATCAGACAAATCTAAGCCAGATAGACACTTCACATCATCATGTATACCTATGGAATGACTATCAGCTATAGCTACACAAGCAGAATTATCACCATGCACTACTTCTACCTCATCGTCTACCCATTGTATTAAAAATTGATGCAAGGTAGGAGGAACACATTTATTCGCATGAATCCAATCATGACCAAGGATAAGACTAAAGTTACCTTGTGTCTCAGTGACGAAGAAGGCCGTAGCTAGCGTCTTGCTTCCAATAGTGAGCTCCATGGAAACCACACCTTTAGCACCCATCGGCTCGCCTCCTCCAACACCGCTGACGGTCATGTTGGTCTTGATCAGCTCCTCATCTGAACCTCCAAGCTTCTTGAATAGAGAGTACAAGACATCAAGTTGACAATCGCACCTCCATCCACCAACATCCAAGAGATAGGCTTCCCATTGATGTGACCCTTCATGTACAAAGCCTTCAGATGATTATCAGCGTCCTTGGACTTCTGAAATATAGCATCCTTTGGCCCAAAGTCAAGATGAGTGAAATCCTCCTCCGTAGGTGTTGATGCTCACTAACTCTTATTTTTATGCATCAACAATACATGAAAAAGGACCAAAAGATAAATCAATAGTATAGGGCCTTGGACTAATGAATTCCACGAGTTTTGGTGAATTATATATTTTCAGGGACTATTCAGGAAAATGCGAAAAGAATGAATTCTAGAAGACTCCAGAAGGCTCCCGAACTCAACCAAGTGGGCTCCCAAAAATACGCATCTAGAAGGGACAAAGGCAGGCACTGGCCCAGCCCGGCCGACCGTGATGGGGAGGCCGATCGGGCCCCCAAGCTCCCGATCAGGCCTGCTTCGGGAAGGTTCCTCCACCGCCTCTTAGGGTTAATCAAAACCACTTGTTTAGGTCGGTTTGATCCTACGGCGACGGATTATCCCTCAGGACTATATAAGCAACCCCAGACCCCCCCTGGGGCATGGTATGCATCTCTCAGAAGATCATCATCATCGTGCCAAGGCAGAGAAGAAGAGGATACATCGAGAGATAGGATAGCTACTTCATAGTTCAAGATCTAATTTCTAGATCAAGAACCTAGTTCTAGATAGAGAGTCGATTAGATTCGAGAGTTGAGCTTTGCTCCAGATTCAGATTTGTAAGTTATCAAGATTCGGTTCTTATATTGTTTTCAATGACTTTATGCTATTTCAATATTATGTGTGCAATTGCTAAGTTCTTACTTTATTCTAGTAGTATATTTGATATAGTCATGATCAATGATAAGTCTACGACTTATTCGTAGAGCTCCTAGTATTTTATGCGCATATGCTAGGTAGTAGAAAGTATGTAAGCATGGTGCTTAGATATGATTTACTTGCGGATTCACCTTATACTCCGGTCGTGTGGTAGATCGTGGGCGTGACAGGCCTATTGAGTCCTTTGTAGTCCACCCCCCGAGTATAAGACTAGTCGAACAATGGTTCTTGGGAAGATCAAGTTTCGTCCTTGATTCTCTTGGGTAATCTTCGGGGTGTTCACATTTATCCATGACTATGCTATATATGATGATATGCTACATTAGAATAGATGAACAAACTCAGTCTTTGTATGCTATATAGAATTGTCTCTCTTAAGTAAATCCAATTCTAATCTAGACTAGGAATAGTTTATGCTATGCTCCACATGTGCCTCTGCCTGTTTATTTATCATTACTTTATTATTTGGCTTACCCCTGTTAAAGTATGTGCCATTCCATCAAAGTCCATCAAGTAATCTATTGCCATCCCTATGTCTGTTGTTACATCCATCCATCTTCCATGTGGATACGATATTTTAAAACCCATCACCCCGGGTGAAATGCTCACCGGTATCCGTGCGCTTGCGGATTATCTATCATAATATTTTTGTAGGCTCTTATACCAATCACGTTTCTTGCGCCATTGCTTAGAATGGTTTCTAGATCCATTCTTTGGAAGTTGCGTTAAGAATTGTCAACAAGCATTTATGGCGCCGTTGCCGGGGAAGATTGGATGGCTACCTTTAGAAAATCGATGGCTAGATACTTTAATGAGACTTTGTAATTTGGCACCTCTGCTTAAACAGAATTACCCTTGTTTGTTTTTGTCTATCTTATTTGCAGGGTATTAACAGGTTTGATTGTGATTCACCACACTTCAATAATTCGAGTCAAATCAACCAAGGAAGCTTTACACCAAGTTCTGAAGCCATGGCTGAGAAGACATTGTTGGAATTCTCTACTCCAAACATCAATAACATTCGCATTGGACCAACAATCGATCATGAATTCGAGCTTAAGCCTAGCCTCATCAACATGGTGCAGGCCGATTTATTCGATGGAAAGGTACATGAAGATGCAAGTGCTCATCTCCGAACTTTTGGAGAAAGGCGCCACCATCTCCATCAAAGACATTCCCAAGGAAACGATCCTACTCCGCTTATTCCCATTTTCACTAAAGGGAAGGGCGAGACAATGGTTCTACTCCAATGAAATCAACACATGGGAGGAATGTTCTACAACCTTCACATCAAAGTTTTTCCCCACGAGCAAAACCAATGCTTTACATGGAAAAATCACCAATTTCCAGAGAAAAGGCGAGTCAATTCGAGAGGCATGGGAATGTTTGCAAGAATATATATCAGATTGCCCTCACCATGGAATAAAGAATGGATGCTCCTACAAAGCTTTTACCATGGATTAAATCAAAAGCGTCGAGCATCTAGATGCAGCTAAAGGATCATTCTTGTCACTCACTACGAGACAAGCCAATACACTTATGCGAAGATATCGAAAATCAATTTGGACCGGAAGAACACTCAACAATGTCATCGAGTAAAGAAGTACAAGAAGATGAAGAGTTGAAAGAACTATCAACAGTATGGACGTCTGTTGAGGGCTTGAGGAACGAGCCAACTTCAAGAAGGAAGAACAAGCTTTACAAGATTCAATGAATACTTCAAGAAATTCAAGCTTAGTGGTTCACAAGTCAGCACCAACCCAAGAAAAAGACCTACAACCACGACCGACTTACGCAGGTAAGTATACAGGTAATAATTCCAAGCGACCCTCGCTACGAGAGTTAATTGAAGAACAGGATAAATTAACCAATAATCTCTCTAAGAAGCTTGTTGCTAATGATAAGATTCTAGAAGACATAAATGTTAAGATAGATAATTTTTCTGATCAAGCTATCTTTAATGCTAAACTAGAATCAAAGCTATCAAAATTGTCTGCTGTTGCACCTGTTGCCACTAACCCTGAGCAGGTATTTAATGTCCGAACAAGAGGTGGCAAGCAAACAATAGATCCACCATATCCCAAGGGCACAGCAAGACCACCGGCTAGAACACACACACACTGCAACACTGCGTGCACTGTGGCACCACCAAGCTCGGAGAAGGATAATAACGTAGAAGAAGTCGCAAGAAGAACAAGACTCAAGAAGACAAGATTTCCACGACACCAACTTCATACCATATCCAAGAAGAGTGAGAAACCTCAAGTTGATGATCAATTCGGGAAGTTCGTCGAAGTCATCCAGAAGCTTTATGTCAACATACCTCTATTGGATGCCATGCAAGTTCCGACATATGCTAAGTACATCCGAGACATCACGAATAAGAAGAAACCTTTGCCAACTACGGAGATCATCAAGTTGACAGAAGAATGTAGTGCGGCAATCTGAACACATCGCTCATCAAGAAAAGGATCCGGGATGCCCCACTATAGAGTGCTCCATTGGAAATCAATACTTCAACAATGCACTCGTGATCTTGGAGCAAGTGTGATGCCCAAGGTTGTCTTGACAAGCTCAAGCACCCTACCTTGGTTCCAACATCAATGTGTCTCAATTGGCGAGATCAATCAGTTCGCTACCCATCAGGAATCGCCGAGAATGTGCCAGTGAAAATCCGAGAGTTCTTGGTGCCAGTTGATTTCGTGGTATTGGATATGCACCGGACTGTGGTTTCACCGATTCTCGGCCACCATTCGAGCACCGCCAATGCACACATCAATGTAGGCGAAGGAGAGATCACATTTGAGATCAATGGAAGGAGGAGAAGTTTGCTTTCAAACCCGGACGAGCTCAAAGCATCAACGCGAATAGAATCGATCAAGAAAAGACATCGTCAGAAGGACCGTCATCTCTGAAGACGGAGAATGCATCTGAAGATTAGAAGACTCGGAAGTCCCGAACCCTCGCCAAAGGTAACCGGTAAAAACACAAAAATATATTTCTGAATTTCACATTTGCTATAGTAAAAACTTTTTCACGCCTCGTGGTAAATAATTTTTACGGTGTGTCAAAACCCGTATAATAATTTTTCGTGGTGGCATAAAAATATATTTTTACTACCATATTTTTGCTGTTATATTTGCTATTACCCTTACGCTTGGGACCCACATGTCATAGGAATACACATCAAATATTTACCTACCTTATCTTATCACTTCTTCCACTAGCACCTCTTTTTCCCACTCACAAGGCATTTATTCTAGCGTTGGAAGACAACAGAAATGGATGGAGGAGAGCACTGAGTGGAGGCGGGTGGGGCCCCTGCCCCACCAAAGAGCCGACCGCCACCACCCTTGGCCCTATAAAAATAGCCACCTCCTACCCAGTTTTTCACACACACAACAGGCCAGAAAACCACACCTTCGAGCCTTTGCAGTTCTGCCTCAAGAGAAAGGAAGTTTAGGAAGAGAGTGGAGAAGAAATCTAAGGGAAGTCTAGCTCTAAACTTTTCTTGAAAACCTTAGACACCATGTTCGGGAGAATCCTTGGACGCTCTAGCTCCAGAGCCAGCTCCCGACGGTTGATGAGTGTAGACTCTCAGGAGTCTCCCTCACCGGTCTCTAACCCCTCTCCGTCAGCATCGCAATCACAAGGAAAGATCCTAACCGCTGATGTGCATTTGCACATCAGGAGAGGAGAAGAGAAGGAACGGTATGAGAAACTGAAGAAATGTTCTTTTGTCCTTACACCCATGTTTAGCGAAGAATTTATGCAAGAAGCAGGCTTGGACTCTGAGTTCAGCCAAATTCTTGCTTTGTTGGGGTGGACCTCTTTTTATAACACTTCTGAAAGGGGTAGCCGGCTCCTCACTTTAGAGTTCCTCTGCACTTTGAAATCCTCTAACGATGGGGTAACCTTTCGGTTATTCTGTCGAGAGCACACTCTATCTTGGAGAAAGCTGAGCAATGCCTTAGGGTTCGCAGAAGGATGTGCCTTAGATTTAGACTCATCTCTTGAAGATTTTGATAGGCTAATCCTCTGGACGGACGTTACAGGGAAAGAGAACACACACAAACCGCGCACCAATGACATTCAGCATCCCACTCTCCAATTCTTTCACAAGTGGATAAGCCTTGTTCTTTTTCCACGTAATGATAATATCAGCGTGAGAGTAGGGGATATGCAGCTGATTTATGCTGCCCTAAAAAGACAAGCTGTGTCCCCTGTCAAGATGCTAGTAGAGCAACGGCTTCCCCAACCTAGTTGGAGACGTAAGCTGCACCTCTCTGATCACCCGGATAGCCGATGACTTGGGCATCCTTGGAGATGCCACTATCATTGACATTGACACTCGTGAGATCATCACTACGATTACTTCCGCCAAGGAAGATGGGTCAAGAGAATTCAAGAAAAATTGCATTACATCCACCATAAGAACGCAATCCCGTTACCTAACCCGGGATTGGGTATATATTCTATGCAATCTTTTCTGATTGATGAGCAGGCACAACCGGTTCGGTTGCGACCTCCACGAACGACAGCTCGAGCTTCATCGTCAAACTACGCCGGAGCTGACCCACTGCCCCAAGACGCTGCGTATCGATCATATGAGAACTTCGTGCCAACATACCCTCGCGCGTACCAAGGAGGAGATTTACCACCGCAGGGACCAAGCAACCTCGGAGGACAGGAGTTTGGAAGTGGCAGGTTTTACGCATCATCTTCAAATTTTGTACCTGCCCGTAACTCTTTTTCAGGATTCGACCATCAGTACACTGCGACGTTCCGCCAAGGTGTCCATGACAATATGAGGACGCAAATGAACACTCAGGATATCCACACCAACATGTTACATCAACATCAACAGTGGATGGACCAGGCGGGACAACGATTAGAAGACATACAAGAAACCGCAGATGCAAACGCTGAACTACTGGCAAGGAGATTTCGCCAGTGGGGGATGTAGAATCAAGCAGCTTGGGGGAGAAGCCCCAAGGTAAGTATCACTATCTATTTTATATATTTTATATTTTAAGTTTTTGTTTAGCTCGATAAGTTTGAAATAATAATAAAATAAAATAAAAATTTCCCTTGTTTAAAATAAATAAAGAACTGGAGAAGTATGCTAAATGAACATGATAAACAAATGCTCTTCATTGCTGCAAATGCCTAGCTTACCAACGTTTGAAGTTCTCCCAAGACATGGATACAATTGTTTAGATTTTGAAACATGCTTTGAGTTTGAGATTCTTGTGGGAGCAATTTCTTGATCTAAGTCTAGGTGATTGATTGATTGACATGATTAAGTTGATTTATCTTGTTCAAAGTAACACTAAATTAGGAGATTCACTTTTTAATCATAAGATTTATATATAACGAGTCTCACATGATGACATAAGACGTTATGTCTGTTAAAAAAGAAAGCCTTGTTGAAAATTTGCTAAGAGTGTTCCAGGTTTTATATCTCTCTATGCTTTCAAAGAGACTTGGGCATGACATAAAAGAGAAGAAAGAAAGAAAGAAAGAAAGAAGAAAGAGAGGAAAAGTGAGATGAAAGAGGAGAGAACAGAACAAGTGTTCTACTAGCGAGAAGGGCCTACCTCCTAAAAAGAATAAATTAGAGATGAATAATGACACAAGTCCGAGGAGAAGAGCCCACATCTCTAAGGAGAGAGAAAAATGGACAAAAGTCTGGGGCGAGTAGGGCCCACCTCTCCTAATGTCATGTAACCCAAGGTTCTCTTAAGATTATTGCTAGAAAGAGAGATATATTTCAGGAACAAAAGAAGCAAAAGCGGCTAAAGTTGAAAGTTTTCAAAATTTTATCATATCAAGTTATCATACAGGAGTACTCTGAGCTTTAACTTGAATACCTTTTGCAAAACTCCAGAATTTTAGTGAAACCACGAACTCGAGACATGGTGCTTGACTTAATTGTTATATCCTTCAATGCTCAAGACCCAAGTCTGGATAAAAGCCCCATGTTCTCAAGCAGATATAAGAAGGTTTTAAAAGTCTGACTTTTTTTCATCCTACCTTGGAAAAGAATTTATTGTGGTAACATTGAGTCTTGCTAAGAGACTAGCAAGAGGTAAGCTTGGGGGAGTTGTTGATGCTCACTAACTCTTATTTTATGCATCAACAATACATGAAAAAGGACCAAAAGATAAATCAACGATAGTATAGGGCCTTGGACTAATGAATTCCACGAGTTTTGGTGAATTATATATTTTCAGGGACTATTCAGGAAAATGCGAAAAGAATGAATTCTAGAAGGCTCCAGAAGGCTCCCGAACTCAACCGAAGTGGGCTCCCAAAAAATACGCATCTAGAAGGGACAAGAGGCCCACAGGCGGAGCCGGGCAGGCCCAGAAGCCAGTGGGAGGCCGATAGGGCCCCCAGCTCCGATCAGGCCCGGGAAGGTTCCTCCACCGCCTCTTAGGGTTAATCAAAACCACTTGTTTAGGTCGGTTTGATCCTACGGCGATGGATTATCCTCGGGACTATATAAGCAACCCCGGACCCCAGGGGCATGGTATGCATCTCTCGAAAGATCATCATCATCAGGCCAAGGCAGGGAAGAAGAGGATACATCGAGATAGGATAGCTACTTCATAGTTCAAGATCTAATTTCTAGATCAAGAACCTAGTTCTAGATAGAGTCGATTCGAGTAGAGTTGAGCTTTGCTCGATTCGGATCTGTAAGTTATCAAGATTCGGTTCTTATATTGTTTCTCAATGACTTTATGCTATTTCAATATTATGTGCAATTGCTAAGTTCTTACTTTATTCTAGTAGTATATTTGATATAGTCATGATCAATGATAAGTCTCACGCACTTATTCGTAGAGCTCCTAGTATTTTATGCATATGCTAGGTAGTAGAAAGTATGTAAGCATGGTGCTTAGATATGATTTACTTGGATTCACCTTATACTCCGGGTCGTGTGTGGTAGATCGTGGGCGTGGCAGGCCTATTGAGTCCTTTGTAGTCCACCCAGAGTATAAGACTAGTCGAACAATGGTTCTTGGGAAGATCAAGTTTCGTCCTTGATTCTCTTGGGTAATCTTCGGGTGTTCACATTTATCCATGACTATGCTATATATGATGATATGCTACATTAGAATAGATGAACAAACTCGTCTTTGTATGCTATATAGAATTGTCTCTCTTAAGTAAATCCAATTCTAATCTAGACTAGGAATAGTTTATGCTATGCTCCACATGTGCCTCTGCCTATCTATTTATCATTACTTTATTATTTGGCTTACCCCTGTTAAAGTATGTGCCATTCCATCAAAGTCCATAAAGTAATCTATTGCCATCCCTATGTCTCATTGTTACATCCATCCATCTTCCACTGTGGATACGATATTTTAAATCCCATCACCCCGGGTGAAATGCTCACCGGTATCCGTGCGCTTGCGGATTATCTATCATAATATTTCTGTAGGCTCTTATACCAATCACGTTTCTTGCGCTATTGCTTAGAATGGTTTCTAGATCCATTCTTTGGAAGTTGCGTTAAGAATTGTCAACAGTAGGCACCGAACCATCAACAAATAAATGAACCACATTGATATCAAGGTTCATATGCTCTGGAGAAGAACTGCAATCCACAAGTTGATCGCCGTCTTCTGTAGCAAGTACCAATGACAACTTAACAACAGAAGCCATAGGGACTGAAGAAGCAAAACTGGGCGGGGTCTCTGGTGAACCTGGTCTGACCACCTGGTCAGCCGGTTTGACTACCCCAGGCGGTTTAACCGCCTCCTCTGGCGGTTGGACCACCTCTGTCAGAGGTTGAAGGACCGATTAGGCGACCAGAAGGGGGGGAGTGAATGGGAGTCGATAAAAATTCTCCGAAAGAAATATCGGCTAAGTCCCAAAATCACAACCAAGGATTCCCACACGAGCTTGCCAAGGTCACGTAGTCACAGCGGATATACCAACCCTAGGAACAAGTCCAAACAAGTTGCAAAGCGGAAGCACAACTCAAGAACTAAAGGACTTAGGCAAGCTGCACACTGAGATGATGTCGTGAAGGTCTTCGGATCAGTCACCTATAGCGGACCATCTGTGGGTCAAGGAAGGACCGTCCATATTAAGCACCAGAAGCACCAGAGATGCACTGACCTATACAGACTGTCCAACACGGCACTTCGGACCGTCCGACCTACACGAACTGTCCGAGCTCAGCTCACGGACCGTCCGTCAAACTTGGTGCAACAAAAACAAAGCCCTCCAATTGATCGAACACCACATGCTCAAGAACTTGACGAACACGTGACAAACACTAGGAGCCACGAACCATCCGCGCACCCCGGATGGACCGTCTCCACTCACGAGGCCTTGAGCAGGCGGGAAAATGAGGGTCAACCCCTCCTATCCATCCATGGATCTCCCAAACGACTGCAAGGATTGAGACAAGATTTTGGGGAAAAGAGAAGCATCTCTAGGAGATGCTATGCCCAAAAACTTGGAGCCTCAAACCAACTTAAACACTGGGAATCGAATCACAACCGAGCTCAAGCACAAGCCTAGGGTTCCAACTGAAATCCATGAATCAGAGGTCGAATCTGGTGTTTGAGGGGTGAAGATCAAGCACAAAGATGCACAAGACATCTATCCATGATCCCCACAAACAAAACCAAACAAAAACACCTCAGAATCGACGAATCAAGCCGCGCATGAAAATCCCACAAAATAGCCCAAAAAAGACACGAAAATCACTCGAGCCAAGAGAAGGAAATCGACACAACCATGAATGCTTCCATACAACTAGAGGTCAGAGTCTCTACAAAATCATGAAGAAAATCTAGCCTAGAGAGCAAAGGAATTAGGAAGCAGTCCGGATGGATGAGTTGCCCTCTAACCCTAGAGCTATATATATGAGGTCTCTCCATGTTGGGCAAATGACCACGCTACCCCTAGAACTTAAATGGAGATACACACCCCTCAGGGGCACTTTAGTAAAGACATGGTATTTCCCATCGGGCGGCCACACCTTCACCACAGTCCGCATCCTACCGACGCAAGCCCCGCGATCCCGTCGCGTGTCTCCCGGCATCAAAGCTTCTCGGCGAGCCCGGATCCCGTCTCCGCCCGCCAAGCCTCCGGTCTTGGTTTTGTGGCTCAACCAAGTAACCTGATGGTTTTATGGTGAACCACTGCAAACCCCGCGTGTAGACTCCGGTCGTTAGCCGCTACCCTGCACTGGCTCATGTCCACGACTTCGTCTTGCTTTTCTTGCCACCATGCGGCCCGCACTTTATCCCATTCGGCCATCGGATCCATCGAGCCGAGCCTACTTGTCTCTCCACTCCTTGGAGGCCTCACAAGGCTAAGACCTTTCGCACCGCTCTTCACACCAGCTAACGCAAATCAAGCCGCAACCGGCACCTGCAATACTTAGCCAAGAGTTAGTCCACACCACATTGTCAATCACTCATCACACCAGGGAGTGACCATCCACCAGTCCTCGGACGCTCCGGTCCTCAGAGGTGCTATCTTGGCTCTCCACTCCTTCCCATGAGGCACCATGGCCCTATAGCTGTTGAATATCTCATCCCTTTGTTTTTCTAGCTCTTTATCTTTCTTCTCCCGCAACCTCAAGCGATGAAGCTTCCTCCTTTGAGTATGAGTCAGTCCGGGAGGACACCACCTTGGCAAGAAATATTGGGATGAGATTTGCTTCGGCCGCCTCATGATCATTAGCAGTGATAGATCCCTTTTGAGTAGGTGTCACAACCTGATTATTCAACACAACCGGTCCTTTGCCACTTTTCTCAACAAGAACATCCATTGTCCCAATTTGGATAATATCAAAGCTTGTAGTCCTTTCTAGGTCAATGTCCATCTTCTGAACCACCTCCTCTCTGATCTTGGGCTTGTACACCTGTTTCGGAAGAGATTGAATTTTTCTGGGTAGGGCGGTCTGACCGTGTACAAGGGCCGGTCTAACCGGGTTGACCTGTTGACCCTGTCCAAACTGACGTGGTGCCCAGTGGTCTTGTGTAGGTCATGAAATCCTGTCCAGAGCTGGTCTCCTTGGTCCTCCCCATCCAAGATGGAAGGATTGCTGATACGACACCCACATTACTCCATTGTCGTCGTAGATTGGGTGAGGCAGATTTGAACTTGAAGGAGCCCAAGCTGGAGTAAAGTGTCGTTCTTGTTGAGATGATTCACCCCTGAACCTGACAGCTGCTCTGGGAGGCGATGATGGCCTCTCTTGATGCATGGGTGACCTCATCCTTTTTTTAATGGCCGATCACTTGTAACGGCCTTTTGTTTAGAGTATTTGTCGAATAGCATATCAAATGTGACCTTTGGCTTTGGGAGATCCCTTGATTCTTTGCCACATTGAGCTTCCAGTTTCCAATCTCCCGCGGCTTCGAAACAAGCATCTTTGGGCGACCATGGGTAGGGGCGGTCTGACCGCCCTGGACCACCAGTCTAACCACCCTGGCCTAAGAAGGCTTTGTTGATTGCTAACCAGACGGCATGGACGTTCCTTGCCCCCCCGTCCAGAAGCTTTGACAGTAATCTTGAATGTCTCTCTACCATCAGGGGTCTTCTCATATGCTACTTCCCTTGTCAACTCTTTTCCCCTCAAATTGAGCTTAGCTTCCCCGACTACCACATTTTTGCCCTTGGTTGCTTCGACTTGATGTGGCCAAACCAGAACCTTAGGCTACTGTAACTCCATGGTATTGACAGGCAAAGGTTGCTTATCCACTTGCATCTCATGAAGCATCAAACGACCTTCATTTATGGCCGATTGAATCTGACGACGAAACACATTGCAATCGTTAGTAGCATGAGAATAAGAATTATGAAACTTACAATATGCACATCACTTAATTTCATCAAGTGGAGGCATAGTATGAGAAATCTTAATATTTCCAAGCTTAAGTAATTCATCAAAAATACGATCACACTTAGAAACATCAAACATAAATTTTAATTCTTCTTGCCGACCTTTAGTAGCCGGCTTAAGTGATGCACAAGAACTAGCCTTAGCCTTTGAAGGCCACACAAATTCAGCAACATACACCTCATTCTCGTCGTCCGAACTATCGGAATCATACTCAATCATATGAACATTAGACCGACGAGGCTTAGAGTGTTCTTTTTTCTTATTCAATTTTAATTCTTGTGCCCTCTAACAAGAACATTAGCAAGAGAATGAAATGCTATACCTTCTAATCTATCTCTAAGAGCAGATCTTAATCCTTTAGCAGCTAGATCAGCAAGGTCAGAATCGGTAAGAGACAAATTAAAACAACAGTTTTTAACTTCTTTCAAGCGCTTAAGATAATCGGAGACCAATTCCTCTTTACCTTGCCTAACTGATGATAAATCTATCAATTTTAATTGGTAGCTCCCACTAAAGAAGTGATCATGAAACTTTTGCTCTAACTGATCCCAAGAATCAATAGAGTTTGGAGCTAACGAAGAGAACCAAGCAAAAGCGGTACCAGTCAAAGATAATGAAAATAAGCGAACTTTTAAAGAATTAAAGGTACCCTCTTCACCTAATTAAGCAGTATATTGACCAATGTGTTCCCAGGTTGTGCGATTGTCATCACCACTAAATTTGAAAAAATCAGGCATACGCCAACCAGGGGGGAAACCACATAATCAAAATCGGCTCTATATGGTTTTTGATACAATCTAGTAGTACCCATATCAACACCGAGTTTATTCCTCATCATGTTAGCTACTTCTTCTTTAAATTGTGCAAATTCATTCCTAGCAGCTAACTGAGATTGCATTGGAGCTGATGTATTAAAGCTACTCACAGGGGGTTGATTAGGATTTTGAATGTGATGTAAGTCGGTAAACACATCATTAGGCACACCATATGATGGAGCAACATTAGGAATAGGTGGTGATGTCTGAGCTATTGTGCTATACGTAGGTGAAACAATACCATAAGCATTATTATGACTATGAACCAACGTACTAGCCGGCACCAACCATCACCATTTGACCGGACTGGGCGGTTAGACCAGACGTGGGGGCGGTTTAACCGGGGTCGGTTTGGGCAATGGTGATTGTCTCGAAAAAAACCCTGTTGGCATACCATACATAGGTATTTCAGATGAAGCTCTGTGCCGACATGTTTGAATGTAAAACCCCCTTGTGAATCTACTTGAGGGATATGATCATCAGGAATATCATTAACAACACGTTTACCCTCTACTTTTTCAAGGTGAGTAATAACACTAGCAACCAAACTATTCTGATCATTAAACACACGCTCAAATTTATCAGATATAACAGATAATTGTGTAATTAAATCAGAGGGGGGTTGTTGGCTTACAGTGGGTATTACCTCAACCTTGTCTTTGTTAATCTTGATCGCTGGCAACTCAAATTCTTGAGCCATCGTCACCTTGCTTGAGCGATCATTCTTGGCGCCAGAGAGAAACTGCTGCTTGATGTACTCTTGAAGCTCAGTGTACTTCCTTTGGTCTTCCTCGCTAAGTTCTTTGATGTTAACCATGATTACATTGTTTCACGCTCCCATACAACGTTCGAAAAATCGGTTGTAAAAACCAGATCTTTCGCCAGTGGAGTCGCCAAAGGTGTGTTGACGCTTTTCCCGGTCAAACACACGAGTGCGCTAGATCGTGGTCGTCGAAATCAACTTGTTGAGACCTCGCAGGGTCGGTCTAGCCACATGGGGGGCCGTTCAAACCGCCTTGGACCGAGGTGTTGCCGAAAACTTGAGTTTGCTGCTCCGGGAGGGACACCGTCGAGAACAGTGCGCCTAGGGTTGTCTGAGATCGGCGGGCCTCGAGAACTCCCTCAACACGCCGTGGAGGCGAAGGAAGAGCAATTAGGGTTGGAAAAGCTAGGGTTTGGAGATAAAAGGTACTAGATTGATTTGTTCGATTGGATGATAGGTGTCAATTGGCCACGACCCTTTATATTTATAGGGTGGGAGGTCTTGCCCTGCAAGGAACGATTTACATCTCGGAATTAGCCAAAACTCCTAATTCTACTCAGACTAGGGGTAACTCGATCTGATCGCCTCCAGGGGGCAGTTAGACCGCCTGACGGTCTTGTGCAGGACCGGCTATAGGGCACCTCGGTCGAGACCACCCTCTGGACCCCGGCTAGCCTAACCCAACGTTTGTCAATTTTGGGTGTCAACAGGGGCATATGAGAGAGTGCAATGGGGGATTTTCAAAAGTGTGATTAGGGGTGGGAGGTTAAGTGTAAAATCACCTAATCCCATGCCCCCCAACATCATGTGGTCGAGATTAGATGTTTGCATAGTTGCCGGAGAGGTTTGTTTGTGTATACGTCTGACGTTGTCTTTCAAAAAAGCTAAAAGCCCAACAAAAAGGTTTGGCTGCCAACAAAAGCTATAACTAAAAGCAGCTTTTGGCTAGTTCATTTCGGATAGCAGGTACGGAGGAGCTTTTTTTTATTGTGGCTTTCACAATACAAGTTGGAAGAAATTACCCACTACCACTGGTTATGTTGTACTGATTCATTTTTCTTTCTTTCTTTCTTCTTCTCGACACCTCCTATCTCTCGTTCACTGGCTCCATGGCCCTTGAAACTCCTCCGACCAACATCATCCCACCTCCTCCTTCCCTAATGCCGACGCGTGGCGCCTTGACGCGGAGGCCCTCCTCACTGAGGCACACGGATCTCCGCTGCTCGCCTTGGTCGGGGCGCGCGGGAGCCGCCATCGAGCCTCACCGAGGCCACGAGAGCTCTGCCGCTGAGCCTTGCTGGGGCTCACGGAAGCTCTGTAGCTCGGCATGGCACCTCCTGTCGTGGTGGCTGGCTTCCCCATCGGTGCTCCTATCCATATGTGTGTTGGGAGGAAGTAGAAGGTACTAATGAGTAGGGTCGGACTGCCAGTGAGAGAGGGAGAGAGTTGAGTAGAGTGGAGTATGAATGACATGTAGGGTCCGTTCGTCAGTTTCCAAAAAGCCACACCATTTCACAAAACGGCTTTCAGCTTTCTCACAACTTACAGCCAACAATAGATTTTCTGTAGCTCACACCAGCTTTTCACCACTACAACCCAACAAAATACGGATATCGAGCGCACACAAATACGGATATCGAGCGCACACAACCCTCCGGCGGGGAACCGGAGAGAGAGCAACGACCACACCGGAAATATGAGAATTTGTAAAGGAGTTCAACCAAAGCCTACATCTTCGAGACATACTTACAAGCACCACAGTGACACCGGCCAAGCCGCAAGCTTGTCCCTCTGCGCTTATTCCATGTGGTGTGCTGATTACAAGGGTAGCCCTCTCCTTTTATAGAGAGTGGGTACAAGTCCACCAACTCTACCCTTTACATCAAGTTCATGAACCCCTTAGTACAAAATAAATATTCGACAGATTTACAACACATAGGACTTGAGGTAGTTTTGCAGGAAAACATGCACGCTTTCATCATACATAATCTATAAAATTGGGATCAAAGTTGAGCAAGATACTAGCATACTCCCTCCATACTCATAAAACAAGTCGTTTAGGACAACGACACGGTCTCCAAAGTACACCTTTGACTTCTTATTTTTATAAAAATATTTATTAAAAACTAACATATGTATACTTTTATGAAAGTATTTTGCAAGATAAATATATTCATGTAGTTTTCACATTTTCAAACTCAACAACTTAAAAGTTATTCATGATTTATATTCCCAATGTTTGACTGAAATCTTGTCCAAAACGACTTGATTTATGGGTATGGAGGGAGTATAATGATAAAAAGATAAAGCATATCCTTTATTTTATTATTCATTGAGGGCAAACTAGCCCGCAGACAAACAAGTTACAAGTCACACGGCAGTATCTCAATGAAGCTTGAGCAGATGAACAGATATATGCTTTGCACAACAAGAACAAATTAAAAGAACGCACACGAATATCAAATCAAATAATGGAGCAAAGCAAGCACACACCACATGTGACCAACTAATAAAAAGACAAAGACCACGAAGGAAAAGCCGATATGGTTTCTTGCAAGGACACAATCGAAACAGGTGATCGGATTACTTGTTGTTCTCTTCCGAGGTGATGTTAAATATAACAATCTCCTCCTCTGATACAGGTACGTCCCTGGGCTGGGAGCATGCTGCAGGTTTTATAACTTCATCATCATCTTCATCTTCTTCTTCATCAACAAACTCAGGCCACTGAAGCTTGTCAGCAAAGGTCTCCAATCCCATGTCCGACAAGATGAGCCACACATAGGTGAGCAACTCAATTCCGTCACCCATACTCTTGGCATGCAGGTATCCCTGCATCTGCTCGCAGAGAAGCACAGCATCTCCACCCACACACCTTGGATCACCTCCCACCTCTGGTTCTCGTCGTGCAGCACCTCCATGATATCTTCAGCAAGCTGGCATGCTCTTACAACCAAGGGCACCATGTTTTCAGAATATGTCCATGGGAACTTGGCCATGCGGAGGATCAATCGCGCAATGCTTCCATGGTCCGGCGGTGATGAATGACTGCTGTTGCCAGCATTCTTGATCAGGTGCTTGATATCATTGCAAGCGGTCATGAAAAGACCCTCCCTGGTGCCGGGCGCAAGCATCTCCGGACGGACGAAAAGGAGGTAGATCATGTAGTTGGATATCGTCCTGCTTCGTCGGCAAGGCTGTTTGTCTCCGGCAACCCCCTGGGGGTGGTGAAGGCAGAGCTCAGTAGCTAGGTGCCAGACGACGACACTCTGGTCGAATGGCAGCCGCAAGTTGAGCCACCGTTGCTGCTGCCTCCTGGAGATGTTGTGCCTGGACATGGTCCACTGGCCCTTGAGGCTGTTAAACCTCTTGTAGCTTGCTCCGTCGTGGATGTAGAGATTCCACCCATCTTTGACATGATCGATCACCAGGTCAGTGATGTCGATTAATGTCGATTCAGGTTCCTCCTCCGTGTACCTATGCTTGCTGACATAGGCCTCGCAGTCAAGGCCCATGTGGTAGGCCAGCTTCATCAGCTTGCTGCTGCTTTTATGAGCATACAAGGAGATGACGTTGTGCTGGGGAACCTTGTTGGACCACAAGCGACGGACTGGTACCAGCAACAATAGAAATTCCAGCAAACTGGTACCGCATAGCAGGATATATGTTACCTTGACATCAACCTCTTGGTAGCCATGTTTGTTGCTCTTGGCGAAGAGCACAATGGGAGGTAAGGTCAGGAATGTAAGCAGCAACTTCTGAAGCCGACCATGGATACTGGTTGTCCCTTTGAAGTTGGTGTAGAACAACTGGAATGCCCAAGTGATGTCGAGAACCAATAAATTCTCGAATGCACTGCCTGCGCAACGATGGATCACGTCCAGGAAATCCTGTAGGATGCCAAGCCGCTGACGATAGGGAGCGGACTGGTCGACGAATAGCTTGCTGATGCTGGTTGCGATGTTTGGCACATCCTGCCACTCGCTATCGTCTTCTGTCCGCAACAGGAGCTCCTTTGCTTGCTCTACGTAGTCTTTAAGTGAAAGGTCATCCTCTTCCGGCTTGTTCCGTAACGACGAGAGCGTCACAAAGTCAGCGAAGAACCACCCAAAGATCTTGTCCAGTGTTGTGCCCTCCGCTTGCCTTGGAGGGTACACCGCCCAAGAGGCCATCAGGCTCGCAATGCTAGCGCGCTTGAGAGCCAGCGGCTTCATGCTGAACCTGAGGACCCCGATGACGAAGAGCAGGGTCGCCGCTTGCAGCAGCTTCTCATCGCCTCTGGGCCACCACTTGACGAAGACGTAGAGGGTGACCGTCACCTGTGACACCAGGGTCACAATGTGGCGCCTCCACAGCTCGTTGTCCTCGATGCTGTAGGCCGTCATCGGATGCTGGCCGCCGAGGTGGATGAGGAGGACGGGCGCCCACAGGACTTCCAGGATGCCGCTGGTGTCGTCGTCGGCGTCGGGCACCTTGTGGCGGTTGAAGAGGGTGGCGAGGGCGTAGACGGCCAACGCGTCGGCGCCGAGGTACGCCATCCACACGCACGACCGGAACAGGAACGACGGGCGCCCGCTGCGCACCCTGCCGGCGACGAGGAGAAGCAGCTGCAGGGTGAGGCTGCCCAGGACGAGCAGGCGCAGCTGCCACTGCTCCCACCACCGCAGAACGCTCGAGAAATGCATTGTTGTCCCGGCCGGCCGACGCCGCCGGAGATGTGATCTCTCGTTTTAATTTCGGGAAGGAGGAAAGAAGCAGCAAGCAGTGGCAGTCACGCTCCGGTACGGTTCTTTGTCTAAGAGACAATATTGTTCGTGTTCAATTCCTTTCGTGTTCCTTTGATTTTGTCCGTAGAAACATATATATTCGTTCACGTGCTGGTGATGATGCAGGTTGGACCCGCCTGGATGTGTTTTTGCAGGCAGGTAGCATATATATATAGTCCTGGTATTGGTCTTTTTCTTTATTTGCTTTTGCTTGTCATTTGAGCAATTCCATATCCAGCACTGCTGCCCCTTTGTTCTTTCTTTCTTTATTAGACGCGGACAGCGGGATCAATTCCATTTTCAGCGATCAGCAGGTGTGTAACATTTATGGTGAGAAATATGAATCATTAGAGCATCTCTAATACTCTCCATGTCCTTTTTAAATGTTAGGAATAAAGATTTTGGTGAAAACTACTCCAACAGTTTATCTAATTGTTAGGAATAGATATAGTCATCTTCTATTTCAAATTTTTTGCTAGTCAAATGTAGAAGACGAGAATGACTCCGGCTCTCTAGAGTCATAAGAGATAGAAAAACTGTTGGAAAGTGAAACGATATAGAAAATGATTTTTATGTAGATGGCTCTCTAAATGACGATTTAGAGAGAAAAACTTAGAAAGACTCTTGGAGATGCTCTTAGGTTCATCATCATCAAGAAATGCATGCATATAGAGAGCTCGAGGCGGGTAGCTCAAGGCCGCCGCCGCGTGTCTTGCAGGCGAGCTCACCTCTGGCGGGCGCGAGCTTCATGGGAGACACCACGTGTAGATTGGGGCATTTTCGACATTTTTCTAGTCATGCCCACATGTCATGGCAAATAAATGGTCCAACTTGGACGAAGTGGCTTGTAGAACACAAAAGTTAAGTCGTGGCACATAGGTGCAAGCCAACTTTCTAATGGCACACAGGTAAGACTCATCTTTATAATGGCATACATGTAAAAGGCTCATTTGTTTCCGCCTCCCTCTTTGTGGTCTGGTCCTTCTGCGGATGTTTAATTTTGTGTTTATTCAAATTTAAAATGCTCTTTATGTGGATTTTGCTTTTTTTATGAAAGGATTTTGCTTCTTTCAAATATTTATTTAAAAAGTTAAATATATCATTATAGTACATAAATTTGATGAATGGGTGCATTTAGGTGTATCTTCTATCAAATTGTATATTTGAAAACAATAACTTGGCAGGACAAGTGAGCAAAACCTTCCCTCAAGCTGGAGTTTGATAACTGGTTTTGTAATTTTTCTTGGGTGCTTCCAGATAGTTAGGGTCTTTCTTTTGAGCCTAGGGCCTTTCACCATATAAATATCTTCTCTTCATATAAATATAAAAATCAGTAGGGGCCTCCACTGAGACATGGGTACCCACAGGTCCCCACCCCAGGCCCACGTCCGTCTCCGACAAGTGGGTCCGGCCTACAGAAGACCCGCCAACTTTGTTAGTGGGCCCAACCGACCTAGTTGGTGGCCCACACGACATCTGAAGACCTTCGGAAAAAAATTCTCCAGACGACCTTATCCAGAACGACCTCAAGACTTGGCGTACACGACAAGATATCGGTGGATCCCGACCAAAGCAGATCGACGGATATGGCAAGTGATGTAATCAATTAGACTTAGGTCTCCTGGTCGTAACCGACCAGGAATCTGGGAACCGACCTTGTCCGCTGGCCAATATAAGGCGGGCAGGGCGACCCTTGTACAATCACGCAATCCTCAAGCAATCTACACCAACAACTGGACGTAGGGTTTTACTCCTGAGGCCCGAACGATATAAACTCGCCGTGTTCTCTGTGTTCCGTGTGCTCGTGCACAACCCTCGAGTTCTTAGCCTTAGATTCCCCCTCGCCGAACAACTAAACCATCGGGGTTAACCCCCCTGTGGGCTGCCTAGATCTAAACATCTGACAGTTGGCGCTCCAGGTAGGGGAGGAATCCAGGGTTCTTCGTGCAACTCGATGGCTTCGACCAACGGCGTCATCTTTCCGGAGAGCATGGCGGACATCCTCGCCAACCCCATCGACATCTGCTTCGGCTCTATGCCGGAGCGATCCACCGCTCCAGCCGCTTGCCTCGTGATCGAGGGCAACGCGGTCACCTACAACCAGCAGGTCGGGACCGATCTGACACTCCCCTGCTGTCCGGTTCAAAAAAAATGGACAAGTGAGCAAAACTGCCAGTTACATGTTAGGTGATCAAGACATAGATGTTGAACCAGCTCCAAAGTGGTGGGGACGAGTCGATGGTTTAGGAGAGAGGCGACCGTGAGGGCGACCCGCGCCCCTCCCCGCCGCTGAACTCGCCGGAGCAGGCTCTCCTCGCTGGCCGCCCAGCCTGCTGCCACCAGATCCGCGCTCCTCGCGCCGCCCTCTCTCCATCCCTCCCGCTCGCGCCCTCTCTCGTGCCCCGTGCGGGGAGATCGGCTGCCGTCGCCCCCATCGTGGCCGCCACCGCCATGGCCGTCTCCGAGCTCCAGGAGGACGAGGACATCCACAACTTCGCTGACCCCGTCCCGGCCTGCATCGTCTCCTCGCCGTCCCGCGTCGTCTCCATGCCATCCCACACCCTGGCGTCTCCGGGCACCGCTGTCTCTGCCGGCGGGGCGGCCCTGCATTCCGCGGCCGGCGCCTGTCGTCCCCGCGTGTCGGTTGAGGGGGCAGGTGCACCACGCTCGGCCGCCTCCCCACTCCCATTCTCCGGAGCGGGCCCGGCGCCCGCAGACGGGCGACGGCCGGCCCTCCTCGGCCACCGGCGAGGGACCTCGCTGCTCTCTGCGGCGGGGAGCAGCGTGAGTCGGGCACCCTCCATACTCCGGCGCGTGCCCGCCTTGGCGGCTCACCGAAGCCTTCTTCCCGAGGTCACTTTGGCGGACCGCGCCATGGTGAAGAGGTGGATGGATCATCGCGAAGATGAAGACTTCGACGAGGTAGTCACTGTGAGGTTGGTGCCGCCTCCCTCACGCCCTACTCGACGCCGCCCGCCGCAGCCCTCGATCCCCGCCTGCCCGGCGCGTTCTCCGCCCATTGTGGTGCAGCCTCGTGGTGAGGGGCCACCGCAACCATCGCCACCGCCGCAGCAGTAACCATGAGGAGACGACGCCGCCGGAGTCGCCATCGGCCTCCTCTACGCGGGCGGGATGATCGGGCGCAGCCCCTCCGCCCGGTCTGCACGCCTGCGGCGCTGTGGCTATGCGGTGGTCAGATCCCTCGCACCGCCGCCGCCACGGGTGTTCGACGCCGGCCAGCACATCACCTCACCGCTTGCCGCTTCACCACCGACGCCGATGGCTGGAGCAAAGTCCTTTCTCGCCGCCTCAGACCCCAGATTCTAATGGCCGCTGCCTAAGTCGCCTCAGCCAGACCTCCTCCGCCAGGCAGCCTTTCCTCGCACAGCTAAATGATGGACGCTGCTCAACTTCCCATCCCACAATCACTGTTGGGCCACCTGCACATGACCCACGTGATGTCTGCGCTGCTTCAACCTCCACCACGCCGGAATGTAAGCGGCGCGTGGTCAGCCGCGCCGCTACCCGGGCTGCTCGCCTCCGCGGCACGAGGAGCGCCGTCGCCGTGAGGACTTCTCGCAGCCCTGCTTCGCACCTCCGACACAGCGGGACCCTCGTCGAGGGAGGAGGCGCCTCCCGATGGGCGCCGCCCGTCGAGCCGACTCCTTCCCGCCTCGAGTCGCTCTGCAACAACACCGCCGCTATTGGATGCCGCCGTCGTCTGCTGCCTATTGCAGAGGGACACACCCATGGAGGAGGCCTCCGATCCGATGCTTTCGGCGGGAGTTACGCTTCTCGGTTCCGTCACCAAGGACAGCCTTGTCGGCGCTGGACACAACTCGCTCCCCACCTTCGGCCACGGCTATGGTTCAGGCGAGCGCACCGACGGCCCAAGTTGAGCCATCCAGCGGTGACGTCGTTGTGCCAGCCTCGCCTACTTCTTCCTACGAAGAGCGCTTAGACCGCTTCCTCGGCGATCCGAGAAGAAGTTAGTCTCTCCCTTCGCCCCCGGCCCAGCGGTGCAGCCGGCACCATCCGAGGCCCCCAGGCGCAGCAGCTCGAGACTCACCAACAACAAGCTTGCCAGAATTCCGATCTCCCGCCGTGGCAAGGTCCTACTCATGCGCCGCTTCGACATGGAGGCGAGCGAGCTCGACGATGTCTTCAAGGCCGGCAGCGGTGGCTTCGACAAGGTTCTCGACTCTCTCCCCATACGGAACGCAAGCACCAGCTTGGCTCGAGAGGGGCTCCTCATTGTTTGAGCCGCATCTCCCTCACCTAGGTTGTCGGTGTAGTGAGTAGTAGCACTATGTATTATTTTGTCCACCCAGGTCTCACTATCATGTAATATCTAGTGGGTGAGTTTGGCGTGCGCCTAACCGGCCACGCGTTGTTGTAACAATCTATGTTCATCTTCTTAATACAATGATACGCAGCTCTCCTGCGCATTCGAGAAAAAAAATACATGTTAGGTGATTGATGTTTCTTTAAGAAAAGTCCTTACTTAATTATATGATAATTTTATTAAGGAAAAACTATCTGTCATGCGCAATTTGTGTGATGCTATGCCCAAAATCACACAGATTTATAGGCCAAACAAATTCGTGTGATTCAAACCCCCAAATCACACGTGTGACATGGCCTCTGGAATCACACGGGTAAGGGATAGACAGACCCAAATTTTTTCTACTTTTCAGAGGACCCAAGGTAATCATCTCTTGCTGCCCAGTTATAGATGCTAGCTAAACGTTTTGATTTGGTACCACCATGACGTCACAACAGTTGATGCTTTGGCTCAGCGTTGTGTATGTTCCTGATGCCTCCCTTGAGAATGTCACCTTCAAGCTAGACCGACACTCTGGCCTCTCTGATAGCTTCGACACAACTGCCTTTGCAATTTACCAAATTGGTGAGCTTGAAATATGCTTTGCTATAGGAATTTGGTTCCATAAAAATGTAAAAAATTGCTCCTAATTCACGTATATTTATGTTTTGGCTTAGCCTCGTCGGCCCGGCCTCATCTGCAAGGGCTGGCACAGCCTCGTCACCGACCCCGTCTTCGGCCGCAGGTCCTAACTCTCGAGATCTGGGTGCTGTTACATGTCACTTCAGCGACAAATTCTCTCCGTGTCGCTGAAGGAAAGGTGCCTCAGGGGTTGGAGTGCATGCATGCAAAAGAAAACAAAATTTATGATATCACAGCAACATTGATTGAAACTAAAAAAATCTATAAATCACAAACCAAACATCAAAATTAAATTCCGATCGCATCATTAGATTTCTGACAATAAAAACTTCGAAACAAGATCCCACTTGACTATATTTTGACAAACTTTATTTTATTCGTATTTTTTAATTACGGTTATATATTATCGCTAGAACAAAACGAATGAAGTGCCGGAACAAATGAGAACAATTGTCCGAACAAGTTTATATGTCACCCCGAACAACAAATGTGGTGTCAGAACAAATTAGAACAAGGTCGGAACCGTGTTATTATTATAGAGCGAACAAGATATTACTATAGCCAGAACAACTTATTATTATAGCCAGAACAAGTTTGTATGTCATCTCGAATAAAAAAAAGTGTCAGAACAAACGAGAACAACTATTAGAACAAAATCCTATTATAGTCGGAACAATTTTGTATGTCATCTCGAACAAAATAAAATGTAGTGTCAGAACAAAATGAGAACAAGTTGTTATTATAGCCCGAATAAGATATTTATAGCCAGAACAACTTATTATTGTAGCGAGAACAAATTTACATCTCATCTCGAACAATAAAAATATTAATGGAGGAAAAATATTAAAAGGAAAGAATATAAAATGAAATAGAAAAAAATAAAGTTAAAACTAAAAATAAATAAATAAAAAGAAAAGAGAAATAAGAAAAATAAAAGAAATAGAATAAAGAGAAAGGAGAATAAAGAAGAATAAAGAAGAAAAGAAAAATGAAAAGAAAAAATAATATTAGAAAGGAAATATAAATAAAAAGAAATAAGAAAAAATAAAGAAAAAGAAACAAGAAATAAAAAGAAACAAGAAAAAGAAACAAGAAATAAAAAGGAAAACAAGAAAAATAGAAAAGGAAAAAGAAATAACAAAAGAAAAGAAAGAAATAAAAAAAAGGAAAGAAACAGAAGAGAAAGGAACACAAACGAAAAAAAGAGAAAACCAACAACCCTCCCGTCCTCATGCAGCGGA
This sequence comes from Cenchrus purpureus, assembly GCA_022644695.1. Classification (NCBI taxonomy): domain Eukaryota; kingdom Viridiplantae; phylum Streptophyta; class Magnoliopsida; order Poales; family Poaceae; genus Cenchrus; species Cenchrus purpureus. The sequence continues at coordinate 143,752,294 of CP053460.1, read as the reverse complement.
TGATGTGATGCGACGCATAAGATCGGTGCCGAGATCTGCACCGCGACGCGCCGGCGCCGCCGCCGCACATGCTCGGCTTCTTCTACCGCCGCGGCTGCGCCACCCACTTAATGCCCACCTCCTCCTTCCGGTTGTCTGACGACGCCGGCTTCCGCGACTGGGGTGGGTGGCGCTCGACGCCCGCGGCGGCCACGTCCTCTTTCTCGACGACACAAAAGCGGCGCGACGCTCGCCGTCTCGAGCCCCACCACCACCGGCGAGGTTAGGAGGCGGCTGTCGGCGTCGTTCCTGAGCTACTACACCTCCTGGAACGCGGCGCTGCTCTGCGGCGGCGACGGCCGCTTCAGCGTGGTCGTGCCGTCGTGGTCGGCACGGACCGGTACTCGCGAGGTTCACCGTTCACCTCCGCTTGCGTCTACTCACCGGAGCCTCACCGGTGGACCTGGCGCGAGGCCGGCCGTATCCAGGAGCCCTGCCAACTGACGAAGCAACGTCCCGGCACCCTCATCGGCGACGACGAGCTCTACTTCCTCCTGGAGCTCGTCAACGGGATACTCAAGTGCGATCTGCGCCGGAGAGAAATGTCGGTGATCAAGCTACCGCCTACGTGCATCAGGTCGAGGGTCGAGCTCATGGTCATGGCGGCGGGTTGGGGTTCGCCGTGGTGTGGGGCCACAATGTCCGCTTGTGGTCGAGGGATGGTGGTCTTCGTAGTGGAGGATGGACGCAACGGAGAGTTGTTGAGCTCAGGAGCTTGCTCCCCTGCTCCTGCGCTCTCGTTCTCGCCTTACATGATCGCTGCTGCCGATGGTGTCGGTGTCATCTTCGTTGGTCTGAAATCTGATGGCCACATCGCCAATGTTATTCCCTTCTACGTATGAGCTCTACATCATTGCAGATGCTCAATACTTAGTTGCGATTTTCTAGTTTTTTCTACTTTGTAGCATGGCAGTACATTTGCTCAAGAACAGTAGCTTTATGAAGGTAGAATATTGTAATATGCTAATATATAAAACTAAGTTGATGGGGTCAAGACCGCTCCATGGTTTAAATTAAGAGAAGGGATGTATGATGTAGATGAATGATGAGGTCATGAGGAACAATTGATGCAAATTTGAGCTTGGTCAGGAAGGTACCAACAGTTGAGAAACCGTAAACTTGGCATTTTGCACATGATCTCTAGATACTCAACATCGGACTCACATTTTTATCCGATTCATATTGAATAAATAAATAAATAAATAATCGGTTGATCAGCTTTTGAGGGAAAAGGAGAAGAAAAGGTAAATGGAGTGAGTTTTATGTTAGTAGTGACTTTATTGAAGATAGAGAGAGAGAGAGCATCTTTGCTTGTTGACGTGTTTCTCTCTGCTCAATGAATCGAATCCTTTTCATTCGCAAAATTTGGTAGACATTTCAAAAAATGACTTATTTTTGTATTACACATGTTAGGGGTGAATACAATCAATCCATTCATTCCAATGTTTTTGCTTTAAAAATAATATTCCCAACAAAATGAGTATATGAAATTAAAATACTGCAATTTCATATGCACAGTTCGGCTGCCTCGTAACTGAAATTTGCAAGTTACATCACCCATATGATGTGTAACCATCTAGGACCTTTCGCACTTTTGGTAAGGGTGTGTTTCGGTGATAAATGACAATCATATGCTTGTGACTAACTTTTGTTTTGTAGCGGATTATATCTTGGGTTATTGTCATAAGTATTGAAGGAAAAGAGACCCCTCAATTTGAATTTATGGACGATCAATGGACAAATACTACAAGGCTAAGGACTTTGTTAGTTCCAAGTGTCACAAGGAGATGAAGGACACTTGGATTGCTAGTTTGTAGTGTTTGATCGTACTATTAAGAGGGGTTCATGCACTAGTAGCTTGACCATGCACCAAAAGCCAGGGAAATATGCACACTCAAGTTCCTTGGATGCTAAACAGCTCAAAGTACTCATGGAAACACATTGGAAGCAAAAGAATCGACGAAAAACTCAAAGGTGATTGAATTGGACGAGTTAAACTTCAAAGCACAGCGTCGGATGAACCGACGCCTGCTTTTCTAGATGCGTCGGATGAGTTCTGCGGCTGGAGTTTTCAAAAGTGACTGTCGGATGAGCCGACGGCCCTAGCATCGGTTCATCCGGTGACCTAGGGTTTGGTAACAGTAAGGTTCGAAGCTCAGCCTCTTCAGCACCGGATGATCCGTCGTCCTGACCAGCGGTTCATCCGACGCCCTCATTCAAATCATATAGAGACACGCCAAGAATTTTGCTTCAGCACCGGATGAACCGACGCTTCATGGACAACACAGCGGTTCATCCGACGCCTGTGTTTGAACTACACAGTACCGCACCGAGTGGGTGCTCTTCAGCACCGGATAGACCGACGGTGCGTCGGTGCATAGCGTCGGTGCATTGACTGGGTCACTGGGTTCAACGGCTATTTTAGCGCCTGTGAGTGACCGGATGATCCGACGCCTGCGCAAGGGGAGACCAACGGTTCATCCGACGGTACTACTTTTCAGGGAAACTTTCCAACGGCTAGCCACCCTTGCTAGGCCTATAAATATGACCCCCTGCGTCTCTTGAGCTGCCTTTGCCACTCTGAAGATCTACAGCAGCCAAGGAGAGAAGGAGATTGTGTTCTTACTCATTTGGGATTCTCTTCCTCTTGTTTGAGGAGCTCTTTCTTAGTGATCAAGGGTTTCAAGGTGCATACATGGCTTAGCTGAGTGCTCAGGTCAAGTGAAGGTGTGTGGGCTTGTTACTCTTGGAGTTTGACGGCTCCTAGACGGTCTTGGTGCTTTGGGGGTTCTTGGTGAGCTCTTGGAGATTGTGGGAGCCTCAAGAAAGCTTGGTGTACAGTTTGAGACCCACCGTTCCCGGAGATGGAGAACGGATACTCTTAGTGAGCACTTGAGTCTTGGTGACTTGAGGGGGAGCAATACTCTTAGTTAGTGCTCCAACGTGGATTAGGGGGAAGCGTCAACTTCTCGATACCACGGGAAAAAATCCGGTTGTCTCTTGTGCCTCTATCTACTTACTTGCATTTATTTTCAGCACCTAATTTCCGCACTTAAGTTTCCTTGCCTTAGTTCTCTTTAAGTTGCTTGTTTGCCTCTCATCTTGACTAGGGTGTTCCATATCTCTTAGTGTGATATTTGCTAAGGAAACTCTTGTTAGTGTGTTTAGTAGTAGAGAAAAACCTTTTTAGATGGGCAACACTAGTTGATAGGCTAAGGTTTTTTTCTTGCTTTAGAAATTCAAAAGAAGGCCCATATTCAACCCCCCCTTCTACGGGCCATTGATCCTACAAGTGGTATCAGAGCCAAGTTCTCTATTTGCTTGGCTTAACCGCCTAGAGAGATGGGGAAAGGTAGTGGCAATGGCCCTCCCAAGTTGGCGGGGAAACGGTTCACCTTTTCGGCACATAGAATGGCTAGCTACCTTCAAGCACAACACCACGATGCGTGGTTCACCACCATGTATCCTTTGCCTAGGGTTCCCACCGAGAGTGAGGCCAAGTGGAACTCGCGCGCTAGAAACTGTATTTTTGAAGCACTAGATGAGCAAATGTTTGATCGGGTCTATACTTTGGAGACCGCCCATGAGGTGTGGATGCAACTCAAAGACATCCATGTGGGCAACCAAAAGATCCGTGAGGAAAAATATGAGTTCCTCAAGGTGGAGCTCAATGAGTTCAAAATGAATGATGATGAGGGTAGAGCAAATGTATTCTAGGATGGGTGTGCTTATTCAAAATATCAATGCTCTCGATGTTGCTAACCTTACCGAAAGGTGAAATCATCCGAAAAATCCTTCAAACGCCTCCCCAAGCATAAATACAACATCGTCAAGGCACTTCTCTTTGAGAAGGACTTCTCTACCCTCACCATCACCGAGGTTGTGAACAAGATCCGCTCCCATGAGATGTTCATGATGGATGAAATGGAATCATCAACTTCCAACTCAAGCTCTAAGAAAGATCTTGCACTCAAGACAAGTGAGAAGGTCAAGCCCAAGAAGACCAATGCTAAGCCTCCCTCTTCCTCAAGTGAGAGCGAAGACAAAAGTGATTCAAGTGATGTGGAAAGCGATGATGCAAAGCTTGCTCTTCTCATGAAGAGAACTACCGAGATGCTTTCCAAGATTGGCAAGAAGGGCTACAACTATAATCCCAAGAAGCAAAAGTTTCGGGCATCAAGAAGAAATGGTGAAGGAAGCAGTAGGAAGTGCTACAATTGTGGAAGCTATAATCACCTATCTTATGATTGCCCCAAGCCGACAAGCGTGTATCAAGCTCAAGCAAGAAGAATGATGAGGATGAGAAAGATGCCAAGTACTACAAGAAGAGCTCATCCAAGAAGAAGTCATCAAACAAGCCCTACCACAAGAAGAAGGGCGAACATCGTTCTCTCTTGGCCAATGAGTGGATTACCGGGGGTGAGACTTCAAGTGAATCAAGTGAAAGTGAAGAAGAAAAGAACAAGAAGATCGCCGGTATTGCTATCAAGGATGATGAAGAGCCTTCACTTCCACCTCCATCTATGTGCTTCATGGCAAAGCATTCTAAGGTGAGCGATAGCGATAGTAGTGACTCTTCTAGTAGTGATGATGATCTCTCACCAAATGCTCTTAAGGGTCTTCTTGATGAATACACCTCAATGATTAAGAAACAAAAGAGTAAACTCAAGGCACTTGAAGAGACCCATGAGAAACTTAAGCTATCAAGTGATGAGTTACTTGTGAAGCACAATGACCTTAGCAAAGACTATGATGCTTTGGTAGTGTCAAACAAGTCACTTAGAGATGACCACAACAAGTTGCTTGATAAGTACAATGAGCTAATCGTCAAGCATGACGACATAACCGTGCTTAACAAGTCTCTTGAGTCAAATCATAAGATGCTTAAGAAAGAACATGTGATCTTAGAGATGAAATATCAAGAGCTTGAGCTTGCATATGAGGCCATTGGTTCTAGTGGGCATGAAGATGCTAGAGGAAGTCAATAAAACCAATGCTTCTACCTCATGTGATGATCTAGTTGAAGAACCTAAGGTCTTGCTTAATGATGAAAATGTTGCATCCTCTTCCAAGACTAACCATGCTAGGGTGAAAGCTCTTGAAGAAGAAGTGAGAAGCCTAAGGTCTTGTGTGAAGACTTTAGCCAAGGGTGAGGAGTTACACAAGGAGATCCTCTACTACAATGCAAGAGATTATGGGACAAAGGGACTTGGTTCTTTCCTAATCCTATCAAGGAAACTCCTAAGTCCAAGGAGCTATATGGGTGTTTCAACAAGGAAGTTGGGTCTTACTGCCAACATTGCAAGGTCACCGGTCATCACACAAGGGAGTGCCCAATACCTACTCGCCCTTTGCCCACCTTGCCTAACAATTTCAAGTCTATGTACAATGATAACCATTTCTTGTTGATGAAGAAAAATAATGGCAAGGTTGCGGTCAAGTTTGTTGGTGCCAAACCCAAAGTCAAGCCAACTAGAAGCTTATGGATTCCGAAAGTTCTTGTCACTCACATCAAGGGCCCAAACTAGCTTGGGTTCCTAAATCTCAATCCTAATTTCTTGTATGTAGGTGAACTACAAGGCCGGAGGAGTCATTGGATACTTGATAGTGGTTGCACTCAACACATGACCGGCCAAGTAAAAATGTTCACCTCACTAGTGGATAATGCGGGAGATCATGAACAAGTATCATTTGGTGATAATTCTAAAGGAAGGATCTCCGGATTGGGTGAAATCTCTCTAACAAATGATCTATCCCTTTCCAATGTTCTCTTTGTGGATTCTTGTAGTTATAACTTGCTTTCCATTGCACAATTTTGTGACCTTGGTCTTTCATGCACATATGATGATGAAGGGGTCACAATCACTAACAAGAAAACTAATGAAGTTGTTTTCAAGGGATTCCGCTATGGCAATCTTTATCTTGTAGACTTTGCATCTCATGAAGCAAACTTGACTACTTGCCTCATCTCCAAGACATCCAAGGGTTGGCTATGGCATCACCGCATTGCACATATAGGCACGAGTCAACTCAAGAAGGCTTTCAAGAAGGAATGGTTCTTTGTGTGAAGGATGTCACATTTGAGAAGGACAAGTTATGTAGTGCATGTCAAGCCGGCAAGCAAGTTGCAAGTCATCATCCTATGAAGGCTTATGTATCTACCACAAGACCATTGAGCTCATGCACATGGACCTCTTGGACCAACTACATACAAGAGTCTTGGTGGTAATCTCTATTGTCTTGTCATTGTTGATGATTACTCACGCTATACTTGGACATTCTTTTTGGAGGACAAGGGCAAGACGTTTGATATCTTCAAGAAATTTGCTACAAGAGCCCAAAATGAATTTGGGTCATCTATGGTGAAGATTAGAAGTGACAATGGGTCGGAATTCCAGAACACAAGAGTGGAAGAGTATTGTGATGGTGAAGGCATAAAGCATGAATTCTCCTCAACCTACACACCACAACAAAATGGTGTGGTGGAGAGAAAGAACAAGACACTCATCACTCTTGCTAGAGCTATGTTGGATGACTATGGGGTTTCTCAAAGGTTTTGGGCTGAAGCTATTAACACGGCGTGTCATGCTTCAAATAGAGTGTATCTCCACCGACTATTGATGAAGACACCATATGAGCTACTCATTGGGAGAAAGCCCAACATCTCCTACTTCCGGGTGTTTGGTTGTAAGTGTTTCATATTCAAGAAGAGGAAGCATCTAGGGAAGTTTGAGAGTAGGGTAGATGAGGGCATGTTTGTTGGTTATGCATTTAACTCCAAGGCATATAGAGTATTCAATAACTCTACAAGAGTAATTGAAGAAACATGTGATGTGGAGTTTGATGAATCTAATGGCTCCCAAGGGGATGGCTTTTGTTGTGATGATGTAGGAAAAGAACCTCTCCGAGAAGCAATGAAGAAGATGGCTATTGGGGACATCAAGCCAAAGGAGGATGATGACTCTCACTCCATTCATGAAGACTCCTCCTCCGATGATGATAACCATGATGAGCATCCAAGGTGTGCAACATCATCTCCCACAAGACAAGATAGTCCATCTTCCTCACAAGAACCACCTCCTACATCACAAGATACTCAAGATCAAGTAGAGGAAGTGGAAGAAGTTCAATCTCAAGATGATCCCACCTCTACAACATTTGAAGGCGTACAAGGACTTCAACGAACCATCCCATTGATCTTGTCGTGGGTGATCCCAAGGGTGGTACAAGGACTCGCCGCAAGCAATATGCCTCATTTTGCAAACATCATGCTTTTGTCTCTTTTGTAGAACCCACAACTATAGATGAAGCTCTTGGGGACCCGGATTGGATCTTGGCTATGCAAGATGAGCTCAACAACTTCACAAGAAATCAAGTATGGGAGTTGGTAGTGCCCCCAAGAACAAGAACGTGATTGGCACTAAGTGGGTCTACCGAACAAGCAAGATGAACATGGTATTGTGGTGAAGAACAAGGCAAGACTTGTCGCCAAAGGTTACTCTCAAGTTGAAGGCTTAGACTATGGAGAGACCTTCACTTCGGTGGCACATCTTGAAGCTATCTCGTATCCTCCTTGCTTATGCATCTAGTCATAAAATGAAATTATTTCAAATGGATGTTAAAAGTGCTTTCTTGAATGGCTTCATCAATGAAGAAGTCTATGTGGAGCAACCTCCGGTTCGAGGATGCTACATATCCTAACCATGTCTATAGGTTGCACAAGGCTTTGTAAAGACTCAAGCAAGCTCCTAGGGCATGGTATGAGAGGCTCCGGGATTTTCTCATTGAAGCGGGATTCAAGATTGGTAGAGTGGACAACACGCTATTCACATAGATCATCAACAAAGAGCTTTTCATTTGTCAAATTTATGTTGATGATATTATCTTTGGCTCTACTAACCTCAAAGTGTGCAAGGACTTTAGTGATCTCATGACTAGGGAATTCGAGATGTCAATGATCGGAGAGCTCAACTTCTTCCTTGGGTTTCAAATCAAGCAATTGAAGGAAGGGACTTTCATTCATCAAGAGAAGTACACTAATGATATTCTCAAGAAGTTCAAGATGGATGATTGTAAGCCGATCAAGACTCCAATGCCTACCAATGGACATCTCGACCTAGATGAGGGAGGTAAATCGGTTGACCAAAAGCTTTACCGTTCTATGATCGGTTCTCTTCTTTACCTTACCGCATCTAGGCCCGATATCATGTTTAGTGTTTGTATGTGTGCTCGGTTTCAAGCCAACCCTAAAGAATCTCACCTAAGTGCTTTAAAAAGGATCCTTAGATACTTAAAATACACACCTAGCATTGGCTTGTGGTACCCCCATGGTGCTTGTTTTGAGCTCTTGGGTTATTCGGATTCGGACTTTGCCGGATGTCGAGTAGACCGTAAGAGCACTTCGGGTGGGTGCCATTTGCTAGGTCGATCTTTGGTTGCTTGGTCCTCTAAGAAGCAAAACTCCGTGGCCTTATCCACCGCGGAGGCGGAATACATTTCCACGGGGGCTTGTTGTGCTCAAATCCTCTATATGAAGCAAAGCCTCTTGGATTATGGTGTGGTTCTAGATAGGGTTCCCCTCCTTTGTGACAATGAAAGTGCTGTAAAAATTGCTAACAACCTGGTTCAACATTCGCGCACCAAGCACATTGATATCCGTCATCACTTCTTGCGAGACCATGTTGCAAAAGGGGACATTGTCCTTTGTGGTGTTCTCGAGGAGCAATTGGCGGATATATTCACCAAGCCTCTTGATGAAAACACCTTTTGTAGGCTTCGGAGTGAATTAAATGTGCTTGATGCGTCCAACATCTTGTAATGCTTGTCTGTCACACCCGGTTTCCAAAACAAACCAAGTGCTACCTATATGTATGCCAGGATCTAGTTCCATACATATAGTGACATCATTAGTGAATAACAGAAACAATATCACGTAAAGAAAAGAGATTATCAAAGAATTACAAGAAAATCACGGGAAGCAAAGGCTCCAAACTTCACAGGCAATCGACTGGGGTTGCACGCCTAGCACCATCTTCTGGACATCATGTACCTTCTTCTTCTGAACAGCGGTTTAGCAAGGATGAGTACACTTATGGTTGGTACTCAGCAAGGCCACAAAAATTAACCGGAAAGCAATTTAAAGTCCATCTTTAAGTTTATTAATCATGTGAGGGTCCAGGCCGCTCTTGACCGTGAGCACGGCTGTTATAACAGTTTTACACTCTGCAGAGGTTGTACACTTTCACCACAAGTCGCGTAAAAGTTCCGAAGAACTTTGAACCCAACCATGCTGTGCAAAAGTAGGCACAATACCACACTTCCGAGGTGTGGTTGCATAGGGACGCTACGAGGCATTTACAAAGAGTCCTCCTATGTGTATTAGTCCATAGTAGCACGTCTTAGAGGCTATCTTTCGTACCCTCCTTCTACTCTCGGACCAGGTTAGCCTAGAATAGCAATTCCGTTCCAATACCTGTCCAGAGTAGAAGAGTCATAAAAGCATTCCTCCGTACCACAAGCTACCATGACTAATAGCCACACAAGACTTCCCTAATTAATTAGGCAAGACAGAGCCATATGTCTTGTGGTCTGTTTTCTGGGTGATTCTCCATGTTCCAATTAATTCACAATATTCTTGTTTAAAGCATAGGTAGAAGGATGGTTAGGGTCACTTGCCTTTCTCCAACAAAAAGCTACTCTTGCTATTCTGCTCTTGCTCTTTGATACTCTTGATCTTCAAGACTTTCGATCAGCAGCTCGATCTTCTACTCGAAGAAAACATCGGGTACAAACATGCAAAAGCAAACAAGCACAACTAAGAACAATACACCAAACAAGAAAGGCTTAAAAAGAGAACAGGGTTTGGTTCTAGGATCGCGACGCAAAGCAGCCGAGAACGGAACTATCGAGGATTTGAATTATAACACACAAAGGCTAGCTATGTGCTTGATATATTTTAATGAAATAAAATTATGTGCATAGGTTATTTCAGAGAAATACCCTATTTAGAATTAAACAAGTTATATTTATTTTAAAAAGACGATGTAAACTTAGTCCAAATTTATTTATAAATATTCAAGTATGATTTATGCAAATTAAACATTTAATTTTGAAGTAAGTGTGTAAAGCATCTAAGTGTAGATTTATATTTCGAGTTGAACTAAACAAATTATAATTCAAAAACACATTAACATTCATATTAATTAAATTAACATTTAATTAAGAAAATTCGAGATAGAACCTATGTTGCTTTTATTTAGAAATAAGATTGAATATACATTAATTAATTTAACATTTATATTATAAAAAGCCGAAGCGTAACTCTAATTACATTTTATTCAGAAAACATCATTAAATAAGATTAGTCAATTTAACATAAGCTGTGAAAAACCGTTATATAGGCTCTAATCAATTATTATTAAGAAAAGACATTTCAATAGATGTTAATCAAATTAATTCAAGATTAAATTCTTAAAACACATTTTAGATAAACATTAGCACTAACGTGTATTTTATTGTGAGACGAATCTAGCATAGAACGAGCTTAAACGGGCTAGAACCTGGGATCTATGGATTAAACAAGTTTGGGAAGATATATATACAAGGGATTACTATTGATAGATAGATCTAGCAAAGATGATTTCCGAGACACAAGAGATGGTAGATGACAACATATAGATAAAGATAAAAGAAAAGACAGAGCTATATTGCTGAAATACGTATGCTGAATTTACTTGAATTGTATTTTTGAAGGAAATGAATGGATATATGACATATGCATGATGTAATGATGACAGAGGTGGACGTGTACTGATTCCTTGCTTCCTAGCGTGTGCTACTCACCTACGGCAAGCACATGCATGCAAGCATGGATTTAACAGGGTGCTAGATAGTGCTTGCTAGCATGTGTTGGGTGCTGTGTGCTACGGTGCATGGTGCTGTTACACAGAAAGAAAACACCGGTGGCTAGAGAGCAAGATGTGACGATGGCATGCCGCAAGGATGGCCAGATGAAAACAGAAAGGGACGGCACAAGAATGTCTCTCACGGTGCATGCTAGATCGGTGAAGCAGTGGTGCGTGATCAGGAAGAAGCTCAACTCTGCATCGAAAGGCAGCTTGCAGAATTCTTCTAGATGACATCCATCTGCAGCCACAAATCAATGTTGAGGGACGTCGGGGCGACTTCTTGACGAACTGAAGCTGAAGAAAACAGAGCTACGAAAAGCAGAGCTTCGGAGCAGTGAACCGGCAAGGATAAAGGCAAGACTGAAATGGGAGATCGTAGTTCTCTGGTGCGAAAGATGAAGAGGAGGTCGAGGGGAGGTGCTCACCATGGCCAGGGATTGACGGCAGCGGCCGGAAACAGAGACCGCGACGATTCCTGGATGGTTGCGGCCCGAATCTTGAGCAGCTGCGCCCGATAGTCCAATGACTTAACGGCGAAAAAGACGGGTGCACCGTGCGCCTTCGTCTCCGTGCAGGGATGCTCCAGAAGGGACCAGCTTTCTCCGATTGACGCCCTTGGGAAGTTGGGTGGCAACGTGACGGCGTGGGCGGCACCTGGTGCAGTTCGGTCCTCCACGAGGCGGCGGCGTCGGTGTGTGGCGAAACAGCGACGGAACCGGCCAAACGGGCGCAGCTCTCGGCGAGGCTCCTGGCTGCGATGGACTGCTCCGGCAGCTTCAAGATGATGGCGCCTGAAGCAGGTCGGGCACCCTGTGGCTGCGGCTCAGCTAGGACACGTCGGGCGCAAAGCGAGAGGCGAGGCACGGGCGCTGTGAGCACTGAGCAGCAGGGGCGCGAGGGACCTCGAGCTCGTCTTATATAGGCCAAGAGGAGAAGCGGAGGCGGTACATGAAGGAGAGGAGGAAACGTCCAGCGGCTTTGATGGAGATTGAAAGCTGGTGATGGACTTAGTAGCAACGCCCGTTACTGATGGAGTGAAGGAGGCGACGGTTTCGGGTGCTGCCGCATGCATGTGTGGAGGTGAGCAGGCTCGGCTATTAACTATCCGATGGAGGTGGAGCGTTTACTGGTGGAGGAGGAGAAAGAAATGGATGGCGGCACTGGTGAAAAGAGAAGAAACGGCGACGGTGGCTATGATGGCCAGCGGCCAGCCATTGAAGAGTTGAAGACCATTGATGGTGATTATGGTGGTGGCTGTTACGATTGGAAAGGAGTAAAGATCGAGGCAGCAGTTCTGGGAGAGAGGATGCGGCGTGCATGCGAGGCGCGATGCGTGAGAGGCCAAGGACCATGGCGGGGCGGGCGGCGCGCGGTGACACGGCAGGCGGATGCGGCAGCCAACTCGGTGGCCGGCGGTGTTCCGGCGGCAGCGGTGGCGCCAGCGCGAGGCTAGCTGGTGCCGCGCATGGGAGCGGGCGGCGGGCGGTTTGGGAGCAGCGCACGGCGCACCGGGCACGGGGTGACGTTGTCGCACGGGCGCTGGCGGCGGCACGCACGCACGTGTGGATTGTTGGGCACACGACGAGATGGCAACGCGGATTGGTTCGCGACACGGTCGGATGCGGCGAAGGTTGGGAATGGTCGGGCATGGGCCAGTCGTCACGGTGCACGGGGTAGGATGCGGCGGGCATAGGGGAGCTTAGCATGTCCGGTGGTACCGCAGGGGCAGGCTGCGGCTGGCGGCACGAGGCGGCTTGCACGGATGAGCGTCGGTGCAATGCGGTGTGTAGAGCCGAGCCCGGCGTGCGACACGAGGTAGAGGAGACAGCGGACATGAGGGCTAGCGGGCGGCGTACTATGCAGCGCACGAGGATGCACGGCTCAGGTGTGAAGCATAAGCGCACGGGGAGCTGGGTGGGTGTAGGAGCACAAGTGCGACACGGTGCCGGGAGGTGGAGGGTGGGATGGGTGTGCCCCACGATCGGCGACTATAGAAGAGAGAGAAAGCTGGGTCGCGAAATGGATTGAGCGCCGTCAGGTGAGAGAAACGTGCCGAGAAAATTAAAGGTGGGCATGCGTGACTCTTGGTCTAATAGAGAAGAGAGCAGATTGGGATAGAAAAGAAACAGAGGTATAAAGAGAGGATGAGTTGGACCATAAAAGATACGAGAGAAGATTGAGAGAAATTTGGGTCTGATCTTTTTATGATTTTTGAAAACCACACACAACAATCAAAAACCATGCAAACGAAATGAATGCAACACTCAGAGAACTATTTTATTTAATTCCAAAAGACAATCAATTATTTTGCTACAATAAATTTCCTGTAAATAAAATAAATGTTGGTAAAATTTTAAAATGATGAGAAATCGTTGTTTTATTATTCTTCCTATTAACATCCTGAAATCGAAAAATTTCAGGGTGTTACATTGTCATATAGTTTGCATTTGCATATGTACATGATTAGGGGCTTGTCTAACCTTGATGAGATAGTGGTGAGTATGGGTCTTGCTTGAGCCGGTGGTTCTCTTGTTTCGCTCAAGGCTTGTTGGAAGGCTAACCATGAATAAGCTTATCAAAGGTTCAAACTTGGCAAGATAGTTTATCTTTCCGCTTTGCATTTATGCTTGTCATGTAGGTTGCACTCATGTTTAATTTCATGCATTTGTTCTTGCATAGCATTGCGTGAGAGAAGTCACAAAGGAAACTCACACTATGAGAAAGTTGCTTAGCGTTCAATGCAAATCAACAACTCTTAAGTTGTGATGAGACAAATGATTGTGCTTAATGCCTATTGAGTTATGTCCTAACGAGCTTAAGGTGTCTATCTCTAAGTTCAAAGGCAATTAACTCATACATTCCCTTTTGGAGTTCCTCTCCTTTGGTTCTTAAATTGCCTATTTTATCTATGGTTTATCCCTTTTAGGAGCTAATTATGTATCTATATGTATTTTACAAAGGAGTGCTTGAGGGGTGAGGTTGTCACTCAGAATTGATCCAAGAATGTGTTTGTGTTGGCTTGTATGTGACATTTGTTGGATCAAAAATGAGAAATAGTTCAGCAAATCGAAATTCTCACCGTCGGATGAACCGCTGCCTAGTAGGTTCCGGCGTCGGTTCATCCGGTGAAGGGATCTGTGCGCTCAGTTCATCTCTGTTGGAATTTTTTCTACCATCGGATGAACCGCTGTCTTGTTTCAACCCAGCGGTTCATCCGGTGCTGAAGGAAAATCAGCCTTTTCACAGACCCTTGAACAACTGCACCGACGCAACTAATTTTGCTGCCATCGGTTCATCCAGTGCACTGTTTTGCTGCGGAGCAGTTGTTCGACGTTTGACCGGCCGACGCCTTATTTCCTACCGGGTTCATCCGACGCTACTATGACGCGTGGGTCCCGTCTGTCAATATTTGGCGGACTCTTCCATCTCTTTTCCAACCCTATCACCGCCGCCGTTCCCAGCCGTCCGTGCGCTGCCGTTCTCGCCGCCTCCGGCCATCTCCTCGCACGAGCGGCTCGAGCTCGTCCGCCGCCCCTCCGTCCTCGCCGCCCGGCCTTGCGCCGCCCATCCGCGCACGGATTTTGCGTGCCACTACTCGAGCTAGGGTTTCCGACCGGCCGATTCCGGCCGCGGCGCCACGCGGCTCGGCGTCCGGAGGGTGCGCGAGGCTCCTCTCCACCACCACAGCTGCCTATCGAATCATTTCCTCTGCTATGGTGAGCAGTTCTTCATTGTCACTCTCTTGCGTTCACTGTTACTTGACCTAGGGTGCAAATTTGAACCGCTCCTGTGGAATTAGTTGATGTTATGAGTCTTTGCCTCTAAATCTTTGTGGTTGCTCATCATCATACTTTTGTATGTTCAATTGCCTATAGTTCTTGCAATAACTTCATGAAATTGAGCATTTTTGGTCATCAGACAGTGCTTGAGTATCTTTGAATAGTGTCATATCCATCTCACACACACATCTATCTGCACCTAAAAGGACCTGCCTAGACTTCATTTCCTTATCTAGTGGCAGTCTTGATCTCCTAGATTACATGCTTAGGCTCATATCTATTCTATTGCTATGCTTAAGGACCCCTTATCCTTAGTTAATTATCTTGTTTATTCGTATCTCGCCATTCTATAATCTTCCATCATTTCTTTGACAGATGGCGGGCGACAAGAGGAAGGGTAAGGCCGCCGAGAAGAAGAAGACCCAGGAGAAGGAGTGGGACCGTGTTCTTCAGGTTCCGGACACTCAGGGTCAGCCACAGCGTGGCATTCGGATTGGAGAGAGTGCACAGAGACAGGGAGAGCAGCCCCAGGGTGAGCAGCGGCGTGGCGAGCGATTACGGTGCGCTCGAGCCATAGTCGGCAGCCAGAGCAAATAGAGACCTCCTTCGCTCCCGCGTTCGGTCCCGGCGTGGTGGACACTCACAGCAGACTCCGAGGTAGAGAGAGCAGATTGAGAGATGGTAGCCGCTACAGCAACAGGCCAGATACATGGGCCGAGCTTCCCGGGTCCAGAGGCTTCGTGTTTACATCCGCGATCTGCGGAACATGCCCGGGCCGAAGATTCGGCGGTTGAGGAGTGTGCCCGGGGATGAGTGGTTCCCTCGTGGGCGAGAGGACTATGACCCTCGCTTCTGGACGATCCTCCAGGAGAGCTTCTACGCCTCCTACATCCGCAAGGGTTCACAGTTGAGTCACACAGATGCTCCAGTTCCATAGCCCTCGAGCGGCGGCGGCCGGGAGCCGATCCTACCGTTCTTCGACTACCTTCCCAGCTTGGCAGACTTAGTGAACCTGCGGTCCCGATACGTCCCCGACTGGGTCCGGGTGTTCTACATGACAGTCTACGTCGAGGCTGACCGACTCTCCATCCACTTCATGTTTATGGGTCAGAGGCTCACTAGAGAGGGGATCGCGAGCTGCGGGTGCGGCTTGAGGAACTCGATCCACTACTTGGCCTACCACGGCGTCGAGGCTCCTCGTCGTGCTTACACACTGTGCTACCCTCACGACGGCGAGATCAGCTTCTTGTTCCAGCATGTTCCTCCCGGTACTCGGGACTCGGACCGCTTGACTCGTGAGGCGACGTGGTACACTGGCGCTCGGAGGTCCGTGCTCTCTGAGGATGGGGAACGCCGAGTCGCCACCGGCGTGCAGCATGGCTCTCCTCATATGTTATGGCCAAGCGCCGTTTGACATAGTGGATATCACGATCAGCGGTCGAGGACATGATTATGGATGGTATGGGGATGACTCGACAGCAGCCATTTGCTCACTGGATCAGTTGGATGCTGTCACGTCTCGAGGCCCAGCGCTACGTGAGTATCTTGGAGCAGTCCAAGTACATCTTTCGACCTACCTCCGTGCCCGGTGATAGGAGGCGGGGTCCGAGTGGGGCGGGCCGAGGAGACCTTACGACGTGCGGCGGAGGCGGTGATGGATGAGGCAGCACGACAGGATGCTACCCTTGCAGCAGCTGAGGCACCTCTGCCACAGTACTTTGCGACAGATGACGAGGACTCCGGTGGCACGATGAGAGTTTGTGCCACCCACCGAGCCCATGTTCCGAGTTCGTTGCACACACGGCATGAGGCCGAGCATTTTGCCTTGCCGGGGACAGAGAGCCCGAGTCACCGATTCCTCCTCGGATCACTCGCTCGGGTGACTCGGCGGACCACTTACCACACTGATTCAGACTCTGGCAGCTCAGACACAGGCCACCTTCCAGGTCCAGCAGCAGATGCAGGCACAGTTTCAGCAGCACCAGGAGGCCCAGCAGGTGATCCTTGAGGGGATCCGGCAGCAGCAGGAGGCACAGAGGCAGCAGATCCTCCAGCACCAGATGTTGACCACACAAATGTTCACGTTCATGTCTGGTTGCCTCGGTCAGCTCTTCCAGCGATTGGCTGCCGCTTCCTCGACTTCCTACACCTCGGCAGCCCAGCCACCAGTGCTCCTCTCACCGGTGCGGTGGGTTCGTGAACGTCCCGATAGCGTCTTTCCCACAGTCGCCACTTCTTCAGACGGGGATGTTCGTGATACCTCAGACGACGACTCCTCGACGGGCGCCTACCACCTTTAGCTCCAGATGACTACTCCGATGTCGACTCAGCTGCCGTGTCCGATCACTACAGGGCCACTTGTCTTTGAGACGCCAGCTCGTGCTACACTACCTAGTCCGCGGGCGTCTTCACCTCTTCGGTCTTTACTACTCCGGTGAGGGTTTGGATTAGGCGACCAGTACCTCCGCCGTCACCAGATCACCACAGCGATCGCCACCGATCCAGCTGTTCAGGGTCCCGAGGCCACTCCAGCTCCTACCTCCGGCACTGAGACGGGTCCCTCTCCACCTCCTCCACCTCAGACATATCCAACTACTGCTTCCGACTTGTCCGGGATCGAGTCTGACGAGGACACTTCTGCTTTCATGGTTTAGCCTTCGAAGACCCTCTCTACCTCGCCGCCGGACCCCACCCCTCCACCTCAGCAGGATTAGATCTCTTTTTGGTGCTTGTTGCCAAAGGGAGATAGATAGGGGAGTAGAGATAGGGGAGCTAGGGAGAGTGCTAGAGTTCGTGTTTTTGTTGCCTCTCTCGCTTTTGTGGAGTTTCATGATGAGACATGTATTTAGATCTTGTGTATGATGTTGGTTTACATGTCTAATCATGATTGTGGTGCTCGTTTACCTTAATGCATGAGTGTTGTTTATATCTTGTTTCATGCATTAGTAGTAGAGTTTATATGCTTTAAATTCAAATTTTCGTATATCTCTACTCGTGTTGTCATCTATCACCAAAAATGGGGAGATTGTAACCATCTAGGCCCTTTCGCACCTTTGGTAAGGGTGTGTTTCGGTGATAAATGACAACCATATGCTTGTGACTAACCTTTGTTTTGTAGCGGATTATATCTTGGGTTATTGTCATAAGTATTGAATGAAAAGAGACCTCTCAATTTGAATTTGTGGATGATCAATGGACAAATACTACAAGGCTAAGGACTTTGTTAGTTCCAAATGTCACAAGTAGATGAAAGACATTTGGATTGCTAGTTTGTAGTGTTTGATCGTACTATTAAGAGGGGTTCATGCACTAGTAGCTTGACCATGCACCAAAAGCCATGGAAATATGCACACTCAAGTTCCTTGGATGCTAAACAACTCAAAGTACTCATGGAAACACATTGGAAGCAAAAGAATCGAAAAACTCAAAGGCGATTGAATTGGACGAGTTAAACTTCAAAGCACAGCGTCGGATGAACCGACGCCTGCTTTTCTAGATGCGTCGGATGAGTTCTGCGGCTGGAGTTTTCAAAAGTGACCGTCGGATGAACCAACGGCCCTAACATTGGTTCATCCGGTGACCTAGGGTTCTTGTTCTTGCCGGATGATCCGTCATACGACCAGCGGTTCATCCGACGCCCTCATTCAAATCATACAGAGATGCGCCAAGAATTTCGCCAAGACCTGGATGAACGGACGCTTCATGGACAACACGGTTCATCCGAGCGCTGTGTTTGAACTACGATCGCACCGAGTGGATGCTCTTCAGCATCGGATAGACCGACGGTGCGTCGGTGCATAGCGTCGGTGCATTGACTGGGTCACTGGGTTCAACGGCTATTTCAGCGCCTGTGAGTGACCGGATGATCCGACGCCTGCGCAAGGGGAGACCAACGGTTCATCCGACGGTACTACTTTTCAGGGAAACTTTCCAACGGCTAGCCACCCTTGCTAGGCCTATAAATATGACCCCCCTGCGTCTCTTGAGCTGCCTTTTTCCACTCTGATGATCTACAGCAGCCAAGAAGAGAAGGAGATTGTGTTCTTGCTCATTTGGGATTCTCTTCCTCTTGTTTGAGGAGCTCTTTCTTAGTGATCAAGGGTTTCAAGGTGCATACATAGCTTAGCTGAGTGCTCAGGTCAAGTGAAGGTGTGTGGGCTTGTTACTCTTAGAGTTTGACTCCTAGACGGTCTTGGTGCTTTGGGGGTTCTTGGTGAGCTCTTGGAGATTGTGGGAGCCTCAAGAAAGCTTGGTGTACACGGTTCGAGACCCACCGTTCCGGAGATGGAGAACGGGTACTCTTAGTGAGCACTTGAGTCTTGGTGACTTGAGGGGGAGCAATACTCTTAGTGAGTGCTCCAGCGTGAATTAGGGGGAAGCGTCAACTTCTCGATACCACGGGAAAAAATCCGGTTGTCTCTTGTGCCTCTCTCTAATTACTTGCATTTATTTTCAGCACCTAATTTCCGCACTTAAGTTTCCTTGCCTTAGTTCTCTTTAAGTTGCTTGTTTGCCTCTCATCTTGACTAGGGTGTTCCATAACTCTTAGTGTGATATTTGCTAAGGAAACTCTTGTTAGTGTGCTTAGTAGTAGAGAAAAACCTTTTTAGATGGACAACACTAGTTGATAGGCTAAGGTTTTCTTCTTGCTTTAGAAATTCAAAAGAAGGCCCATATTCAACCCCCCTTCTACGGGTCATTGATCCTACATGATGCAGCATGAACAAGTCTGAAAATTTTGTAGTTGGTTTCAGAGGACTCTGGATCATTTGTGGATCATGACGTGGTTGGACTTGTGTCGCTAGCTGGTTGAGCATCTATCTGCATACCTTGACTTGGTCACCGTCATAGTACATTGTCTGATTAAAAAAAAAGAGACAGATGTGGCTACCTGTGTGCAGCTGTGCTACTGATGAATTGTAGTGCAGGAACAAAAACAAAAGTGTGCCAAATTAAACTGCCAATTCACATCAAATTCATCATTTTGCTTTCACAGTAAAGGAGATCATTTGGTCGATGGAATTTGAAACAATCGAGCTGTCCTCGATTGGAAACATCTCTCGATCAGGAAATTATTTCTCGAGCACACACACACCATCGTTTTCCTGTACTCCAGTACTTTTGCTTTCAGTATCCTGAAACAAGTAGGATTCCTTTTGGTCCAATTTTATTTATTCTAATTTTTGGGGGAATAAACTCTTTCTCAAGAAAATAAGTGTATATATGAAATAAAAATACTGCAGCTTATAGTTAGTTCTTGTTTGGTTCAATATCATTTTATTTGAAATCGGTTGAATGGTGACCAAGCCCCACAAAACAGCAGATAAACTAATTAAACTTACAGCTCCATAAGATATTTTTGTAATGCTGAATATTGTGGATTGGCTGCATCGTACGTAGCATGGGAACTGAAAATTAAATTACAGCTCCATATGATGCAGCATGGAGAAGCCTGAAATGATCTCTTTCTGCCCCAGTTATAGATTGTTGACTCAGTCAACGTGTTTGATACAAATTTCAGTAAACTGGCGAAGAAGCTCATGCAAATTCGTTCCCAATCGTGCCCGTTGCAAACGTCCAAATCTCGTTCGGAGAAGAAGTACTCCGTCCGATCCTTTCTTGAAAACGAATATTAATAGAAGTACGTAGCCCAATCGATCCACGGTCAGCATCAGCATGGCGCCGCCGCGGCCACGCCCGCCGCCGGCTCTGATGGACGAGCTCGTGGAGGAGATCCTCCTCCGCATCCCGCCGGACGACCCCCGCAGCCTCGTCCGCGCCGGCCTCGTCTGCAAGCGCTGGCACAGCCTCGTCACCGACGCCGGCTTCCGCCGCCGATTCTGCCTGTTCCACCGCACGGCCCCCATGCTCGGGTTCGTCCACCGCCGCCCGTGCGCCACCGGCTTCACGTCCACCTCCTCCTTCCGCCCGTCCGGCGGCGCCGCCGTCTTCCGCGACTGGTTGACGCTCGACGCCCGCCACGGCCGCATCCTCTTCTTCAACGCCGAGGTCGTGACCCAGGGCACGAACATAGTGCTCATCGTCTCAGATCCCGTCACCGGTGAGGTCCGCCGCCTGCCCTTTCCGCGATTCTCGCGCACTTACCTCCCCTGGAACGCGGCGTTGCTCTGCGCCACCGTGGGCTGCGACCACGTCGACTGCACCCGGGAGGCCCCTTCGTTGTGATCTTGGTGGGCACAGATCAGGTGGACACGAGGTTCACTTCCGCTTGGGTCTATTCATCCGAGGCTGCAGAGTGGAGCCGGAGCGCACGTATTAAGGTAACCAGCTTCGTCCATGGTATCCATTACTACAGCACCCTTGTTGGCAATGCGCTCTACTTCCCGGAGAAGGACAAAGGGATCCTGGAGTACGATTTGGGCAACAAGCAATTGTCTTTCATCGAGCTACCGCCGGCGGCATGCCAGAGCCCGAGCAATGTTCAGCTCATGGCAGCGGAGGGCGGTGGGTTGGGATTCGCAGAATTCCGGGATTTCAATCTCTACATGTGGTCGAGGGATGAGTCTGTCACGAGTGGATGGACGCAACAAAGAGCCATTGAGCTCAGGAGCTTGCCCTGCTTTTTCTGCACTCCCATTATTCTCAGTTAGGATGATCGCTCTTGCGGGTGGTGTCGGTGTTGTTTTCATATGGGCTCATAATCTTGGGGTCTTTGCTATTGGCCTCAAGTCTGGCCAGGTGAGGAAGGTTTCTGAACACGACATCTTCAATGTGGTTCCCTACATAAGCTTCTGCACTCCAGGTTAGTTGCCTCATGTTTCTCATCCATCTTTTAATTAAATCACCACAGTTTTTTTTTACTTGGTGTTAAATAAAGGGGGATTCTTTAATTTTATGAGTTATCAGTCAGCTGTGTTCTTTCAGTAATCACCACAGTAACCTGTTTGTTAATGCTGGAGTTGCTTATAATTAGTTTGCCTGCTTTGTTAGACATTATCAGTAGTTTGTTGGTCCCTGTAGTAGTTTGATTTGGCTTGTTCATGGAGGGCAGATTGGTTCCTCGACCAAACATAAATGGATATGTCATTTACATAAATGTTTCTACAGCACTGAGAGCAGCTTCCACCCTCCATCGATGAGTGCACAAGTGTGGGGTGCTTCTAATGCATGAAAAGTGGATGATACTCATATAATCAGTGAACTGGCGATAGTCACATACTCACATCTTCTGTTTGCCTTAAGGGTTTTCACATTTAGCAGACTGTTTCTCTTAAATTTGTTAGATTTGTGGTTGACATCAGGTTCTGTCAAAGCCTGCTTGTCTAAGTGTACTCTAGTACTTTTGCTTTCAGTGTCCTGAAATAAGTATACGATTCCTTTTGGTACAATAATATTTATTCTCTAATTTTGGGGAATAAACTCACTCTCAAAGAAAAGTGCATGAAATTACAATAGTGCAGCTTAATTATAATTAGTTCTTGTTTGGTTCAGCATCATTTTATTTGAAATGGCTTGAATGGTCACCAAGCCTCACAAAACAGTCGATAAACTTACAGCTCCACAAGATAATTTTGTAATGCTGAATATTGTCGATTTTCTGCATCTCAGCATCTCTTGCTGCCCAGTTATAGATTGTTGACTCAGTCAACATGTGCTAGCTAACCGTTTTGATTTGGTACCACCATGACGTCACAAGAGTTGATGCTTTGGCTCAGCGTTGTGTATGTTCCTGACGCCTCCTCGCTTGAGAATGTCACCTTTAAGTGGAGGATGGATGGTGGTAGTCTTCGGAGTGGAGGATGGATGCAACGGAGAGTCGTTGAGCTCAGGAGCTTGCTCGCTGCTCCTGCGCTCTCGTTCTCGCCTTACATGATTTCTGCTGCTGATGGTGTCCATGTCATCTTTGTATCGGGAAAAAGACCCTCGCGTCGCCTCCAGCGGCGGCTCGAGGGCTCCGCGCGCCGTCCGAGCCCCGCCACCGTTCCGTCGGCCACCACCATCCCCACCCGTCGGGCGGGCGCCCGGCGGCGCGCCGACAACGGTGTCGGGCGTCCTCTTCCCCTCCGCCTCCCTTCCTCCCTCCGCCTCCTCCCTCCTCCCTTCTCCCCACCACCACCAACCTTGAGGTCGTCTCTCCTGGTCGCCGGCGGTCGTGGGCCTCCGACGCCGCCTCCGCCCTCCCTTTGTCGGCCCTGCCCCCATCCCGCCGTCCTCCTCCGCCGGGATCCAGGTCGCGCGCGGGCGCGTTGACCCGACGACGGCAGCGGTTGCTCCGGCCGGCGAGGCCGCCGGGGCTCTCCGGCGTGGATCCGTCGTCCCGGGCGGGGCAGCGTGCCCCTACTGGCGGTGGTGGCGGTGCGGCGTGCCCCTTCTGGCGGCAGCGGTCGCCCTCCAGCGTGCCCCTACTAGACGGCGGGGCCTCGATCCGGCCATCCCGCGCGGATCCGGCCGTCCCCCGCACATTAGGTGTTGCGGCGGCGGTTGTGGTGCAGGGTGGGGCAGCTGGTCCGCGCTGCCACGGCGGCGGCGGCGGCTGCTGCCTTCCGGCCTCCTCACGGCCGGTGGGCTTCTGCCAATGATGACCGTGTTCAGCGCTCGACTGCACTCCAGCAAGCGGCGGTAGGCTTCCGGCGTCGGGCCATTGCGGGGGCAGCGGCACATGTTCGGCCTTCAAAGGCGCAATCTTGCCAGTTTTGCGGTTGTTGTTTGTTGGATTTAGGGGTGTGGAAAGCCATGCTTGCTTGTAGGCAGTTGATGATGACGCCAAGGCGCCATTTACCTCCTTGGAGGCATCATTCTTGGCCCCCCTTGATCTGCCCCTTTGTGGTCCCTTCGCTGCTTCGTGGCCTCGTCGCGGTCATCTTGGGCTTGATCTGCTGTCTGTTGGGCGTTGGCTGGTCGCTTTCTTTCTCTTCCCTTCACCCTTCTTGCTCCACCCTCCTTCACCACCGCACTCCATGTTGTGCCTATTTGGGGTCCGTCCGGTCACCTCCGAGGATTTGGGGCTTGGCAGGCTAGTGCTTGCTGCCTTGCTTGCGCGAGATGACGATGACGCCATGGCGCCGCTCACCTCTTGAGGCGTCATTCTAGTCCCTTCTCCTCAGTACTCCCCGGTTTATCTCCCTAGGCCATCTTGGTATACTCGGTCGCCTCGCGTTTTCGAACTCACGCGTGTCGTCGCTTCGTCGTCGTCGGGCTTGGTGGTGGCGTAGCTGGTCGCTTTTTCGTGGTTTGTCGGTAACTTGTCGATCCATGCTTTCACATGTCGTCTACTTCGCTGGTGGGATGGGAGGATGGGTCTCGTCCTCCCCTTGGTGCCTCAGGTCGTCGGCACTTCACGTCAGCTTCTGTTGCTTCGGTGCCCACCTTTCTTCGTCTTCGAGTGTTGCTGGATGCGCAGGTCGTGGGGAGTGGGGATGCGGGTGAGCTCCTTCCCCCTCCTGGTAGCGGTGGTCGCTCTTGGCCGCCTTTCCTGCAGAAGCTTTTCTTTGTCGCCATCAAGAGCTGCTTGCTTTCTTTCCATCGTTTGACTCCTTCCAGGCTTTGGTGGTGGGCTGCGTGTCTTGCCAGGCGAAAGCTTGGTCTGCTCCCTCGTAGGCAGACGGATGATGGCGGCGTTGGCGTGCTTTCCTCCTTGGAGGCATCATTTTGCATGTCCTTTAGCTCATCTTCCGTTGGCGTCTAGGTGTGAGTTTATCGGTGATGTGCCGACACTCTTGATGTACTCTTTCGTGCAGGTTTAGGTGTTGTCAGTGGTGCTGTGTTTTCTTCGGTAGGTGTTCCTCTGACCATGTTGGTCGTCGTCGTTGTTGTTTACCTCTTTCTAATTGTGATTGGTTGTTCCTCCGCGCCTTAGGGTTCTCCGTTGCTTAACTGTAATTCTCTTCTTCTTAATGAAAAATGTGCTATGCACGTCTTAAAAAAATGTCATCTTCGTATGGGCTGGTGATGCCTTCACTTTTGGTCTGAAATCTGGCCAGCAGGTGAACAAGGTGTTTGATGGCCACATCGCCAATGTTATTCCCTTCTACGTATGAGCTCTACATTGCAGATGCTCTATAGTACTTAGTTGCGATTTTCTAGTATTTTTCTACTTTGTAGCATGGCAGTATACTTGCTGAAGAACAGTGGCTTTATGAAGGTAGAATATTGTAATATACTAATATATAAAACTAATAAGTCGGTGAAGTCAAGATCGCTCTATGGTTTTCATTAAGAGAAGGGATGTATCTATTACAGCTAGCTGTTATTTTGATGAATGATGAGGCCATGAGGAACAATTGATGCAAATTTGAGCTTGGTCATGAAGGTACCAACAGTTGAGAAAACCGTAAACTTGGCATTTTGTACATGATCTCTAGCTTCTCAACATCGAATGAACTCATGCATATCTTTGGCCGGTGCATGAGCCAACATGGAGCTAATGAGGCGGATCATCGATCACCACTAGAATGAGCCAATTCAAGGAGGAGAGAGAGGAAGAGTTGACTCATATTTTTATCTGATTCATATTCATCAATAAATAAATAACAAATAAATAAATAAATAATCGGTTGCTCAGCTTCTAACTTTCTGAGGGAGAAGGAGAAGCAAAGGTAAGAAAGGGAGTGAGTTTTATGTTAAAAGTAGTGACTTTATTGAAGAGAGAGAGAGAGAGGAGCATCTTTGCTTGTTGACGTGTCTCTCTCAATGAATCGAATCCCTTTTCATTTGCAAAGTTTGGTAGACATTTAAAAAATGACTTAATTTTGTATCACACATGTTAGGGTGAATACAATCAACCCATTCATTCCAATGCTTTTGCTTTAAAAATATTATTCCCAAGCAAATAGTACATGAAAGTAAAATACTGCAATTTCACAATCACATGCACCGTTGGGCTGCCTCGTAACTGAAATTTGCAATAAGTTACATCATCCATATGATGCAGCATGAAGAAGTGCTGAAAATTTTGTAGTTGGTTTCAGAGGACTCTGGATCATTTGTGCATCTGCATCCCTTGACTTGGTCAGCGTCAGAGTACATTTTCTGGTAATAAAGAAAAAAGAAAGTCAGACGTGGCTACCTGTGTGCAGCTGTGCTACTGATGAATTGTAGTGCAGGAACAAAACAAAAGGTGTGCCAAATTAATTAAACTGCCAATTCACATCAAATTCATCATTTTGCTTTCATAATAAAGGAGATCATTTGGTCGATGGAATTTGAAACGGTCGAGCTGTCCTCAGTTGGAAACATCTTATTCCTGTACCTACCGGCATGGTCGAGCTGTCCTGAAAACCAGGCGAGGAGGCGCCACGAGCTCCTCCCCCATTGGCGCTCCCCTCCACCTCACGCGCCCACGTGCCCCCCCGCCTCGGGCCCCACACCTCTACCACGCCCGCCTCGCCACCGACTCCCTGCTCCACGTCCACCAACGCCGTCGGCACCCACGGTGGCCGACGCACCACCACCCCCGTGCGCCCGGTCCACGGTCGCCGTCGTCCTCTGCTTTAAATGCTCCGGCGGGGCGGCGGCTTCCCTCCACTTCCACAGTTCCACCGCACCAAAGCTCTCCTCCCGCTCGCGAAGCATCCTCGTCGGAGAACAACCCTGTAGCGCGCGAGCCATGTCGTCGGCGTCCGATCCGACCTCGCCGGCGCAGGCCGCCGTCGTCGGCGGGGCGCGCCGACCCCAGCGGTCCGGCGCGGACCCGCTCCTCATCGTGTGCCGCTGCTTCGGGGTCGTCACGGCGGCCACCACGCTCCTCTGCGTCGCCGTCAACGTCCTCTCCGCCGTCCACTCCTTCCGCTCCGGCACCGACGTACGTCCCCTTCCTTCCCATAACTACTACCCCGCCACCACCATTGGGGGCGGCTCGCGACGAGCTCGCCGAGCTGACTGTGGTTGCTCGCGTTCTTGTTCCACGCAGATATTGGGGGGCATCTTCCGGTGCTACGCCGTGGTGTTCTCCATCTTCGTCGGCGTCCTCGAGACCGAGTGGGAGTTCATCATCAGCTTCTGCAAGGTTCGCTGCCTCTGCCGTCTGCCCCTCTTCTCTTCTCCCTCCCCTGTTTCGCTTCGCCTCTGTCGTGCTCTGTTCTGAGTGATCTCCCCTGTTTCACCTCGCTCAGTGATACTGTTCTGTAGCAAACTAGTACTAGTAGCATGAGCTTATTCAGTTAGAGACGAATTGACCGCCATCTGATTGACTGTCGAATGCTGTGCCATACTACTCCAGTACTCCTGTATGAATTATGATAATACACCATCTGATTGATTGATTAATTGTGGCACTTAGCACTTTTGCAGCAGATCGCGCCACTGCTGTAAGCTTTCCGGTACTCTGTTTGACTTGTTGTTGTGGTGGATGTGATAGTTTCTGTTAGTTAATATTTGCCATGTCCACTTTGAAGCTATTCAATATACAATTATAGTTTCTATCAGTAGTATATGGCCTGATTAATTTGGGGATCAGCCTCAAGAAGTCATTCTCATGCTGTTCAGATCCACGCAGCTATTTCTTTTGGGTGTCTTGGGATAGTTGCGGGCTTGTGAAGTGTGGATGCTATGTGTGTGTGTGTGTCTGTGTTTACCAATATCCTACGTATAGTTCCACAAATTTATGGTGCTGATCTGTTCTATTCTTCATTTGACCAGATATTTGAATACTTGCCTGCAAGGGGGATGCTACAGATATTGTAAGTATTCTGGATGAGCATACATCTCTATATTTCTCCGATTACTTTCCCAAAATCAGAACCCAATCCGTGCACATATAGTAGAATGTGCAGACAACCTATGCTTGCTACCATATAAAGATGTGGTGCAAGCAATATACTATAAAATGGAAAACAGAGAGAATCTAGGCATGAGAGTGTGGTATTTGTTTGTAAATGATCAGTTGGAAGCTTCATGAAAAAAAATAGCTGCTTATCTTGACAAATGAAAACTTGTTTTTCTAATAAACCTGAAAACTTGATTGAATGTTTTAGAATAATAGCATGAAAAGTTTGGCAGTTCAGAGTTCAAACCATATATCCAGATTTAAAGTAAAACATCTGCTGGCCAGCTGGTATTGGTTATTCAACATTTTAATTTGAAGTTTCTTTCATGTGAGCAGTTCAGTGAATGCACGGAACGTGTGGGAACAATCCTATTAATTATTCTTGCACAAGCTGAGATGTCTTGCATGTCTATTCCTCTGTTGAGTTTCTTTTACCTTTGGTTCTTTGCAGTGTTGCTGTCATGACCAAGGCATACCCAAATGTTGAGAGGAATGATCTGCTTTTGCTCCAGGAGATTGCCAGCTATATGCTTCTTGCATGTGGAGCTGTCTACATAATCTCGGTAAGTTTGTAGAGTTTTGGAGTTTATGATCAATCTGTGTCAGTGTAACTATTTCTTTCTACTTTTGAAATTCTAAAGAAGCATTGTTACTCTGTTAGTCATCAAATCTCATAGGACACTGGTGCCTTGTAATCTTAAATCTTTTTTTTTGGTTGGGAAAATTAGCCTAGTAACTACCGAATCTTATTCGACTGTCTTCATAGCATAATGGACCTGATGAATGCTAAAAGCTTGGCCTGGAACTTCACTTACAAATACTATCATGGCTCTGGCATCGTCTAATAATATTATGAACGTGTCCCTGACCTAGCGTATCTATCATAGAAAGGCAGTATTGCCTTGTGCTTGGGATGGAACAAATTATCAACACTTTTGTACTACGTCATCATAAATATCCTGGACATGCACTAAGAAAGCTTGAATATGCAGGGTATATTGTGCCTTGGTGTGTTAAAACGTCGTAAGCAGCAGAAAGCGACATCACGGGATCAAGCGGTGAAGGATCTGAAGGTGAGTACTTGGTTCCTAATTTTAGTAGGGATAGCATTGAATCCTGAGGCTGGGCATGTGGTTCGATCCCTTGTTTCCTCTGTTTGCAAGACATTATTTGCTCTAGCTCACATGAGTTTCCAGTGTGGCTTAGCCCGAATCTGCTCCTCGTAGTTTCTATGAAAAGTATACAGACTGTTGGTCATGTCTCATTTTCTGAATCATGGTATTTCAGGAGCTGGATAAACGGAGAGAAGAACTTGAGTCACTGTTAGTTGCTGAGGGGTCTGAGACGGCCTGATTGAAAGCATCTCTTGGTGTAGATAATTGTTTTTTCCTATTGATAGCATACTGCTTGGTTGTTCATCCAGAAGTTACTTTGTTGAAGTTCCCCTCTAGTTACACTGTAAGTATAAATGACTTCTATTTTGTTTCTTTTTTTTGAAAATTTTCTATTTTGTTTCTAACTTGATATCTCGATGCTCCATACTGATATGGCGTTTCTATGAATCCTTGCTATTTCTTTCTTGTTAATGCTAACGCAGTGCTTTTAATGGACAGGACTAGCTCTGCTTTCTTCTGGACTTTCAGCTGAATTTTGGTTCTAGGTCGTCTGGGAAAATGTTGTTTTAGTTACATTCCAGCATTTGTGTGTTGTATAGTGTGCTGATCTCGTGTATGCCTGTCATGTATTATGCTTCTGAATAATTCACCTGAATGTTGTGTGTAAGCATTGTCTTTCATGAATCATAGTTGAAACTTCCTTTCTTGTCTTGACAAATGGATGGTAGTACCTCAATCCTTTTTTCAACATACTCAGTTTTCTGATACCTTAATCACTATGCAACCAACAAAAGGTCCCTATGATTACTGGCAGCATTAACATGATCCCGCTTTTAGAGGAACATGGTCCCATCTAAACCAAATTTTTTGATGGCCCAAGATTCTCACTGTACCTTTTCTACTCCACTCTCCAGTGTGTAGCCTGGTACCTGCATAAAAAAATATAGAACCAATCTTCTCATGACAATCCTTTCTATAAGCCTGACTAGGCGCTAATAAATTCATAGCAATTGTGATTGCTAGACGTGTGCATCTGATGCGTATGAAAATGCCAAAAGCAGTTTTTGAAATCCCTCTGGTTTGCAAAGGTGTGCTTCTAGAACTTGAATGTATGTAAAAATACCAAAAGTAGTTTTTGAAATGCCAAACAGGCAATTTAAGTATAAAGCCTAACCAAAAGGTTTGTTTTTGGCCTTCGGTGGCCTTGCTTTATTCAGTCTTGTATTCAAGTTAAGGTTCTCTGTTTCTGGCCTCCTTGAAACCTTTTTATGCTTGCTACTTGTTAGAGTGAGTTAGAGTGAGTTAGCTATCATATGTTGGTTAGCTGGGCCTTTTCTCTGTAAAACTGGTAACCCCAATCATATTCTAACTTTAATCAAAGCTGGTCTTCTAGCCTTTTTTTTAAAAAAAACAGTGAGTGCTATGGAAGCACATTGATATTCTTGTTGTTGACAGATCATAGCAGAGTGGTAGAAAAACCAAACTGTGGGCACTTTGGATGGTACCAGATCACAAAGATTCTTCTTTTATGGTGGTATTGCCTAAAAGTAGCTATCCTTAAGAGGAAAAAAGACCATCAAACAAATATATACACCATAAATAACTAGAAAATTACGGG
Organism: Cenchrus purpureus; assembly: GCA_022644695.1. Taxonomy (NCBI): domain Eukaryota; kingdom Viridiplantae; phylum Streptophyta; class Magnoliopsida; order Poales; family Poaceae; genus Cenchrus; species Cenchrus purpureus. The sequence goes on along the minus strand of CP053460.1, from coordinate 143,722,112 downwards.
CATTGCATAATTTTTAGCTCAAAGTCATCAGCCACAATAGCATCCAATAGTAATTGCCAACAAGTTATAGCTTTGCATAGATACCTTACTGATACAAAATGCTATTCCTTCATAGTCAAAATCGGAAAGTAACTTTAGAAAAGCCTTAGCTAAAACAAGCATACCAGTAATGGCAAAGCATAAGAAAACGCTGTGCGCTTTGGATGGTGTTGACACCTTTTCCGGGATCAACAAGCACGCGGAGAAAGCTCGCTGCAGCTTCTCTGGAGGGGTGGTCAGACCGCCTATGCAGGCGGTTGGGGGTCCGTGCCGGATGAACCGGCGGTAGACCTACGAACGTCGGCTCGGGAGGGACCCCGTCGGAGCTGATGCACGTAAGGTTGCTCTAGGGTCGGCAGGCCACCTAGAACACCCGGACGTCGAGAGCGAAGGAAGAACAGCAAGTTATAGATTGGAAAAGCTAAGGCAAAGAGATAAAAGTAAAGACAAAACGATAAAGAGTAGATGTATTTGATCGATTGGATGATACTCAATCGGCCGTGGCCCTTTATATTTATAGGGAGGGGAGGTCTTGCCCCATTAGGAGTCGAAACCCTTACAAAATCACGTCTAACCTTATAGAGGCGGTCTAACCGCCTATGTGACTGTTGACATTGCTAACGTCATCGACTAGAAACGGATATAAGATCCATCTCTATCGACGGCACCAGAAATGCAAAGGTATATCTTAACATGATGCTAAGTGTATATCAGATGTTGCTTTCAGATTAAACTAAAAGGTGAACTCCGACACGATTCATAGCACAACTCGATATAGGTTGTCAGCCCTGACTGGTGTGCCAGAAAACGCATGGATATGGTACTCTTACATATGCCTTGGATCTCTAGAAAGAAGATATATATAAGCGGGAATCATAGCGCACGATATGAATATACCATTGTAGCATTTTAACCAGGAGTAAAACCAGGTATCATATTTATATTCTACCACAGGGAAAGAAGTCTTTCTAATCCATAATAGCTAATACATGCTCATCTCTCAGTTTTATAATGTAGAGTGGCCAAAATATATCAATTGCTATAAACAGGGTAAGTCACATAAAGATAAAGATATTGATAGCATTGTTCAAGTCATAACATCATGAGCAGCTAGAAAGTGTCATTATAGCAAGAGAAACATAGCAAAGTCTAGTTAGAGAGGATACTCCTCGGTAACTCTAAACTATATGTCTGCAAACTATGATTAGTGCAAACATTTAACAATCATGGAAGAAGAACTATTATAGCAATGCATGGGGAGACTATCCGGGAGGATCAAGGCGAAACTTGAAACAACCCAAACAAGTATAAGGCTCCACTAGTCCTATACACGGGGTGGATCAGGAAGGACTCAATAGTGCTGTCACCACCACGATCTACCACACGACCCGGCATATAGGGTGTAATCGCAGATAAATACAATATAAGCACCACGCTTACACTTTGTCTTTATCGTTCACCCATGTTAACAAATGATCTAGGTGAGGGCTATCGACTCCATACATGAATATAAAGGCAAATCAACTATGCTAAATATGTAATCATAATAAACACCAAAGCATATAATGTCGAATATAATCATTGATAAGAACATATGTCGTATAACAAATGTAAGGAACTAGATAAGAACTTACAAGAGTGAAGCCAGATCAAGATCTCGATCGCCTCTAGACGATCGTGAGCCAAGTAGATGCCTTGCCTCCTCCTAGATCTAGACTAGCTAGCTACTCGCTATATGGTGTTTCTAGGGCGTAGTATCTCGACTTGATGACTTGATGCGGTGTATGCAAACTTAGGTTTCGGATGCCTGCCGAGCGGGGGCTGCTTATATAGCCACGAGGGTAGGCGTGCCGCTTTGATCAAACCGACCTAACGAGTGGTTTAGATTGATCCTCATAGGCGGTGGAAGAACCGGAAGTAGGGCTGGGGTGGCGCCGGGGAAGACCCCAAGTCGGGCTGGGGTGGGCCCCTCTCGGGGCCCACCGGCCCAGTGGTCCGGCTTCTTCTAGATGCTTCTTTCTTGGGTGCCAAGTCACGTTGAGTTCGGAGCCTTCAGTCTTCTAGATTTGATTCTTTTAGCACTTTTCCCGAATGGTTCCTGGATTTATATGATTTACCAAATCTCCAGAAAAACTTAGTGGCACCCTATTCTAAGTTGATATTAACATTTATGCCCTTTTCTCATGTTTAGTTGACTTATAAATATATAGGATAAGATGTGTGAACAAACTCCCCCAAGCTTACCCTTTGCTAGTCCCTAGCAAAGATATGCTTTAGCAGGATCACGAGTTGCTACAACGCTTTCACACCTCAAAAGTACTATGGTTTTCAAAACCAATTCTCCTCAACAAGATTGCTCTCTCTTACCTTCAACCTTTAAGCATAGCCTTTTCATAAATCTTGAGCAAATAAAAGACAAAATAATCAAGTCAAGCAGTATATCTCAAATTCTTTGATCAGCTATCATCACGGGTTTTGCACATTTTCGAGATAAAACTCAGATCCTGTATGACCTTCTCAAGCATGGAGTCACACTTTGGCAAGATATGTATGGATGATAGTGTTGGATGGATGAGGTGAAAGGTGGTAAGCCTTTAGCCTAGCTCTTGGACTATATCTCTCTTTCTAAGATTTTTAAGATCCGGGCTTTCCATTCTTGGAGAGGTGGGCTCTACTAGCCGGACTTTGTCCATTTTTCTCTCTCCTTAGAGATGTGGGCTCTACTCGCCCTCGGACACGTGTCCATTATTCATCTCTAAATTTATTTTAGGGAGGTAGGCCCTTCTCGCCTAGTATGACACTTGTCCTTTTCTCTCCCTCTCTCTTCTCACTTTTTCCTCTCTTTTTTTTAATGTAGCCCAATCCTTTTTAACATTGAGAGATATATCCTAGAGTTGCATGAGCTGTATGGCTTGATGGAAAATGCGTGCTTCCATGTCGAAGTAGCATAAATGGTGGAATGGAATGATCTTGATGTGTATGACAAGCTCTTAAGGATCATAGACACGAAACTCATCATATAAAATTTCATGATTTTTAAGATAAATCCAGAATCAAGCTTCTCTAGGAAAATGATCAATAACAACTCAACTTTTCATGAATCATCTTTCAAGGCCTAGACTCATTAAGCATGTACTTGCACAAGTTTTGGGTTTAGGGCAAATTAAGCATTTAAGCATCGGAGAATCTAGGTCCGAAAACTAAGCACTTTTAAAAGGAATTACAGGAGCAACTATTCATCATCTCCAAGCATATATCATCAAGATCATTATTAAAGAGAAAAGCCAACTAGCGACTCTAGCATTTTATTCAAACTAAGACCTTTAACTAATACTCAAATAACTAGCTAAAAACATAGGATAGTGATACTTATCATGATAACTGGGGGTGCTCTCCCCCAAGCTGGATCTTGAAGTGATTCTTGATTCATCCTTGGAACTTGTTTGCCTTGGTCCTTATTAAATTCTCCTCAGAATATTAGTCTCGCACATACCGAAGGAACAAATTCTAGGATTATTTGTGAGCCTTCATGTGCCCACTTCTTTTGGGTTTTTAAATGTGTGGACCTTCATGTGCCCACGTATTTTGTGAATTTTTATATGCAAAAGGGATGCTAAAACAAAAATATGTGAATGCAATTTTTTATTTATTTTTTATGCCGCCACGGTACGGAGTACATGGGGCCTTAAAGAATGCAAAAGCATAAAATATTTTTATGATTTTTTTTCAATGCAGGTATAGGGAAATAAACATGCTAAAATATGAATATAAAGATAACACGAGTTACCTCTCTGAGAGTTTAGAGTACTTACTCCCATGGCGATGTAGTGGCCATTGATTGATCAGTTGATGACGCTGGTAGTGATTGGTCTTCCGAAGGTGTACTTTGATCTTTCTTCCTCCAAACTTGTTTCTTCGGTGGAGACCTTTCTGGAGTAACAGGTTCAGAATACTGGGCTGGTAGAAGCTGAGTGGACTTCTCTTTGATCTCTTCTTCAATGTTCTTGACATCCGTCAACTTTGTGTTCAGCTTGCGTTGTAATTTCAAGGCGTCTCGCCTCTTGTTCTTCTTGGGTGCTCGGGATCAGTATAAGTATTGAAGTAGCAGCGTACCTTTTCAGTTCTGAACTGGAAGTGGATCTCGCCAGTCCTGATGTAGATGATTGCTCTAGTTGTGTTCAGGAATGGTCTTCCAAGCACGATGGAAGGATCTTGCTCATCTCCCATGTCTATGACTAAAAAGTCAGTCAGGACATAGTGGTCCTTTATCTTGACAGGTACATCTCGTGCAATTCCTTAGACATTAGGTTGGTGCCCGATCCCGTGTCGCAGACAACTCGCTGGAAGTTCCATTGATTGATGGAGCAGTGGATTGATGGAACTCCAGGGTCTTCAAGCTTTGGCGGTAATGGTGAAGGAACAGTTCTCATTCTCGATTGAATCGTGTTGATCATCCAAACTTCCTCCACATGCGGTTGAGGTCGATTGTTCTTCTTATTCCTCCTTCTATCTCTTCTCTTCTTCTCGACAACTGGCTCGTGTTCTTGGGGGTAAGGATATCGGGGGTGTGCAGGAGCTTTTAGGATCTTGTTCTTGAAATTGAATCTCTCCTTTCTCCCATTGATGGTGAAGACGATCTTAGCGGCGTCAGATGATGGCTTTGGCTGTGGCAAGGAAAGGACGTCCCAAAATGATTGGAGCGTTCTCACTTCCCCCAGTCTCGACAACAACGAAGTCGGCAGCCACGTAGGAGCATCCTACCCCGCATATACGCCGCCTAGGATGCCCTCGGGGTAGCATAGTGACAGGTCTGCAAGCTTAGGCATTATGTTGACGCTAGACCCAAAGTCACAAAGTGCATTCTTGAAGGTGTAGGCTCCAATAGTGATGGTGATGATGGGCCTTCCTGGATCTCCTCTTTTGGCGGGCATGCCCCAGTCAGTCCATCTTGGGCCTTCTTACGTCTTGCAACACGGATCTGCGAATAGATATCGACAAGATTTGCAGATTCTAATTCTTCCCGGTGGCCCAGGAATCTTACACAGGTTAGCGCATGACAGATGATGCCAGCTGAGAAATCTGAGATTCTAGCATTTTATTAAAGCTATGTTGGTTCTTGATGGCAGAAGAAAAACTTTCCATTTTATTACTAATAGTTTCTAGCATTTTATCATTGGAAGCTAACTTCTTAGACAGATTATCCATAATTCTACCCTGGTTTTGGACTAAGTCTCTTAAAGGTGAGAAATTATTGGAAGAATTATTACCTTGATAATTACCGAATAGTTACAGGTAGTTGGTCCTCTGAGTCCATCCTTGATTCTGCTGGGGACGATATTGGTTGTTGTTGTTGATGTAGTTCACGTCCTCCTCCAGCTGAGGGCATTGACTCCCTGAGTGTCCAGTGTTTCCACACTCTTCACAGGTCATGCGGGATTCGAAGAGTTGCATGACTTCCTTCTTCTCAGGGGCTTTGTCTTCAAGCCTCTTCATCAAGAATCCATTTTGGCAGACAGCATGTCTACCTCCTTGAGCTGGTGCATTCCTCTTTCTTTCTTGCGGGGTTGACGTTCCTCGTTCCAAGCTTGATTGGACGCCATCTTTTCCACAAGGTTAGTAGCTTGAGTAAGTGTAAGGGACAGGAAAGCACCTCCACGCAGCATCCATCGCTTTCACGGGTGTTGGTAGAGAGCCCGTTGTAGAAGGTCTGCAAGAGCAACCAGTTTTCCATTCCATGATGCGGGCATTCTGAAATGTGGTCTTGAAAGCGCTCCCATGCTTCAGGAACAGATTCCTCGTGTTGCTGCTGGAAACTCGAAATTTTCCCCCGTAAGGCATTGGTTTTGCCTATAGGAAAGAACTTTGCCAGAAAGGCGGTAGAACACAATGTCCAAGTTGTAAATTTGTCTTTGTTGGAGTAAAACCATTGCTTCGCTCACCCCAATAATGAGAATGGGAATAAACGAAGTAGGACTGCATCACTTGGCACATCTTTGATCGTGAAGGTGCTACATATCTCCAAGAAATGTTGAAGGTGTTTGTTGGCATCTTCATGAGCTTTTCCACAAAATTGGCTAGCTTGTACCATGTTGATCAGTGCAGGCTTGAGCTCAAAAGCAGCATTTCCCTCTGACGCTTGACCGGACGAATGTTGTCCGGGTCGGTCACGGAGTTTGCCATTACTTCAAACATGGGTGTTAAGCTTGCTGTTGAATCTCCCAAAGGCGGTCGTGGGCGAGAATCGAGACCTGATCTTTGACCTTGCCTTCCTTAAGATTTTCTCTGGATCTGAAACGAAGTTTTCTGGAAGATTTTTATTCATACATTACCCTGAAATAAGATAGACAAAAGTGGAAAGAACAAGGGCAAGCCTGTTTAAGCAATGATAATTTGGGTTCTCGATACATTATGTGTGAGAGATGCATACATGCTATTACTGAAACTTTTTCATCTAGGCTATAGACTTTCTTTCCCCGGTAACGGCACCAAAAATGCTTGTTGACATTGCTAACGTCATCGACTAGAAAACGGATATAAGATCCATCTCTATCGACGGCACCGTAAATGCAAAGGTATATCTTAACATGATGCTAAGTGTATATCGATGTTGCTTTTGATTAAACTAAAAGGTGAACTCCGACACGATTCATAGCACAACCGGATATAGGTTGTCACCGACCGGTGTGCGTGAAACGCATGGATATGGTACTCTTACATATGCCTTGGATCTCTAGAAAAGAAGATATATATAACCGGGAATCCATGCGCACATGATATGAATATACCATTGTAGCATTTTAACCAGGAGTAAAACCGGTATCGTATTTATATTCTACCACAGGAAAGAAGTCTTTCTAATCCATAATAGCTAATACATGCTCATCTCTCGGTTTATAATGTAGAGTGGCCAAAATATATCAATTGCTATAAACAGGGGTAAGTCACATAAAGATAAAGATATTGATAGCATTGTTCAAGTCATAACATCATGAGCAGCTAGAAAGTGTCATTATAGCAAGAGAAACATAGCAAAGTCTAGTTAGAGAGGATACTCCCTTAACTCTAAACTATATGTCGTGCAAACTATGATTAGTGCAAACGTTTAACAATCATGGAAGAAGAACTATTATATCAATGCATGGGGAGACTATCTAGGAGGATCAAGGCCGAAACTTGAAACAACCCAAACAGTATAAGGCTCCACTAGTCCTATACACGGGGGTGGACTGCGAAGGACTCAATAGTGCTGTCACCACCACGATCTACCACACGACCCGGCATATAGGGTGCAATCGCAGATAAATACAATATAAGCACCACGCTTAATCGCCTTTATCGCTTCACCCATGTTAACAAATGATCTAGGTGAGGGCTATACGACTCCATACATGAATATAAAGGCAAATCAACTATGCTAAACATGTAATCATAATAAACACCAAAGCATATAATGTCAAATATTATCATTGATAAGAAAATATGTCTGTATAACAAATGTAAGGAACTAGATAAGAACTTACAAGAGCAAAGCTAGATCAGTATCTCGATCAGCCTCTAGACGATCAGGAGCCAAGTAGATGCCTTGCCTCCTCCTAGATCTAGACTAGCTAGCTACTCTGCTATATGGTGTTTCTAGGGCGTAGTATCTCTGACTTGATGACTTGATCTGGTGTATGCAAACTCAGGTTTCCAGATGCCTCTGCCAGGGGGCAGGGGGGCTGCTTATATAGCCCTGAGGGGTAGACGCGTGCCGTTTGATCAAACCGACCTAACGAGTGGTTTAGATTGATCCTCATAGGCGGTGGAAGAACCTTCTGGAAGTAGGGCTGAGGTGGCGCCCGGGGGAGGCCGACCGGCCCCACCACCAGGCCGATCGGGCTGGGGTGGGCCCCCCTCGGGGCCCACTTCGGCCAGGTGGTCCGTCGCTTCTTCTAGATGCTTCTTTCTTGGGTGCCAAGTCACGTTGAGTTCCGGAGCCTTCTGGAGTCTTCTAGATTTGATTCTTTTAGCACTTTTCCCGAATGGTTCCTGGATTTATATGATTTACCAAATCTCCAGAAAAACTGTTAGTGGCACCCTATTCTAAGTTGATATTAACATTTATGCCCTTTTCTCATGTTTAGTTGACTTATAAATATATAGGATAAGATGTGTCAACAGGACGTGCAGATCTTCCAGAAGCCATATCTCCTTCATCCGGACTCCGAATTGGACATTCTATATATGGATCTTGATGTACTCGGAGACCTATCCAATGGTGAAGTCCAAATTGCCTTTGAGGACTTTGACCAGGGCGGTCTGACCGGGTGGGCCCACCGGTTAGACCGGCCTTCCTAGTCTTGCCAATTTTGGGTGTCAACATATGCCCCCCTATTTTATGGCAAAGCTTGCGTGCCAAAAAACATCTAAAATGATTAAAATTGGCAGAAAAATGATGATTAACAATACATCATCCATATTTTTGCTCCTAAGGGAGATAATTGCTTTATCGGCTATAATCTTGCTATGAAGTCATGGAACAACTTGTTTTGGTCTCCATACCTGCTTAGTAGTTGCTGACCTCATCGGTGTGACCACTGTAGGTTGCTCCATTGATCTTTACTTTCGCATCCGCTGTAATCTCCTTTTTTGAGTGTGGGATAAGCCTGAGGGACACCACCTCGGCTGCATACCCTTAGAATTTTGCTCATTGCTACCCTCACCTTGCTTGATAGTAGCACATACATTAATTTTTACCAGATTGTTGTTGTAAGCAATCGGTCTTCGCAATGTACCATAATTTGGATGTGCAATAGGATATTGAATCATATATGGTTTCATGTACATACTACTATAATCGGTAGGTGAGAAATAACAAGGATAATACCAAGAACATGGTGTAAATGATCCAACAAAAGGATAAACAAAATTACCTTGTTGGTGATGCGTACTTTCTCACTTCTCATGTCTTGGTGGTGCTTTTTCGCCCTTAGCACCTATTGGCTGATTTTTTCGCTTCCTTGTAGCTCCCTTCCTCTTATATTTGGCCAGGAGTTCTTCAAAACTCGGCCTTACCTTTTTCTTGGGAGCATCTCCATTTTTTCTGGAAATAGTGGTCGACCGCTGACGGGGACAGTTAGACAACGCATGTTAGACCGCCTGGACCCGTTAAACCGCCGGCGAGCTGCAGACCGGTCGATGCACCGTCGGCTTTTTCTGTAGTGCCTTGCCCCCCGAGTGTTGAAGCCTTCGCTGCAATCTTGGGGGTCTCCTCTAGTGATTGCTTCTCGTCAGGCCTTTGCTCTCCAATGATTATGTTCTTCCCCTTAGCTTTATCGGCTTGATCTGGCCGAATGAGTATCTTGGGATTTAACAACTCAAGAGTATTCATAAAAGCATTAATAGGGAAAGGATTTTGGTCGACTTGCATCTTATGAAGTACTAAATGGCCTTCATTAATGGCCGATTGTATTTGCCGATGAAAACTATTACAATCATTAGTAGCATGGGAATAAGAATGATGAAATTTACAATATGCACGCTTCTTTATTTCATCAGGTGGTGGCAAAGTGTGAGATATTTTAATCTTACCTAGTTTTAATAATTCATCAAAGATCCTATCACACTTAGCCACATCAAAAGTAAATTTTACTTCCTCTTGCCGACTCTTATGGGCTGGCTTGAGAGAAACACAAGTATTTGCTTTATCATCAGATGACCATGTAAATTCAGCAGCATATACTTGTTTACTCTCATCATCCGATGATTCATAATCTAGCATATGCATGTTAGGACGATCAGATTTAAGCCGATTGTCTTTGCTTCGACTTTCATGAGCTAAAGCTCTTGTCAAGACTTGGGCAACATCAATAAATTCATGACCTTCTAATTTTTCTCTAATATGGGATCGTAAACCATTAAAAGCTAATTCAGCAAGATCCCTTTCGGAGATAACAAGATTATAACAACAGTTTTTTGTTTCTCTAAACCTTCTAATATAATTAGTAATAGGTTCATCATGTTTTTGCTTAACTGATGTTAAATGACTCAACCTCAACTCATTATCTCCACTATAAAAGTGATCATGAAATTTCTGCTCTAATTGTTCCCAAGTACGAATAGAGTTAACAGGTAATGAAGCAAACCATGAAAAAGCATTGACAGTTAAAGATAAAGAAAATAATCGCACTTTTATTTCTTCTATGGCACTAGCTTCTCCTAATTGAGCAAGATATTGACTAACATGCTCCCAAGTAGTTTTGCTATCATCCTCGTTAAACTTCACAAATTCAGGACAACGCCAACCAACAGGATAGGGAACCGAATCAAAACTAGAAGGATACGGCTTTCGATATGAAAGATTTTTATTTTTTACTTCTATCCCATAGTCATCCCTCATTTGTTTAGCAAGATTAGCATTAAACCTATTGATGACTTCTTGGATGGTGGTTGGCATTGACGTGGTAGAAGCATTCGATTGCAACACATTCGACGGTGTGTATAAGCCAGAAGCGTTATGTTGCAAACGACTATTAAATTGGGCATTAGGTGCATAACCATAAGCAGTGCCCGTTTCAAACGGAACCATAATTGGAATACCTTGAGCTACTGGAGTATTTCCACCAGATCGGCCAGAAGTAGCTTGAACGGGAGGAATAGTAACTATAGGTTCCGGAGACGAGGGATAAGGCACCATAACACAGGGCCGGTCTGACCGGTCGGACCAAGTGGTCTGACCGGCCTGTTATGACCAGACGGCGGTGGTGGTGTTTGTCCCGCGAAATAATTCAACGGCATGCCAAACTGGGGATTAACCGTGCGTGTAGCCGATGCATTAATAGATGGGGTCTGAGGTGCCACAGTTTTAGAACCAGATGCAACATTACTACCCTCCTCTAATCGTTTACCAAGACTCTTATCTACCATGTTTTGCATATTCTCAATCATTGATAAGCGAAAACTATCCATCACGGTAGTAAGATCATTAACGGTAACAAAAGAGGATTGAGTTGATGATGTGCTCACATTGGGTGGTACCTCAGGTGGTGGAGTGTCGAAGGTGACTTCCTTGATCTTCTTCACCTTGCCTTCGCGAGTCTTCTTGAAGTGCGACAAGTAGTGAAGTCGATCGTTCTCAGCCTTCTCCTTCATGAGCTTTTCTACTTCTTGGCGATCTCGTTCGGCCCTTTGCTTCATGAAGTCCTCCATAGCTTGACGATCTTCTGGTGAGAGCTCTTCATCCGTGAAGTCGATGATATTGCCCTTGTCTAGATCACACTGAGACATGTCGCCGGAGTTTGATAGATCGGTTAAGATAGCCAGATCCTCTTCCCCAGCGGAGTCGCCAATTTGTTGACACCTTTTCCGGGATCAACAAGCACGCGGAGAAAGCTCACTGCAGCTTCTTCTGCGGGCGAACCGCCTATGCGGGCGGTTGGGCAGTGCCGGGATGAGCCGTAGACCTCTGACGTCGGCTCGGGAGGGACCCCGTCGGAGCTGATGCACGTAGGGTTGCTCTAGGGTCGGCAGGCCACCTAGAACGCCTTCGGACGTCGCGGAGATGAAGGAGGAACAACAAGTTGTAGATTGGAAAAGCTAAGGCAAAGAGATAAAGTAAAGACAAAACGATAAAGAGTAGATGTATTTGATCGATTGGATGATACTCAATCGGCCATGGCCTTTATATTTATAGGGAGGGGAGGTCTTGCCCCATTAGGAGTCGAAACCCTTACAAAATCACGTTGAAATACAACTCCTAACCGGTTTTGGCAGGACGGGGCGGTCTAACCGCCTATGGGGGGCGGTCTAACCGCCTATGTGACGTGGACTCCGAATTGGACGTTCTATATATAGATCTTGATGTACTCGACGAGACCTATCCAATGGTGAAGTCCAAATTGCCTTTGAGGACTTTTGACCAGGCGGTCTCGACCGGTGGGCCCACCGGTTAGACCGGCCTACCTAGTCTTGCCAATTTTGGGTGTCAACAGATGGTATTGGATCATACGAAGATTTCTCGGGTGGTATTGTTCTTTATCAACACATCACGATAAAAAGTAGAAACCCAATGATGGCCTCTTAGAATGGTGGTGGGACCACCTAGATTCTTTTTTTGGTCTACTTTTGTAAAACTAGTATTTGTAAAACTATAGATTCATAGGTTGTCATAAAATCCTAGAAAAGGAGAATTGTGTACTTCAGATCTTCTAAACTATCTTTGATAAATCTTAAAATTCAAAATTTTGTGCATTATATTGTTGAAAATATCTTTGGATATATTTGAGATCTCTACCATTTTCCCTCACCGTTCACAGTTCGCTTCAGTAGCCGGCTAGCCACGTGACACATTGGCGACCCAAAAGCCTTTTCCTCTCCACCTTCCGATCCGATGGAGCCGAGCCTGAGCGGCGGCCAGCTCATCGGCAAGCCCCTCGAGGATGAGGACGCGGAGCGTGGACCGCCTCAGCGCGCTCCCCAATGACGTCCTGCTCCGCATCCTCCTCCACCTCGAGGACGCCGCCGCCGCCGGTCGGGCCAGTGTCCTCGCCGGCCGCTGGCGCCGCCTTTGGACGCTTCTCCCGGAGCTCTGCTTCCCTTCCTCCCCCGAGCCCGCGTCATCACCTCAGCTCTGAATGCCCATGAAGCGGCCCTCACTCACCTCGACGTGGCGGCCGAGGACGCCGCCGCCGAGTCCGTGGTGGCGCGTGGCTTCCCCTCGACGCGCGCCGCCTCTCCGGCAACCTCACCTTCACGGCTTCACCAATAGGGTACCGGAGACGGAGAAGAAGAACACAAGTGGCGGTGGCGAGAAAAAAAAGGCGCCTTTGACCTCCTGCATCGAGAACGCCACCACCGTCTCCCTCGACCTCGGCGCCTCGGCGTCGCCTTGCCCTTGGCGTCTTGCGCCTCACCGAGCTCTCCCCGAGCAACGTCCATCTCCGCGGCCCGTGCGCGCCGGAGACGCCTCTCCTCCGGCGTTGCCGTGCTTGGAGAAGCTCACCGTCGACATCTTGAGGTGAGCAACAACAATCGAGTATCGGACGATCCGTTCCAGTTCGCTCCGGCACATAGCTCGCTCGCATACGCGGCTGCGAAGCTCACCGTCGTCATGCGGAGCTCGAGCACTTGATCGCTAGCCTGCTTCTATGAAAGCAGAATCGACGTCCGACATCTCACGTCGGTGTGGAGGTGCTCGGTGGGGATTTGTTTGATCGAAGCACTGTCAAAAGCTTGGAGGGATGAAGCATCTCGAGTTTGTGTTGCCCGACTTGTTTCTTGCGTATGGATCTTAACTCAACAACAAGCCTTGCCTTGCACTCTTGCGGTGCTTTAAGATCATCAAAAAACTTTGCCTCACAGTGGTTTATCTACCGGTGAGTTCATCACACTTCCTCTCTTATTTGCAACCGTGAGTCCGTGACCGTGACATCTTGAGTGTAACGTTCTAGTATGTTTAATTTAACGTTTAATTTGGACAGAGAGATTTGAGAGGGCACCCAAATTCACTTGGCCATTGAACACTGTTGACGGTGAATTTCTGTCAACCTAGCCATTAGTTTACCTTCAATGTTGGTATTGATTTAATATCCAAACTAACGATCCTAACCCTCATCATATATCAAGTTCGCACTCGCATGTGGTTTTTGGAGTTTATTGTTTACGCAGGAATTAAGCACCTAAATGAGGACTTCCGGGTAAAGTTCATCGAGCACCTTGTGAGAAGATCATGAAGCCCGGCACAAGTCAAGACAAGAGGTGAATATGACTCCAAGAGGCCTAAGGACCAATCCGCGAAGGCAGAAAACTCTGAGGACCTGGACAGAAAATGCTGAAGCTTGCATGACAAGTAGCCCTATCCAAACCATGGACAAACTGACGTCAAGGACCCACATGCAGTTGGGAGAAAGTTCTAGAAGACATGAGAAGCTCGCCCGCGAAGAACGGGGCCGAATCGGGCCAAAAAGGCCATGGGCCGACCGACCTGGCCTGTTTTAGGCCCGGTTTGGGCCCCCCTTTGACCTAGCCCCTCTTCGGTCTATTTAAAGCCACGGCGCAAAAGGCACACATCAATTCATTCGTCATCCGCCGCCGAGGAGCAGAGAAGAGAGGGACACCATTCCGAAGAGGAGAGGGTCGAGATGGTTGACTAGGGTTTCCCTAGCCGACGTGGGAACCTTGCATGGAAGACCACATCGGAGTTCCCGGAGCTAGGATCAAGATCAAGGTAGGATCCCGGTGGTGATCTTGTCCATGTATTATACTCTCATGTTGAATTTGCAAGTTTGAATCCGATTTCTAGCGATCAAGTGCTTTCACTACGACTTTGTCTTCGCTTGGGTTTTCATCTTCCCTAATCTATTCCGCGGATAGATTGCATAGGATGTTCTTGTAGCCATGGTGGCTAGAGGTGCATACCTGACCTACCGAGCGTTTTCATCTTGTCCTTTGGACTCGCCCTAGGCTAACCCCATACGAATAAGAGTGCGTTGTGAGAACGGTGGCTCAAAAGGCGGGCAGTTGGAGAACGAAGCCACGATTTAAAGAGTCTAGTAATGAGATTCGTTTGCTTTATTCTTCTTGGTTTTGGAACTTCAACGAAAGACCCGATCCAATCTCTAGATTGGTTCTCCCCTCTCTTTCTCTTGCTACCTCCGGTGTTTAGTAGATTAGATGTGTTTTATGGTTCTTCCATAGATTAGATGCAAAACCCCTTTTCAAGATCAAAGTGTTTTCCGCTTATTAGATTGGATCTTGCGTTATACAATGTTCCACGGATTCGATACCTTGGGTTCACACTTAAGGGAAGAAGGGTCCCTTGACTATGACGGAGGACTTGTCGCTTGCAAGTCAAGCAGTTTGATACACATATAGACCGTCAACAAGCCCCTTTTTCTGGCACCGTTGCCGGGGAACAAGTAATCAAGATTCAATCTAGTATTGCATTTATGAATATTTTTAGTTTTTCTCTTGATTTTTCTTTTGCAATTCTTGATTTGACCATCCTCGAAAAAAATTCAATCTAATCTAGGGTTTTCTAAACCCTAGTTTTCTTTTAGTTTCCTTTTAGTCTTCTTTATTTTGTTTATTGCTAACCCTAATCGGAGATGGACGACTACATCTCCAACAAAAAAAACATATATTTTGTGGATGGTCTAGAAAAATTTTGCAGGCAAAGGTGACATGCAACACAAGATTTAAAAGCGGAGGCCGAACATCGTCGGAATCTCCAAGAGAAGCTCCACCTCCAAGATCGAGAGGAGATCAACCTCATTGCCACTCATCCTAGGGAGATCGTTCCTCAAGACCATCGGAGCATCGACGTCGGCAAGGAGGAGATCAAGTTCGACATCGATGGCGTGAGGAGTGCATTCAAGTCAACCATGATTCGAGGTATGTAAAGTGGTCGATATTAAATACATTCTATCTCATCGTCGCATCGGAAGGGAGGTGTCAAGGGAGAATGAAGCGAAGAAGACACAAAAGTTGTTGCATCCGTCAAGACCAAGAATCAACACCCGCCTGTGAAGACCAAAAAGATGACTAAGCCGAAGAATAAACCTACACCGAAGCCATGGATGGTGTAGAAGTGGGGTCCCCAAGATTGCAATGCCCATAAAGAGCGTTGATACGAAGTGAAGAAGAGAAGAAGTCTAGCTATAGACTATAAACGAAGCGCTTGCGGGAGGCAACCCGATCGTCGAGTCAAGAATAAGCTACCGGGAGGACAACCTGTTGAAGGGTCAAGCTACCAGGAGGGCAACCCGAAGAAATTTTCAAGTTTTTCAAGTAAGTTGGTCTTAGAATTTGCTACGCATTACATATTATAAATTCCTATGTGGTTGAATAATTTTTGGAGGTATTATAATTGCTCGGTCGTTTTATTTGAATTTTATATTGATCATAAACCGATGACTTGAGCCATCCCAAGTTTTGTTTGCTTATTTTTGAGAAACTAGTACCAAAAATTCAGAACCTACCCTAACCTTTCATCCTCTCCACGGTGTTAAGGCCGGCTTGTTTTACATGATAAAAACACATGAGTGGAGCCTTGCTATGTTTCTTAATGTTTTTAATCTTTGATGCATGGTAGGACTCGCGTGAACCTAAGGAACTTGATTTTTTGTTACATTCAACTTGACATCCACCGGTTTCTCTAGATTTAGAATTTTTCTAAGCCCCAATGACTTTATTTTTTATTCAAAAAATCCCTCTCATGTTTGGCCAAAATTAGAACCTAAATCTATGCCCCCACGGTCAAGCCGGAAGAACTTGCTATCAATTAATGAAAGCAATCGATCCCGGTGCAACCAAAATAAATTTTATAATTGTTTTTGATGCCTAAAAGCTCCTCTAATGATATATTTGGACTCATCGCTAGCGCTGAGTTAATTTTTAAAGTTTCAAAATTAGAGGAGTGATTAGCATCTAAAATGATTAAGGGAGGTTTTTGAGCTTGATTAACATATAGTGCCCCACGATACATCACGTATCCATCATTTGGCATCTTGGGCACATGCAAAGGACAAGCATGGGGGGAAGCAAGGGCTTTGTTTTGTAGGAAATTGATGGAAGCACAAGAGGCAAGGGAACAAAAAAACAATGGAGGTGGAACCCTTAATCGCGCAAGCAAAGGAGTGGTTGTGAACATTTGGGTGGAAGAATCTCGTGGATCACGCGGACACAAGGCAAGAAGGGAGAAAGAAGTATCTCAGAGAAAGATCAAAGCAAATGAGTAGGAGGGCCCCTAGGCCGATCAGCCTAGGCCGGCCGGCCTAGCCTCCATTTATGGCCACAGGTGCTCCCCTTCGCCTGGTAAGTATTTTATGCATTTGTTAATTCATGTTCTTGAGTTCATAGCCCATAAGTTCCAGAAACAACCTAGAAATATTTGAGTTCCATGGGGATGAGGATCTTGTCTTGTCATGTTATCACCGATTCTTATTTGAGTTCCATGGGGATGAGGATCTTGTCTTGTCATGTTATCACCGATTCTTTTGTTTCAATCTTTTGTTTATGTTGATAATGCTTTGATGCCTAAAGTTAGCCACCATGCTTTTCGAGAGTATAGGTCTCACTACTCCCATAAATCCCATCAACATATCATTTGTATGTGTAGCTAAAGTGGCCTCATGTTCACATCTCAATAAATTAGTTTAGCTTCACCATGATAGGCGGTTGTATGTTCAAGTAATCCACAAACCCTATGGGCTAATATCCATCCTATCTTGTGCACCTCATGCTCCACCCCCTAAAAAAATAATCATCATCATAATAATAAACTCCACCCTGCATATACTTCCCTTGTGTGTTTTTCCCACTGGCAAACAACCCCCGGTGTACTCGTTGTGAGTTAGTGCAACAACAATGTGGAAGATAGCCACCAATGTCTTCATTGAGAAGACACGTTCATCATCAAAGGAGCCATCATCAAGCTCTTCGAGGAGGCACTCGATTTCCGAGTCTCCCCGAAGCATGGAGGAAGATGTGGCATGAGGAGTACACAAAGTTCGTCCATGTGGTACACCGAACCGCGAGGACACACGGAAGAACCACCCGTTCCACCATGACGCTCAACTCGTTCATCCGCTCCACCACCATACACTCTGAGGCATTCCAATGGATTCATCATGAAGACGGAGGAGGAGGAGGAGAGGCTTGTTCGTCTTGAGAGGAGGCTTGTGCCAAATGTTGACTTCGATGACAATGCCCTCCAAGTGTTGGGATTCTACTCTTGAGCAACCTTGGATGGGTGAAATTCTTTAATGGAGTTGGTGTATGCACTCACAAGGAGCTTGCCTTGGAAATTCTTATACATTAGCAGCAGTAATTGAGGAAGGAGTGTCGTGCCTCTCATTCCGCCTTGAGGAGAAGGGCAACTAGTTCCTTATGAATATATTAAAGAACTACTCAGTCCCAAGAAGGAAGCCCCGGAGCAAGTTGAAGTCCAAGAAAATATGCTAGAAGGATTTTGGGGAATGATTTTGGGAGAAGACTACAAGGAACCCAAAATTTCTCCTCGTTGGGATTTCTTTGGGGGTCGAGTACATGAAGCAAGGAAATATATTAGTGAAGATGAGAGGAGAGGGTGCAAGTTGATGTTCCTCTTTCTAACATGGAGCTGAAATTATTTGTTGAATGGAGACAAAATTTGGTTAGAGGAAGGACTTCTTGTGCCGGCAAAGAAGAATAAAAAGGAATTGTTGAAGAAGGATCATCCTCCATAGCGCAAGATGAAGGAGGGGTTGCACATCAAGCTAATAAACAACCACATGGAGGGATCCCGATGTCACCACCTTATGGAGGAATATCAATGCCTCCACCATATTGTGAAGTGTGCCGATTCAAGCATGGGGGAGTGGGCAGCCTGCCGCCACCTCCTCCACCATACATGGCGCTTTCATGGCGCCTCATCCAAACCAATGCAAGTCAAAGAAGGGACCGGCGCAATCATACTACGAGCAAGGATACATCGCGCAAGACCATCAATATCAACCACCGGAAGATGAAGAATGGAGAAGGAGGAAGAAGAAAAATAATAATGATGCCTTCAACTTCAGTTCAATTTTCTCTTTTCTTCATTTTCAGCTTTTATGCAAATTTGTGTGCATAGCATTTTCTATTTTTATTTATTTTCAGCATGTGTGTTAGTAGTAGTGTTTGCTTTAAATCAACATGAATAAATTTTGCCACCATGATTATCATCTTTATTAAAGATAATAAGTTGATGCCATGTTGATATATGATGAAAGTTGCCGCTTTGTTTATCTTTGTACTTGTTTTATGCATGATTAAGCTAGTGCTCTCTAATAAATGCAAATATGAAATTAAATTAAATGCTAGCTTAATCCCTTGCGGAGGTTATGATAAAGATAAGACCCATATTTTTCTTTTCATGCTCTCAATTTTGGATGGGTTAAAGATGATTTATTTTTGTTCTTAAAACTATGCTAACCTTGTCATTAATACCTCTTGCATGTTGCTCTACCTATCCAAAGCCTTATATTTATTTGAGTGCAAAAACTTAGTTACAAGATTTATTTTTGTGTGAATTAATTCAGGGCTTGATTTCTCTGGCCCGAGTCTAAGAAGCTGGTCATTCCGTTTTTGCGTACCTATCTTGTTGCTAGCCTTTTCTATCCGTGCATTGTGAATCTCCACATCGGAAATTTCACAAACCTCGCCGGATATCCACCCATAAAACCCAGTATATATTTTTGTGTTTACCTCCTTGACCACAACCTATCATTTGAGTATGGAGGAATATTTCGAGGAAGATCACAAGAATGAAGGTGCTAAGGATTGAAGTATAATTTTGGGAGACCTCCAAGATGACATGAAGGTTGCGTGAAGGATCCCTAGAAGATTTCAAGTGTTTCTTTCCAGGAAAACATAGAACTTTTAGTACCTACCTTGGCACAAATGTTTCCACCTCTTTGCCCAAGGACATGCAATCGTCTAAGCATGGGGGGAGCTGCCAAGGAGGTAGGTACAATGTAATCTAGAGTTCAAGGGGAGTATATAAAAAATAAAAATAAAAAAAAGAAGAAAAAGGTAAAGAAGAAGTATGAAAAAAGAAGAAAAAAAGGAGAGAAGAAAAAAAATATATGAGAAAGAAAAAATAATAAATAAAGCTCCCCGGCTCTCTAGATGCATTAGGTGTTTCAAGAGGATTCAATATCAAGACCCATACTCATCTTTCCAACCATGTGCAATCCGATAACGAGGACTTTGCCCGTGCCTCGGGATCACCCTTTGCCATTTGCACATGTCCCCCTATCTCAAGTGTGTGTATTTTTCTCTCTCCCTCCTTGAAACAACATTATTTTCCAATGACCTTTTTGACGAGTCTCGGTAAGACCATGAGAAGCTTGTCTTGTTTTGATAATATCTCAATAATAATATCTTGGTAGGACTAAACTTTTCCCAAAAGCTCCGAATAAAGCCTTCCACTTATATATATTTTGAGAGGGGAAAGGAGTAGAACAAATAGGCTTGAGAGACAAGATGAGATGAGAGTTCATGAGCAAGATGCAAGCAGGTTTAATTTTTGAACTTGGTTTAGCTCTTTTTATTCATCATCTTACTCTACACTTCAAAATTTCTGAGATTCATTTGAAATTCGGGAGCATGACTAATTACTTGTGGGAAGAGCTTAATTTGATATCCACCCTCCGTAGGGATGAAGGCTAGTACACTATGGAACTTTAACAAATATAAATTTAGAGAGCATTATGTTTTCTCGTGTATGATCAAGTGCAGGGTTTGAACAATGAAAGGCAACGCTGATATCCATTGAGGGCTTACTCGAGGACGAGCAAGGTTTAAGCATGGGGGAGATGTTGACGGTGAATTTCTCAACCTAGCCATGAGTTTACCTTCAATGTTGGTATTGATTTAATATCCAAACTAACTATCCTAACCCTCATCATATATCAAGTTCGCACTCGCATGTGGTTTTTGGAGTTTATTGCTTACGCAGGAATTAAGCACCTAAATGAGGACTTTCGGGTAAAGTTCATCGAGCACCTAATGAGAAGATCATGAAGCCCGGCACAAGTCAAGACAAGAGGTGAATATGACTCCAAGAGGCCCAAGGACCAATCCGTGAAGGCAGAAAACTCTGAGGACCTGGACAGAAAATGCTGAAGCTTACATGACAAGGAGCCCTATCCAAACCGGTGGGCCCGGCGTCAAGGACCCACATGCAGTTGGGAGAAAGTTCTAGAAGACATGAGAAGCTCGCCCGCGAAGAACGGGGCCGAATCGGGCCAAAAAGGCCATGGGCCGACCGACCTGGCCCGTTTTCAGCCCGGTTCGGGCCCCCCTTTAACCTAGTCCCTCTTCGGTCTATTTAAAGCCACGGCACAAAAGGCCTCGCATCAATTCATTCGTCATCTGCCGCCGAGGAGCAGAGAAGAGAGGGACACCATTCCGGAGAGGAGAGGGTCGAGATGGTTGACTAGGGTTTCCCTAGGACCCTAGCCGACGTGGGAACCTTGCATGGAAGACCACGTCAGAGTTCCCGGAGCTAGGATCAAGATCAAGGTAGGATCCCGGTGGTGATCTTGTCCATGTATTATACTCTCATGTTGAATTTGCAAGTTTGAATCCGATTTCTAGCGATCAAGTGCTTTCACTACGACTTTGTCTTCGCTTGGGTTATCATCTTCCCCAATCTATTCCGCGGATAGATTGCATAGGATGTTCTTGTAGCCATGGTGGCTAGAGGTGCATACCTGACCTACCGAGTGTTTTCAACTTGTCCTTTGGACTCGCCCTAGGCTAACCCGCACGAATAGGAGTGCGTTGTGACAGAACGGTGGCTCCAAAAGGCGGGCGTCTTCGGAGTTGGAACGGAAGCCACGATTTAGAGAGGCTAGTAATGAGATTCGTTTGCTTTATTCTTCTTGGTTTTGGAACTTCAACGAAAGACCCGATCCAATCTCTAGATTGGTTCTCCCCTCTCTTTCTCTTGCTACCTCCGGTGTTTAGTAGATTAGATGTGTTTTATGGTTCTTCCATAGATTAGATGCAAAACCTCTTTTCAAGATCAAAGTGTTTTCCGCTTATTAGATTGGATCTTGCGTTACACATTGTTCCACAGATTCGATACCTTGGGTTCACACTTAAGGGAAGAAGGGTCCCTTGACTACGACGGAGGACTTGTCCGCTTGCAAGTCCAAACGAAGTTTGATACACATATAGACCGTCAACAAACACACACATTTCCTAATAGTTGACAAAACCCATAAAATTAATTAACAGCCATGAAGACTGTTTGTTAGACTATTTTGAAAAAAAATAGCTTCACTCTAATAAATTGAAAGAAGCATCCTAATCAAGTAAGGAATGTGTTATTTAATTTAGACTGTTTGTTCAATGCAACATGTGTGTGTATAGATATTACACAATTTTGTAGGTAGTGAGAAATTTAGTCATGAAAATTTTCCACTTTTTTGATTTTCTATGTCCCTTCAATAACTCCGAGCACATTCAGTCTCTACTCTTTCCTAATATATCATGGCGAGCAGTGGCGTATCTAAAGGGTGGGCCAAGGCCCACCCTAAGATTTATCCCAAGAGTAACCAACTCTTGATTTTTCTCTAAAAAAAGTCTGGTTGAACCCCCTCAACTATCACAAAAGATCAAATTTGGTGCTCCAACTATGAACTTGATATATAACATCTCTGAACTTGCACAAAAGTCCGATTTTGCTCCTCCAACCACTGTAGCTACTGTAGATGAAGGGAAAATTGGCTCTTAGCCCACCCTAGCTTCAAATCCTGGATTCCCGCTAATGGCGAGACATGAGATCCATATTCCAGAGTTTCCTTAGGTATGAAAAAACAATTTTTCGCATATTACAGATGTTATTACTAACTCTGTCCAAACTGCCACAATTCCCATTCTGTATGGTGACTTTCTACTTACACGCGGGACATTAATGAACAACAATACTTGTTGAAATACATGAAAATGCTCCTGGCTGCTACGTCTTTGATCCTGTGTGTAACTAGAAATGGACATGCCTTTGGGGCCAGCTTATTTCATAATCTCAAGTTGTGTTCTGGTACCAAAAAGCTCAATCTGCAATTTGCTTCTGATTATTTGGAGGTGAAGTTATTTTCTGCTTATATAATATGCATCTGCATTTTTTTGGTTCGCCAAACCCTGATCTTCCAGTGGCCTTAGGTATTGGTTGCATGTTTATATTTTTGTTGCAAACTTCATCTGTTGTATTTGGCTTATTTATTTCCTAATGATGACAGTTTACTATGTAGTATTGAGAATGATAAAGCATTTTGGTTGTGAACATCCACAACCTTTTTAAGTTACTGTTACCATCTGTAAAATAAATTGCAGTAAATTGACTGAATTGTTAATTGCAACTAGGAGTTACGAGATACAGTAAGTTTTGTGTACTTGATTTTTGAAAGTCCCTGTACTTCTACTAGAGAACCTAATTTGCAATGCCAATTGATGAAAGCCTTCTTAAATTTTTTATATTTATTTATAGCTTGATACTAGATCATTTTGTGGAATTTTGTATAAATCCTTGGGTTATTTGGACTGAGACAACAACAAGTTGTGGCCTAAATCCCACCTTAAGGGGATTTCCTACCAAAAGGCATGAGACAACAACAAGTTGTGACCTAGATCCCACCTTGAAGGGACATCCTACCAAAAAGTACGGAAACAACTGATGGTTGTGGTCCAGAAAGTACAAACGACTTTGTTCAGGAATTTTCGTGTGAAAAATTATAAAGGAAAGTTAATGTTTTTTCGATCGAAAGAACAAATCAGCATGGTAGCGAACATTCATGAAGAATTATATGAAGTTTTTTAGGAAATTTGCTCTAGCCGAAAACCTTATTCCAAGGGCCAAGGCTCAATCACCTCGAAAATTAGTAATCGCAGGCGGTTGAAAGCAAGCGAGGGTTGCGATATCAACCTAGGCAGGTGTGCCAAGCGGACGCAAGTCCACAAAATTCGTGAAACAAATTTTGTCGACTTACATTTTAAAGGAATTGTCAATCTTTGGAAATCCACGAAATTTTGCATGAAAACGGCAAAGGTGGGAAGGGTGATGTTTTTCTTAAAAAACGAATTTATTGCCTTAGTTTCATACAAAATTTCATAAAAGTAAAATTACACAGCTTCGAAGAGCTAAGAGCTCAGAAAGGAAGTTCGACAATATGGCATGGCTTGCGGCCACTGTTTTCGGCAGTATCACTAGCGTAAGCAAAGCTACAATCACCGGTTATGGGACTAAGGGGCTCGTCTTCACGAAGGACTGCGAATTGAATCTCGAGCAAGAGCATAGCCATCGTGTTGAAGAAAGAACCAACTCAGCTGAAAACTACGCAACGAGAAATACTGACAACATTCAAGCCAAAAGTCGGAGAATTTGCATTCAGGGTCAGCTTCTTTGTACAATCGCCAAGCTTCACCACTAACTACTTGATCCCCACGATGGATTCGCAAAGGTATCACATCCTGCACAGGCCCACCTTGCAGGACCTGCGCAGGTTAAGGTTTACAAGAAAAAAGTTTAGAAGGGGGACTGCAGCCCACGAATATACAAGTTTATAGTCTCCAACATCAAAAACAAAAGTTCGAGCAAGTGTAGCCTCATCCAACAATGTCAACCTTCGGGGAACTGGTCTGACGATCGGAGCTGTCTTCCCCGCCATCATCTTGGTCATCGCTGCTACTGCTGTCGCCGCTACCCACACTCCCCGAACCTTCCCCTCCATCGTTGGTATCGTCATTCTCCTCAGAATCGGAGGATGATTCTTGACTCTCCGCTGCCTTAGCGTGCTCCTCCTTCCGAATCATCTAAAATAACATGAAAAGAAGTTGATAAGAATCAAGAAAGGGACGCTCATAAGGTATCAGAATTTCAACAAAGTCTACAAGAGCAACCTCTTCGAGTTTGTCGCGAGCAATCTTCTTCGCGAACTCCTTCCCGCTTGCAAGCCAGAATTCCTTTGCGAATTTAATCTTTACAACTCGAACATCTTCGTTAGGACGAATAGCCGAAGTGCCTGCGGCGTCTGGAAACCGCGAAAGTGCCCCAAGAAACTTTACGAGGTCAACACAGTCGAAATCGTAGAGAAGCTTCAGAAGACTTTCTACTGAGAATAGGGCAGCGAAGTCGCTAGCTCCTGAGATAAAGTTGGGAAGAGCTTGGAATTCTTTCAGCATCCAGTCCATTAGATCAGAAATTTCTTCACTTTCAGGGAGTGGGCCTGGACGGACACCGAATTGCTTCAAGGCTTCCTTGTACTCCTCAAATAAAAGTTTCAGATTTTCCTTAATCTCATCAACATCTTTACTTGAAGTTTCATTCCGCTCAGAAAGAGCTTTTTAAAGATCTTGAATCATCTGTTCTTTTGTGCTCAAAGTCTTCGCGAGCTCAGAATTCTTTGATGAAAGATCATCAACAGTTTTTGCGTTCTTGTCAGATTCCTTGCGAAGATTCTCAATCATTTTCAGGTCATCTTCGTGAGTCTTGTTAATCTTCTCAAGATCCTTCTTCGAATCGCGAAGAGCGGCTTCGGCAAGACTTTTCTCGTCTTGGCATTTTTTCAAAGAATCCACCAGCCCTGTGATTCGCTTTCCCAAATCAAGGCCTGAGCTTTGTTCAATTCACGCTTTAACTTATTAGATTCACCAGAGAGCTTCTCAACAAGCTCTTCCTTTTCGAGGAGCCGTTCAGAAATGACCTTGCCAACAATGGATGCCTTCAAGTCATAAGTCTTTTTGAAACTAGGAAGCTCTGAGGATGAGAGTTTCCGAGCATTTTCTTCAAAACCTGCGAAAATCAGAAAGGTTATGGCAATGAAAAATGTAAGAAAAACAAGAAAACCAAAAGAGTGTAAAAGAAGAAAGTAACGTGCAAACCTGTTTGATTAAGTCTCCTTAAGGGAATTTGGTCCGCGGGGTCAGAAATCGTCAAAGATTTCTGGAGAGAGGAAGAAGTATGCTTTTCAGCAGCAGAAGTGGTTTTGCCGGTCAACCGAAGTCTCTTCTTCGGAACATCTCCTCCTGTTTCACCAACAAATTCAGGAGACGTCCATAGCAAGGAAAACTTAGGAACACCATGAACCGCGTCAACCACCTCACCGCTAACACTTAACAGTTCACCTCTAAAAGACGTACCAAAACTCTCGTTGTAAGCGGTGACTGAGGGGGTAGGATCTTGATCTTAAGACGGATTTTCAACTGGGTCACCGCTTTTGACAGTTCCTCAAGTCTTGATGAAACTTTGGAAGCTTCATCCTTAGAAGTAGGAGCTCGGGAACAACCAGCCTCGGCTTGACCAATCGCAAAATCAACATGAGTCTCCCGAACTTCGGGGACAATGTCTGAAAAAGTTTCAACATCAACAAATTCATTCTCAGAACTTGGAGTATAGATAGGACGAACTCCGAACCTCAATGCACAGCACAAGCAAGAAGAGAAACCTGTTTGGTGAGGTTCATCAATCATCTCATCGTCAGAAAAAGCCGAAGGAATGCTGAACTATAGCAGCAGCAATCTTCTTCACAGCCTTCTTAGCTTTTTCCTTGCCCAGCTGAGCAAGACTTGAACCTCAGCATCAGAAACATCCTCGGAAGCTTTCTGTTTCCTCTTGCTGGATTCCAAAGACTTAGTCTTTTCAGGACGAATGGTGGAAGAAGAGGTATCGCCTGCATTGCTCTTTCCCTTTCTTTCTTCGAAGCTCTCCTTCTTGGAGCTTTGGGTGGAGCAATGAAAGCAAATCATGACAGAATAGGAATTTTCTTGTCCACGCCTGGTGGACGAGATCGGAGAGTAGTATCAGCACCGAGTTCTGAAAACACTCGATTAACTCTCCTCTTATGCTTCACAATGTTCTTGTAAGATTTATACTCATTAAGAGTAGATTCGCCAACCATTTCGTTGACTTTTTCTTCAATTTCAAGAATAAAATCTTCGAGACTTTGTCCGTCCTTAAGTCGCAAGTCAAATCGTGGAAATGGCACCTTCTGAGAAGCCCAGTCCACGTCTAGGAAAACAATATCTGAAGGTTTCCAACCATCAGACAAGGGCCAGACTCCAGATGCAACAAACTCTTCAATAGCATCACGACCACCAAGAATAGTGCTGGCTAGGAAGAAAGCATTCTCGCAACTCTTGAAACCAAGAACCCGGCTATTATACGAAGCAGTGCTGGTAGCAGTCATGGGAGCTATTGGGGAGTATAACGGATAAGCTGGCCCAGTGTAGCCAGAAACCTTGGACATGTCAACCTTCACATAGAACCAATACGAACTCCAGTCTTCAGAGAAATTGGTCTTACTGCATGGTGCAAGCTGGATTCGGGTGAGGCCTTGATGCGAATTTTTTCTTCGGGTGTTGAAAGTACAACATGCATAGTGCGCTTCATAGTACTTCCCATCATCAAGCTTAAGAATATCCTTCTCGATCACAAGCTCGAATAAACGAGCGAATATATCAGCACCAAATGTACACTTAAAAGTCTTCATGATCCAAAAGAACTTCGAAAGCTCCAGGAAAGAGTTTGGTGTCAATTGATGCACTTTCACAGAAAACTTCTCAAGAATGGAAGGTAGCTGAGGATTGCAAGGAAATCTAAGTCCACAGGTAAAGAAATCCCTGAAAACAACAACTTCGTTGGCTTCAAGAGCAGGGACCTCTTCACCGGAAGGAGGGCGTCTGTCACCAGCAGGGAAAAATCCGGCCTCTTCATATTCCTTAATAACTTCGTAGTAACTTTTGATTTGCCGAAAACAAATGCTGGTGGATAAGATTTAGCCTTGGCAGCAACGAGCTCGCTTAGATCAACTTCAACATTGGAGAGATCCTCGTCACCACCAGATTTATTTTCAGACCTTATCTCCCACATCTTGCGACGAATCGCGAATGGTTTTGCGACGGATCATCATGTCTGAGATGGAGCGTTTTCTCCGGTTGACGGGACACCAGCAGCAGCCAATTCTTCAAAAGTCATCGGTCTAGCAGTGCTTTTAGTACGAGCCACCTACTCGAGAGTAAAGCAAATGTGAAACGCATATCAATCTATAAGAAACGAAAACCTACGAAAAAGTTGACCAATCAACGAAAAAAGAAAAGAAAGCAAAATACCTTTGAAGACCAAAGAAGTTGCCGAACTTCGGGTGTCTTGAAACTTTACGCTGCAAGCACTTTCAAAAATCGGAGAGTGCGACGGAACGGTGAAATAAAGTTACTGCGCCCGCCCTCTATTTATAGGGTGAGGGGGGTAAGGTCAAGAAACCGCCTCGAGATGACCGTTGAGCATTTTAGGGGGGACGCGTGTGTGCTCAAGCGTTAGGGTGACGTTTTTCAAATTGAAATTGTTCGTGGAAACGGATCGTCGGAGTCAACCCGCTTCCCCGAGGGGCTAGTGTTGGGGAATTGGGCAAAAACCTTTCACCCTCGAAACGTCGGAACTGCCGAATTCGTGAATGTGTTCGTGAATAAATCACAGGGTCGTTGCTCTATTTCGTGGCGAGAAAGTACTCGTGAAGGTGTTTCGTTATTTTTGCATGATTCGCTGACCCTTTAATGTCGTGTGAAATAATTGCCGAATTAACATTGGATCGCAGGTCTACTTCTCGTTTCAGGACGGCTGGAATCTGGTGAGTTCGGGAAAATGTGAAGACGGAAACTTAAGGGACTTCTCTTGTGTGAATTCGAAGCTCGGGTTCGGAGAACTAGGCAATTGTGATTTTCGTGAATGAAGGATCGAAGGTCGAGGAGAACCGGGTCAAAGGCGTTGCCTCAAAAGTCCGGGTTCGAGGTGTGAACTAGTGGCAGGCTTGTAAATGTGTGAAATTAGCCCCGCAAATCACAGGATGTAAAAGACGTTCATGTACATGTTCACATCAGGAATATTCTTTAGATCCGAGGGTAATCTCGGAATGTAAAAGTCCCTTTGTCTCCCTATAAAAGGGGGCTCGAGGGCACGTGTAAAGGGATTCACAACTTTTGAGGCGGAAATAGACTTTCGGGAATTCCTTGTCGCCTCGCTCGTTCTTACTTTCATGCATTCGTTCGGGAATCTCGTGTTCGGGGATCCTATCCGATTTTTGGACCCCCAACACCCAAATCCGCCTCTCGGCAATGTTATATTTTTCAAAATTTGATTGAAATGGATTTAATTAGTTAAATATAGCAAACAAATATAAAAATGTCCAAACTTTTAACATGGAGTATCACATGTTCTATGGAGAGTAGAAAAAGTTTTGAATTCAAATTCAAATTTGAACGTCGCTTTTCCTACAAAGCTTCCTTCATAACTCTATGAAACTTCTTTGGAGATGTTCGGTTTCTAAGCATCGTGCGTGACAAAATCTTCGAAACTCACTCAATTTTTTCCATAGCCTCCTTGCATGATATCATGAGATATTGACAAAATTCATGATTTTCAGACTTCATTTGCGTTTTTTCGAATTTTAAAAACATTCAGACACGCGTCTTTGATGGTGTTTCCTCGACAAGATGTTAGGAATTTCCATTGATTTTATGGCTAAGGTCTCAAATTTGTCTAAATATCATTAATATCATTTTACACTCATTTTCTTCTACTATTTGAATCACTTGCTGTTCAAATTTAAATTGACTCAAAAATTGCTTGAAATGCAATTAATTAGTTAATATAGACAACAAATACAAAAACATACCAAATTTTAACATGAAGTACCACATGTTGTATGTGGAGAGTACAAAAAAGTATATAATATAGAAGATAAGTATAGTTATAGGATATTTCACAAATGCCCCTTCTATATTCAATTGAAAAAAGGAAAAACATATTTAAATTGAAAATTTGAAATACTTACTTACTAAAAGTTAGATATTTTCAAGATGTACAATTGTAATAAAATGTTTTTCTTCATCAAAAGTCGTATGAAAAAGCTATAGAAACATTTTGAGGTGGGAAGAGGGTTTTTTTTGCATAGGCTCACGGCAAAATTTTATTTTGCGAGGAGCCCCTCACGGTAAACAACTTTTTTGGAGTCAAGGCTCATCTATTTTCCGGTAGTGAATGGTGACTGTGCACCTAGCTCTTGTTATTGTTTATCCATAAACAGTACTCCACGCGGTGGGGAAATGAGACAGTCGCTACATCCCACTCCTCCTAGCTCGCTCACCTTCAAAACCGGCACTGGCCTCTCCAATAGCTTCGACGCCTCTGCGGCCTTTGCAATCACCAAATTGGTGAGCTTGAAATATGCCCTTCCTGTTAAAGTTGCTACAAGAATTTGGTTCCATAAAAATGTGAAAGTGGCTCATAATTCACGTATATTTATGCTTTGTTTTTGTATATAAACAACAAACATGTATATATGATGTATAATTTGTACCTGGTTCGGAGTTGTTTGGAACTATACAAATTTCTGTAAACTAGCAAAGAAGCTCATATATTCCGAATCGTGCCCGTTGCAACGCCAATGTTGAATTTCCTGTCCCCGTGACTTCCCACTCCCACGGTCGATCATCCACCCGTCTCCAGACTTCAGCGCACATGGGGTGGGACATGCAGCTCTCTCCATTTCCTTTCACCGACCGGTCCCTTGACCGCTCCCTCTCTTCCTCCTCATTCTCATTGTCTTCCTCCAGTCAACGCGAGGAAGCCCTCCACCAGTGAGGCTCCAGGCCGGGAGGCGCGCGGCGCGGCTACAACTGCGCTGCCCTTCCGAGCTTGGGCATGGCGGGCGCAGGCTCTCCTCTGCGGCTGCGCTAGGAGCAGTGGCGGAGAGCAGCCTTGGCGTGCGGATCTGGGGCCATGGTGAGCTCCCGCGGAAGCAGTTGTGGGACCACGGCGAGCTCCACGCCTGCAGCTCGTGCCGGTGCGGGCACAGCTGGGCTGAAGCCCCTCCCCGCCCCCCCACCGGGAGCGGCGCTCAGCCTGGGCTCCGATGGGGCTTTTTTTTGCTTTTTTTCATAACATTTTCTCTAATTTTTTCCCCAAAAATTGTGTCATATTCTTTTCTGCAATGTTTTTCTCAAATTTTTATTCCAAATGTTTGTTTTCCAAAAACTTATTCCTTTTTCTTTTCTTAGCTTTTTACAAAAAAGTTTCTTAGCTTCTTTTCTTTTTTCCTTGATTTTTAAACTTTCTCTTTCAAAAATTTTCAGTTTCCAACTTTTTGCACAGAAACTTTTTAAATAAATGTTTTCGCCTCAAAAAGTTTTTTTTTAAAAAAATTCGCCTCAAAAAGTTGTGCCCAAATTTTTTGTTAAAAGTTTTTCCCAATTTTTTTCTACGAAAATTTTGTGCAATAGATTTTGTCAAAAACATTTTGCATAAGTTTTTGTTTAAATTTATTTTGTTATATTTTTTGAATTATTATTGTATAAGTTTATTTTTCCAACTAACCTTTTTCTAGGACTTGACGTGCCTTTTTTTTTTTGACTGCGCGCGCATGCCTGCGCGTGGGGATGAGGACGCGGTCGGAAATCGACCGCTAGTTGGCTCCCATACGGGCGCCCGCAATGTCGTTCGGAGAAGAAGTACTCCTTTCTTGAAAACGTACAACTACTCCTACGCGTACTCCTCGCTCATCTCCCTGACCAAACCCTCACCCCGATCGATCCGCGGCCAGCCAGCAGCATGGCGCCGCCGCGGCTACGCCGCCGCCGGCGCTGATGATGGACGATCTCGTGGAGGAGATCCTCCTCCGCATCCCTGCGGACGACCCCCGCAGCCTCGTCCGCGCCAGCCTCGTCTGCAAGCGCTGGCACAGCCTCGTCACCGATCCCGTCTTCCTCCGCAGGCCCCGAGATCTCCACCTCGCCGCGCCGGCACCGCCCCCCATGCTCGGCTTCTTCTACCGCCGCGGGTGCGCCACCCGCTTCATGCCCACCTCCTCCTTCCGCTTGTCCGACGCCGCTGGCTTCCGCGACTGGCGGGCGCTCGACGCCCGCGGCGGCCACGTCCTCTTCCTCGACGCCACGAAAGCGGACGCGATTCTCCTCGTCTCGAGCCCCATCACCGGCGAGGTGAGCATGTTTCTCGCGCGGTTCCTGAGCTCCTACACCTCCTGGAACGCGGCGCTGCTCTGCGGCGGCGACGGCCGCTTCAGCGTGGTCGTGGTCAGCACGGACGACCGGTACCCGAGGTTCACCTCCGCACGCGTCTACTCACCGTCACCGGATCCTGATCTGCCTAGCCAGTGGTTCTGGCACGACGCCGGTCGTATCCAGGAGCCCTGCCAACTGATGAAGCAACGTCGCGGCACCCTCATCGGCGACGACGAGGTCTACTTCCTCCTGGAGCTCGGCAACGGGATCCTCAAGTGTGATCTGGGCCGGGGAGAAATGTCGGTGATCAAGCTACCGCCTACGTGCATCAGGTCGAGGGTCGAGCTCATGGCGGCGGAGGATGGCAGCGGGTTGGGGTTCGCCGTCGTGTGGGGTCACAATGTCCACTTGTGGTCGAGGGATGAGTCGTATGGTGGTGGTCTTCGGAGTGGAGGATGGATGCAACGGAGAGTCGTTGAGCTCAGGAGCTTGCTACCTGCTCCTGCGCTTTCGTTCTCGCCTTACGTGATTGCTGCTGCCAATGGTGCCGGTGTCATCTTCGTAAGGGCTGGTGATGCTGGGGTCTTCACTGTTGGTCTGAAATCTGGCCAGGTGAACAAGGTTTTTGATGGCCACATCGCCAATGTTATTCCCTTCTACGTATGAGCTCTACATTATTGCAGATAGACGATGCTCAATACTTTGTTGCGATTTTCTAGTATTTTTCTACTTTGTAGCATGGCAGTATATTTTGCTGAAGAACAGTGGCTTTATAAAGGTAGAATATTGTAATATAATATATGATGTGTTAACCTAAGTTTTTCTTATCTATTACAACCGTTATTTGATGAGGTTTCATTAAAAGAAAGAACCTAATTCTGATTTAGGAAACCTCAAAGCCTGATTTCTTTGTATGGATCTCTAGATTCCCAACATCAAACTCCTAGGAGCTTGACAGTATGAGCTTGGAGCTGCCACTATCGGAAGATGGCACCTCATTGGAATTGCTGCAACTTCTTGTGTTCTGGACTGTAAATTCTCTAGCTTCTCAACTTGTAATTTCCACCTGTTATGCCGGGTCATCTTATGTATTGTGCCATTATTTCGATCAATGAAATATAAAGGGTAGGTGGGGATCTTCCTCACGATGTTGTTCGGAAAAAAAAACTCTGGGAGCTTCTCTAGTGGCCGGTGCATGAGCCAACATATATTGAGCTAATGAGCCGGATCATCGTCACTAGAATGAGATGATTCAAGAGGAGAAAAAATCGACTCACATTTGTATCCGAGCCATAGTGAATAAAGAAAGAAGAGAAATAATCGGTTGCTCGGCTTGGCATGTACAGTACGGCGACGGCCAGCGTCTGTAAGTCTCGAATTTAGCGTTGAGGCGGATATTAGACTGATTTCATCACGAGATAGAAGCGTACGTAATTGCTTTAATCTTTCGTATGTGAAGATCAACCACACATGCATTTGTTTGTATCTTATTATGTGTGGTATTTTGATCTTTGTAGCTATTTTGATGCTTAATTTAATTTTTAGCAATTTTAGTATCACATATATCAGAAATTTTCTTTTCTTTTTTCTTTTCTTTTCCTCTCTATCCATCCTAGCATCACCACGGCGACATACACGCGTATCGGCCACCCATCACACATTCACATGACTTTTTTTTGAAAAGCATTCCACATGACTTGTAAAATCATAAGTGAAAAATCTAACTCCTACCAACTACTTCTTCCGGACGCCACGACCCAGGAGGAGTGGAGGACGCAACTTCATTTTCGTCGTCTCCATCCTCCTTCCTTCCCCTTCCTGAACTGCTTCAATCAGTTCCTTCCTGCTCCTCAAAAACCAGAAATCGGTCTCGTAGCAGCCGAATTTGAAGGCTATGGTGGCAGATTTAAAGAAGATGGCCGGAGCGTGCTGGATTTGGCCGGCGGAGGAGCACTGCTCGGAGGAGAGCAAGCTCTGAGCCACGCTCGGTGGCTGGCAGCCTGAGGGCCAGGACCCGGTGGAGGGTAGGGCCTCCTCCCACGCCGGCGGCTTCCTCGCTGTGGAGGAGCAAGGGGTACGCCGTGAGCTCCTCCCTCCGGTGGTTCGTCTTCGGTGCGGGGAGTCCAGCACTCCTCCGCACCCTCTCTCCACCGCGCGCCTCCTCCGACTCACGGCATCTTCCTTCTCCAACTACGACGGCTTCAACCTTGAGCTCAGGGCGATTCTGTCACTCTCGCACCGCCGCTGTCCTGAGCTTGGCGGGGAAATCTCCCGCGCGCGCACCCTTCACGCGGGATCCGGCCGCGGCATCGCCTCGGAAGGAAGAAGTCGTACAACGGTGTCGACCTCGTCGATTCCGCCTGGGAGAACGGGTCGTCCCCGTCGCCTCACCGACGACGCGTACCCCGTCGCTTCGCCCAGCGAGTCCCCTTTTTGCAAAAAGCTGTCATATAGACGGTCAAATCGACGGGCGGTACATGGGAAACGAAGCAAAGGGTGATTTTTATGTTAAAAGTGGGTCCATCTTGATGGTGGCTTTATCGAAGAGTGAAAAGAGTTCATCTTTGCTTGGTGACGTGGCTCTCTCTGTCCTCAATGAATGGGATCGGTCATCATTCGCCAAAATTGTCGTGACGTTTCAAAAATAACTTATTTATCGCTACACATGAACTGTTTGCTTTAAAATAATATTCCAAGAAAATGTGTATAAGAACTTAAATACTGCAATTTCATACTGCACAGTTTGGCTGCCTCTAACTGAAATTTGCAGGTACATATCATCCATATGATGCAGCATGAAAGCTATGCAAATTTTGTAATTGGTCATTTGTGGATCATGACGTAATTGGATGAGCATCCCTTGACTTTGGTCAGTCAGCGATTTTGTGCGTTTCTGGTAAAAAAATTCGGATGTGTGAGTGCAGGTTCCAGTCAGTTTATCATTTATCTCGTGATCCTGTATAATTCAGGAGCAAAACAAAAAAGTGTGCCAAAACTGCCGATTCACATCAAATTCAGAGGACGGAGGAACTCGCAAGACCGGTGAAATGCGCCTTCTGCCAATCGTTTTTTTAAGGAGGAACATGTGTTGATCTTAACGTATTACCGGCTCGTCTACAAATAGAATCAAAGAAAGAAAAATTATAAAGAAGTTCAAAACTCTTGTTCATTTTCCTCGAAACTTTCGATGATCCGTTCATTAAGCCACGCAGAGCTTCAATCGTCTATCAGGAAACTCCACAAAGTGGAGCAATGAGAGAACTTCTTGCTACGAATCGGTGCGAAATCTGGCCTCCTATCGCATCGGTAACTTCAGATTACCCTGACGCATCCCTCGTTTCCATCACCGGTAACTGAGCGATGCCAGTTTCCTACAAAGGTCATCTTGCTTGAGATTGGTCAACAACATCGATCACACGAAGAAGATGTGATGCGTCGACCCTCGACTCCCTGAGCAGATCTCCCGGTTGCGGAAGAAGTTAAACCACCTAACTCCGCTGCCGATCGCGATAAGTCAACCCTAGACCTGACAGACTGTGACTCGAAGGATGGATCCTTGCCACCGGTTAGAAGATTGAAGACAAGGAGGAACGGGGGCCAGAAATGACGCTTTCAGAGTCGCCTGGGGAGACAGGGGACGGGTCATGTGCGGAGGCCCTCTGAAAAATCGCCTTCTGCCAATCGTGAGACAGAGCTGCTTGCCTGATCGAATCAACCTGTCTTTCTGCTGGTATCAAAATGAAATTCCTTTATCTGCTCTGTTCAAATGCGTAGCCAATTTGAGCTTGTGTTTTACCAAAAAAATTTAAGATATTAAATACGACTTTGATCATCAATTAAATTATTAAATAAAAAGCAGTTACTACAAACTACCTCACACCTTGTATGTAAATATTGAGAGAATCTAATGAGTTTTGGCCACGATTAGAGGATGGTTCTTGTAAGCGCTGTCATGTAGCAATTATTAAATTAATTATCTTCATTAGATTGACAGCATATGCACACTTATGAAAAAATTTTCTGAATAAAACTACGTTTAATTACTCTGATTCTTTTCTCTAATAATTTTTGAGAGGAATTTGGTTGATGGAATTCGAAACAGTCGAGCTGTCCTCGAATGGAAACATCCCTCCGTCAGGAAAATCATTTCTCCAGCATTCGTACCTACCGGCATGGGGAGGCAGGGCTGTCCTGAAAACCAGGCGAGCCGCCACGAGCTCCGCCTCCATTGGCGCTCCCCTCCACCTCTTCACGGGCCACGTGTCCACCCCCCGGGCCCCACACCATCCGGCGCTCCCCACCACCTCGACGGCCTCGCCGCCTCCCTGCACCACGTCCACGCCACCGCACACTCCCACACCAACGCCGTGCGCCAGGTCTACAGGCGCGGTCGTGCTGTGCTTTATAAATGCTTGCTCCGGCGGCTACGTTCCGTTCCACCTCGCGCTCTCGACTCCGCTCGCGAAGCCGCCTCGTCGGAGAAGAACCGGGAAGCGTCTCGATCCCTGAAGCGCGCGAGCCATGTCGTCGAGGTCCGGTCCGAACTCACCGGCGCAGGCCGCCGTCGTCGGCGGCGGGGCGCGGCGGCTAACGGTCGGTGCCGACCCGCTCCTCATCGTGTGCCGCTGCTTCGGGTCATCGGCGGCCACCGCGCCTCTGTGTCGCCGTCAACGTCCTCTCCGCCGTCCTCCTTCCGCTCCGGCACCGACGTACGTAAGCCGCTCGCCCCTCGGCTCCCAACTCCCCGGTGGCGACTCGCGAGCTGACTTCTTCTTCCCGCAGATATTAGGGGCATCTTCCGGTGCTACGCCGTGGTGTTCTCCATCTTCGTCGGCGTCCTCGAGACCGAGTGGGAGTTCATCATCAGCTTCTGCAAGGTCTCGCTGCCTCTGCCCTCTTCGCACCCTCCCTGTTTCACTTCGCCTCTGTCGTGCTGTGTTCTGTTCTCATCTCCCCTGTTTCACACTTTCACCTCGCTCAGTGATTACAGTTGTTCTGTAGCAAACTAACGCAGTGAGCTGATTCAGTTACAGACGACTGATCGCTATCTGATTGACTGTCAAATGCTCTGCCATACTAATACTGTTCCTGTATGATAGTACACCATTTGATTGATTGATTGATTCACTGTGGCAGTTAACACTTTTGCAGTAGATTGCGCCACTGCTGTAAACTTTCCGGTACTCTGTTTGGCTTGTTATCGTACTCGATGTGGTAGTTTCTGTTAAGTTAATATTTGCCATGTCAAATTTGAGCTATTCCATATACGATTCTAGTTTCTGTCAGTAGTACACAGCCTGGATTAACATGGGGTTCAGCCTCAAAGTCATTCTCATGCTGTTCAGACCCACACAGCTTTTTTTGTTGTCTTGGAATGTGGACTTGTGAAGTGTGGATGCTAATTCTTGTGTTTGTCGATACTCCTATATTATGTACTTATTGCTAAGTTTGGGTTTTACTGTTTCAATCAACAGATTTTATTATTTTCTCCCTTTGTTTTAGCCTTTTAGGCATGGATATTAAATACTCTACAATTTTGTATACAGATTCAACATTTAGTTAGATTACCTTAGCTTTTTTGATATTTTTATTTGGCTAGTTGACTTACTAATGTTTCTATTCTCATTTGATCAGATATTTGAATACTTGCCTGCAAGGGGAATGCTACAGATATTGTAAATTTTCTGGATGAGCATATATCTCTATTTTTCTCAACTAATTTTCCAAAATCTGAACTCAACCCGAGTTCTGAGCATATATAATAGGATTTTACAGGCCACCTTATGCTGCCAATTAAAGATGTGGTGTATCCACACTTCACAAGTCCACATTCCAAATATTACATGGAAAACATGAACTAAAAAAAATAGGTGCTTATCTTGATAAATGAAAAAAAGGGCGTGCCACCGTGCCGTGAGCTCGCACTTGTCACGGGTGCAGAGGTTATTAGGAGGTCTTCCACACATCGTGCAATGTGTGAGGCCACCGCTCGAACACTGTGACCTCTCGGTTCTGGCGTCAAGCACTACCACTTGCACTAGGCGCCTTTTATCTTGATAAATGAAAACTTGCTTTTTAATATACTTGAACAAACATGGATGATATGTATGCTCATCATGAAAAACTTGATTGAATGTTTTAGAATAATGGCATGAAAAGTTTGGCAGTTCAAAGCTCAAACCATGTATCCACATTTAGAGTAAACCACTTGTTATCTAGCTGGTATTGACCATTTCAGTTTGAAGTTTCTTGCCTGTGAGCAGGTCTGTGATGTCTTACATGTCTATTCCTCTGTTGAGTTATTTACCTTTGGTTCTTTGCAGTGTTGCTGTCATGACGAAGGCATGCCAAATGTTGAGAGGAATGATCTGCTTTTGCTCCAGAGATTGCCAGCTATATGCTTCTTGCATGTGGAGCTGTCTACATAATCTCGGATGGTTTGTAGTTTTGGGTTTATGATCAATCTGTGTCAGCGTAACTGTCTTTCTACTTTTGAAATTCTGAATGAGCACTGTTACTCTGTTAGTCATCAAATCTCATAGGGCACTGGTGCCTTGTAATCTTATATCATTTTTTGATTGGAAAAATTAGCCTA
Organism: Cenchrus purpureus; assembly: GCA_022644695.1. Taxonomy (NCBI): domain Eukaryota; kingdom Viridiplantae; phylum Streptophyta; class Magnoliopsida; order Poales; family Poaceae; genus Cenchrus; species Cenchrus purpureus. The sequence continues at coordinate 143,683,963 of CP053460.1, read as the reverse complement.
GTAACTACCGAATCTTATTCGACTGCCTTCATAGCATAATGGAATGAATGCTAAAAGCATGGCCTGGAACTTCACTTACAAGTACTATCATGGCTCTGGCATCGTCTAATAATATTATGAACTTGTCCCTGACCTGGCGTATCTATCATCGAAAGAAAGTATTGCCTTGTGCTCGGGATCGAACAAATGATCAACATTTTTATACTACATCATCATAAATATCCTGGACATGCGCTAAAAAAGCTTGAATATGCAGGGTATATTGTGCCTTGGTGTGTTAAAACGTCGTAAGCAGCAGAAAGCGACATCACGGGATCAAGCGGTGAAGGATCTGAAGGTGAGTACTTGGTTCCTAATTTTAGTAGGGATAGCATTGAATCCTGAGGCTGGGCATGTGGTTCGATCCCTGGTTTCCTCTGTTTGCAAGACATTATTTGCTCTAGCTCACATGAGTTTACAGTGTGGCTTAGCCCGAATCTGCTCCTCGTAGTTTCTATGAAAAGTATACAGACTGTTGATCATGTCTCATTTTCTGAATCATGGTATTTCAGGAGCTGGATAAACGGAGAGAAGAACTTGAGTCACTGTTAGTTGCTGAGGGGTCTGAGACGGCCTGATTGATAGCATCTCTTGGTGTAGATAATTGTTTTTCCTATTGATAGCATACTGCTTGGTTGTTCATCCAGAAGTTACTTTGTTGAAGTTCCCCTCTAGTTCCACTGTAAGTATAAATGACTTCTATTTTGTTTCTATTTTTTGGAAATTTTCTATTTTGTTTCTAACTTGATATTTCGATGCTCCATACTGATATGGCTTTTCTATGAATCCTTGCTATTTTTTTCTTGTTAATGCTAATGCCGTGCTTTTAATGGACAGGACTTGCTCTGCTTTCTTCTGGACTTTCAGCTGAATTTTGGTTCTAGTTCGTCTGGGAAAATGTTGTTTTAGTTATATTCCAGCATTTGTGTGATGTATAGTGTGCTGATCTCGTGTATGCCTGTCATGTATTATGCTTCTGAATAATTCACCTGAATGTTGTGTGTAAGCATTGTCTTGTTCATAAATCATAGCTGAAGAAACTTCCTTTCTTGTCTTGACAGATGGATGGTAGTACCTCAATCCTTTTTTCAACATACTCTGTTTTCTGATAGCTTAATCACTATGCAACCAACAAAGATCCCTATGATTACTGGCAGCATTAACATGATCTCGCTTTTTAGAGGAACATGATCCCATCTAAACCAAATTTGTTGATGGTCCAAGATTCTCACTCTACTTTTTCTACTCCAGTGTGTAGCCTGGTACCTGCATAAAAAATTATGGCACCAATCTTGTCATGATAATCCTTTCTATAAGCCTGACTAGGCCCTAATAAATTCATAGAAATTGTGATTGCTAGACGTGTGCTTCTGATGCTTATGAAAATGCCAAAAGCAGTTTTTGAAATCCCTCTGGTTTCCAAAGCTATGCTTCTAGAACTTGAATGTATGTAAAAATGCCAAAAGTAGTTTTTGAAATGCCAAACAGGCAATTTGAGTGTAAAGCCTAACCAAAAGGTTTGTTTTTGGCCTTCGGTGGCCTTGCTTTATTCAGTCTTGTATTCAAGTTAAGGTTCTCTGTTTCTGGCCTCCTTGAAACCTTTTTATGCTTGCTACTTGTTAGAGTGAGTTAGCTACCATATGGTGGTTAGCTGGGCCTTTTTTCTGTAAAACTGGTAACCCCAATCATATTCTAACTTTAATCAAAGTTGGGTCTTCTAGCCTTTTTTTTTAAAAAAGACGGTGAGTGCTTTGGAGGCACATTGATATTCTTGTTGTTGACAGATCATAGCAGAGTGGTGGAAAAACCAAAAACGTGGGCACTTTGGATGGTACCAGGTCACAAAGATTCTTCTTTTATGGTGGTATTGCCTAAAAGTAGCTGTCCTTAACAGGAAAAAAGACCATCAAACAAATATATACACCATAAATAACCAGAAAAATACGGGCATTGCATACTTTAGTTCAAAGTCATTAGCCACGATAGCATCTAATAGTAATCGCCAATAAGTTATAGCTTTGCATAGATACCTTATTGATACAAATGCTAAACTCTCTTTGATATCTTCTAAACTCTCTTTGATAAATCTTAAAATTCAAAATTTTGTGGATCATATTGTTGAAACTATCTTTGGATATATTTGAGATCAACTAGCAAACATGCCTGTGCGTTGCTACAGGTATCTAATAAATTTAAAATGCGACGTGACATAAAATGATATATCTAATAAATTCTAAATGTGACATGACTAATAAAATCCTAATGTACGGGCGAAGTCAAAAAAATGTGACCTTGAAAATAAGTGTGATGTATGCTGTCATGTATTATGCTTCTGAATAATTCACCTGAATGTTGTGTGTAAGCATTGTCTTGTTCATAAATCATAGCTGAAGAAACTTCCTTTCTTGTCTTGACAGATGGATGGTAGTACCTCAATCCTTTTTTCAACATACTCTGTTTTCTGATAGCTTAATCACTATGCAACCAACAAAGATCCCTATGATTACTGGCAGCATTAACATGATCTCGCTTTTTAGAGGAACATGATCCCATCTAAACCAAATTTGTTGATGGTCCAAGATTCTCACTCTACTTTTTCTACTCCAGTGTGTAGCCTGGTACCTGCATAAAAATTATGGCACCAATCTTGTCATGATAATCCTTTCTATAAGCCTGACTAGGCCCTAATAAATTCATAGCAATTGTGATTGCTAGACGTGTGCTTCTGATGCTTATGAAAATGCCAAAAGCAGTTTTGAAATCCCTCTGGTTTCCAAAGCTATGCTTCTAGAACTTGAATGTATGTAAAAATGCCAAAAGTAGTTTTTGAAATGCCAAACAGGCAATTTAAGTGTAAAGCCTAACCAAAAGGTTTGTTTTTGGCCTTCGGTGGCCTTGCTTTATTCAGTCTTGTATTCAAGTTAAGGTTCTCTGTTTCTGGCCTCCTTGAAACCTTTTTTATGCTTGCTACTTGTTAGAGTGAGTTAGCTACCATATGGTGGTTAGCTGGGCCTTTTTTCTGTAAAACTGGTAACCCCAATCATATTCTAACTTTAATCAAAGCTGGGTCTTCTAGCCTTTTTTTTTAAAAAAGACGGTGAGTGCTTTGGAGGCACATTGATATTCTTGTTGTTGACAGATCATAGCAGAGTGGTGGAAAAACCAAAAACGTGGGCACTTTGGATGGTACCAGGTCACAAAGATTCTTCTTTTATGGTGGTATTGCCTAAAAGTAGCTGTCCTTAACAGGAAAAAAGACCATCAAACAAATATATACACCATAAATAACCAGAAAAATACGGGCATTGCATACTTTAGTTCAAAGTCATTAGCCACGATAGCATCTAATAGTAATCGCCAATAAGTTATAGCTTTGCATAGATACCTTATTGATACAAATGCTAAACTCTCTTTGATATCTTCTAAACTCTCTTTGATAAATCTTAAAATTCAAAATTTTGTGGATCATATTGTTGAAACTATCTTTGGATATATTTGAGATCAATATACATTTCCCCTCACCGTTCGTCCGTTCACATCACAGTTCGCTTCAGTAGCCGGCTAGCCGCGTGACACATTGGCGACCCAAAAGCCTTTTCCTCTCCACCTTCGGATCCGATGGAGCCGAGCCTGAGCGGCGGCCAGCTCACCGGCAAGCCCTCTGAGGACGACTCCGGCGTGGACCGCCTCAGCGCGCTCCCCAACGACGTCCTGCTCCGCATCCTCCTCCACCTCGAGGACGCCGTCGACGCCGGTCGGTCCAGTGTTCTCGCCGGCCGCTGGCGCCGCCTTTGGACGCTCCTCCCGGAGCTCCGCTTCCCTTCCTCCCCCGAGCCCGGCGTCATCGCCTCAGCTCTGAACGGCCATGAAGCGGTCCTCACTCGCCTCGACGTGGCGGCCGAGTGACGCCGCCGCCGAGTCCGTGGCGGTGTGGCTTCCCCTCGCCGCGCGCCGCCTCTCCGGCAGCCTCACCTTCACGGCTTCACCAATAGGGTACCGGAGACGGAGAAGAAGAACGCAAGTGGCGGCGGCGAGAAAAAAAGGCGCCTTTGCCCTCCCGTGCATCGAGAACGCCACCACCGTCTCCCTCGACCTCGGATGCCTCGGCGTCGCCGTCCCCGCCGCCGGAGTCTTCGCGCGCCTCATCGAGCTCTCCCTGAGCAACGTACATCTCCGCGGCCCGTGCGCGCTCGGCGACGCCGTCTCCTCCCGGCGTTGCCCGTGCTTGGAGAAGCTCACCATCAGCGACATCTTCGTGGTGAGCAACAGCAATCTGACGATCCGTTCCAGTTCCTTTTTTTTTCCGAATCGATCCGTTCCAGTTCGCTCCGGCACATGTAGCTCGCCTGCATTACTGCATACGCGGCCTGCAGAAGCTCACAGTCGTCACGCCGGAGCTCGAGCACTTGACCGTGCTAGCCTGCTTCTATGAAAGCAGGAATCGACCGGTCGCCGACATCTCAGCTCGTCAGCTGAAGGTGCTCAGGTGGGGGGGATTTGTTTGATCGAAGCACTGTCAAGCTTGGAAGTTGGAAGGATGAAGCATCTCGAGTTTCTGTTGCCCGACTTGTTTCTCGTCAAACAACAAGCCTTGCCTTGCGCTCTTGCGGTGCTTTAAGATGGGTTATTTGGTTCCAAGTCATTACAATTTTTCAGAGTTGGAGAAACGTCATTACTATTCGTCTATTTTGAAATTTGCCATTACAATTCTTCTTCTACCCGGTTCTTGCCATTTTCTACGTCTTATAGACGTCGGGGCCCACACGGCAGACCGTATATGTACATGAATGACCGTATTTGAGAAAAAAATACCTCTACTCATTCTCTCTCGACTCACTGACATGTGGACCCCACATGTCAGCTTCTCCTTCAACCTTCCAACAACATGTCAGAGTCGGACGGTCCTGTGCTAAAAAAAACGTCGGCGGTCGGAGCAGCACCAGCACGGCTGTGAGCTCCTGGCCACCCGCGTGCTCCGTACACTGCCTGGGCCGCGAGCTTCGCGCCGGCCATGTCGCGAGTTCCGTCGCCTAGGCCGTGAGCTACGCCCCGGCCAGGCCGCGAGATCCGCGCCGGCCCGGTCGCGAGCTCCGCCGGCCAGCCGCTGCAGCTCCGGCCGAGTCGTCGAGAGCCGTGCCACCAGTGGAGGAGGATGCGTGGGAATGGCTGTCACACCTGATTTTCCGAAGAAAATCAAATGCATCTCATATGTGCGCCAGGATCAAGTTTACACACATATGATAGACGTCATGAGTGAAATATCATTAAACAGCAATAAAAACGTATAAGAGTTAAACCATTACATTATCTCTCTATTACACTCAGACGTTAGACTCGAAGGTCTTTAAAACGAACAAACGATAACTAGACGAAGCAATTCCGTCTTCAGTTTCCACAGGCACATGACTGGGGGCACGCAAGCCTCAGAACTCATCGTAGTCGCTAAAGTACTCTTCTCCAGTGTTCTCCTCTGAACAGCGGATAAGCAAGGGTGATCACACTTATGGTTGGAGCTCAGCAAGTGGGGGAAAAATGCAAGGCTATCAAGGATAGGCTAAGATTCACAGCAGTTAGCATTTTTAATGTTGGTCAAATTTTATTAGCAAGCACCTATTTACTAGGTGTAAGTTTATACCAACCCACTTAAGCATTTAGGGAAGCATCTCATCTCAAAACCATATGAAAACCACGATTTAATTTCATCTTTATGTTTGATTATCATGTGAGGGTCCAGGCCACTCTTGACCATGAGCACGGTTGATCGATCAGTTTTCACTCTGCAGAGGTCGTACACTTTACCCACAGTTCGCGTAAAAGTTCCGAAGAACTTTGAACCTAACCATGCGATGCTGGCCAAGCATCATACCACACTTCCGAGGTGTGATTGCATAGGGACGCTACGAAGCCTTTACAAAGACATGCAAAAGCACCAACAACCCACGGCGATTCAGTGAGGCAGACCATAACCCTCCCTAGTGGTCAGCACCTTAGCAAAGGCTGCTATCCCAAAAGAACCAGGCTATACCCCTGCAACCCCGAGCCCCCTGTGTTCCTTTCGGATAAGGTCACCAGTACAATCGCACACCTAATTAATTGGCTAAGTCAGAGCCATATGGACTGTGGTTGCACTGTTTTCCTAGGTGGTTCTCCATGTTCCAATTAATTCATATGATCTTTTTATTAACCATAAGCATCATCTTCACCATAGTTATCATGATCAACATTCATCATATTGCAAAAGATTCATTTGAACCATCCCAAGGTATAGCAACTAAGCATTTCTACCCAAAACATTTATTTAAAAGGGTTGTCCAAGGTAATAGGGATAAAATTCTAGTCATGTCCTTAAAAAGGTGATTTCCCATCAAGTTAATGCATAGCAACAAGTAAAGGTAAACATTATTTAATTATGCAGTTGTATAGGTTCAAGAAGAAAATGCAGAGGGGGAAGTCCACTTGCCTTCCTTGCTTAAACACTGGGGTTCTTCTTCAAAAACTTGCTCTTGATCCACTTCAACTGGTTGCTCACTTGAAACTGACACAATGTCTACGAGCACACATAAAGACATTCAATAAACAAAACAATACACCAAGCATGAAAAGCTTAAAAAGAGAACAAGGTTTAGCTCTAGGAACACGAACTCAAAAATACTCGGAATTATCGGGAGTTTTGGATGATCACATACAAGAGCTAGCTATGTGCTAGGTATCTTTTAATTAAGTAAAATCATGTGCATAGGTTATTTCAGAGAAATAACCTATTTATAATTAAGCAAGTTATATTTGTATTTAAAAGACGATGTAAGCCTAGTTCAATTTTATTTATAAATATTCAAGTATGATTTATGCAAATTAAACATTTAATTTAAAAGAAGTATGTAAAAGCATCTAGGTGTATAACTTTATATTTCGAGTTATTCTAATCAAATTATAATTTAAAAACACATTTATATTCATATTAATCAAATTAACAATTAATTAAGAAAACTCGGGATAGACCTATGTTGCTTTTATTTAGAAAGCAAATTGCATAAACATTAATCAATTTAAGTTTGATTATGAAAACCGAGGTATACATCTAATTAGCTTGTAATTATAAGAAATATTTAACTAGTATTAATCATATTAACTTTCTTATGAAAACACGTGTTAAACTCTAATTAGATTTTAATTAGAAAAGCACGTGTATAAGGATTTAATCATATTTAATATTTAAATAAATTATAAAACAAAGAACATGTTCAACATTGGTCCTATCACGTAGTTTGAGTTGATATGAACCTAACGCAACTTGAAGCTACAACGCGCAAAAGATACGGCCAAAACAAGGTTCAGGGGCTTTTCTGCAAGAAACCAGGGGTTAAAACCTAATTATGTGTATAAACCGAAGGGTTTATGCGCAAAAGAACCTATTAAGGGCCTCGGGTGCTAAAACAGAGAAGATTAGGGGCTTAAACAGAAGAAACAGGACCTGTTTGAAAGGATTCTTAAAGGTGGAAGGGCATGGTTGTGAAAAGTAGAAGCTCGGGGGCTTTTTAGCAAAACAACCAGCGACGGGCTCAGTTGACCGTTATGCGGTCAGTTGACCTGGGGTCGAAAAGATCTGGGCCGCAGATCAAGACGTGGACGGCCAGGGAAAAAGAGAAAGCTCAGGGGGGCTGTTCGTAAAGAAAAGGACCTGAACGTATGGATTTTAACTGGTGGGATGGTATTGTTGTGATATTGAAGAGTGCATGAGTGTTTTTTGCAAAATGGTGGTGGCCGCGTGGGGGTTGACCGGTATGGTCTATTTTGACCGGCCGGGGTGATCCGGGCCACTCATCCGGCGTGGGCCGAGGTGGCGTGCGTGCGAACAGCGGCGGGCCGGGCGGCGAAGCTGGCCGAGCTCGCTCGATCTCGAGCTTCTGAGGGCTCCGTTGAGGCAGCTTTGCACCTACGTGAAGCTGAGAAGCATGCGGACGCGGCTAGGGTACCTGGAGGAGGGCTCGGGTGACCTTGGCGGTGCGCGGCGGAAGGGGGCGGCGCTGGGCGGAAGGTTCGCCGGAGACTCGCCGGCGATACGATCGGGGCTCGAGCTTTGTTTGGCGTGCCAGGCTCTACACAAGAGGGAGAGAGATGAACTCGCTTGGGGCTTAGGGAGGTGGCTAGGGTGGCGAGACGAGGGCCTCCACAGTGGCGGACGGCTGGCGGGGCTCGCGGCCGGCGAGCTCATGCGCGGTGTGAGACACACGGGAGCGCGTGAGGGGCATTCTCACCTTGCTACGGAGCCGCGGGTGCCAAAGAGGGTGACGAGGAGACAGCGTCGAGGGAGATCGAGGCGGCGGCCGAAGATTGAAGACGATGGCGGCGCTCCGGCACGGCTCGGCCGGTGGCGAGGGAGGGCGGTCCTGGTACAGAGAGAGGCCACGGGTGAGCGCCTCGCGACGGAGAGAGAGAGAGAGATAACAGGGAGGGTGAAAGGGTTACTCCACAAGCGGCTTGGCGGCAATGGCGGCGGAGGTCGACAGACGGCAGCGCGCGAGGGAGAAGAGGGGCGGCGAGGCGAAAGGGTGAAGCAGGGGCTCGACCGTGGCTTTTAAAGACGCAAGGAAGGGAGAGGGAGTGGCGACCGGGCCAATTGGCCATCAATGGCCACGGGGTCGCCGACGGCCGTTACTACGTTGAAAAGGGGGGGGCGGCTTGAAGGAGAAGGAGTAACTGAAGGGGATGATGGGGAGGAGTGAAGGAGGGCTCTTTACCGTGCCTTGATGGCCGGCTAAAAGGAGAGGGAAAGCCGAGGGGCGCCGAGATTGGCCGGCGGCCACGGCTTGATGCGAGGCGAGGAGGAGGGGCGGTGGAGGAAGGAAGGGGCCGACGGCGGGCCTGTCGGTCGGGGTGGAAGAGAGAGGAAGAGGAGGGGAAGGGGAGTTGGACCGCGCAGAGAGAAGATGGGCCGGCGGCCTGCTGGTTGGGCGACCGGGCCGCTATGGCTGCTGGGCCGCAGGCTGGGAAAGAAGCTGGGCCGGGACGAGGAAAAAGAGAGGGTGGCTGGGCTGGGCCAGAAGAGAGAAGAGAGGGAGAGAAGAGGGATTTTGGGGTTTTTCTTTTTTGTTTCAAAACTTTTCTTTTAAAACCCTTTCAAAATTAAACTCTTTTCAAACTTTAAACACTTCAAACTCTTTTCAAAATTTTCAAACAAACTTAAACCTTTTAAAACTCTACATCACCACACATAAACACTATGCAACCAAAAGATGATGCACAAGCACTTATTGCTTCTAAAATTACTCAAAAGTGATATTTAAATATTTTTAGAGTCAAATTTATTTGATAAATTATTATTTCCTTAGAAAACAAAAACTAAAACACCACGTTGCTACATTATTTTAATGATGGAATTTTAGGGTGTTACAATGGCCGCCGCCACCGCTGCTGGAATTGCCTGGTGGAAGGGGAGGAGCTGGAGGTCGAGGAAGAATCTGACATATGGAGCCCACATGTCAGCGAGTGGAGAGAGAAGTATACAAAACATGTGTGTACAAATACGGTCTGACAGTGGGCCCCGACGTCTATAAGACGTAGAAAATGGCAAGAATCGGGTAGAAGAAGAATTGTAATGGCAAATTTCAAAATAGACGAATAGTAATGGCGTTTCTCCGACTCTGAAAAATTGTAATGGCCTCAAACCAAATAACCCCTTTAAGATCACCAAAAAACTTTGCCTCACAGTGGTTTATCTACCGGTGAGTTCATCACTTCCTCTCTTATTTGCAACCGTGAGTCCGTGACCGTGACATCTTGAATGTAACGTTCTAGTATGTTTAATTTGACGGTTAATTTGGACAGAGAGATTTGAGAGGGCACCCAAATTCTCTTGGCCATTAAACACACACATTTCCTAATAGTTGACAAAACTCATAAAATTAATTAACAGCCATGAAGACTGTTTGTTAGACTATTTAGAAAAAAAATAGCTTTCACTCTAATAAATTGAAAGAAGCATCCTAATCAAGTAAGGAATGTGTTTTTTTAATTTAGACTGTTTGTTCAATGCAACATGTGTGTGTATAGATATTACACAATTTTGTAGGTAGTGAGAAATTTAGTCATGAAAAATTCCCACTTTTTTGTTTTTCCATGTGCCTTCAACAACTCCGAGCACATTCAGTCTCTACTCTTTCCTAATATATCATGGCGAGCAGTGGCGTATCTAAAGGGTGGGCCGGGTGGGCCTTGGCCCACCCTAAGATTTAGCCGAAGAGTAACCAACTCTTGATTTTTCTCTAAAAAAAGTCTGGTTGAACCCCCTCAACTATCTCAAAAGATCAAATTTGGTGCTCTAACTATGAACCTGATATATAACATCTCTGAACTCGCACAAAAGTCCGATTTTACTCCTCCAACCACTGTAGCTACTGAAGATGAAGGGAAAAATTGGCTCTTAGGCCTTAGCCCACCCTAGCTTCAAATCCTGGATTCGCCGCTGATGGCGAGACATGAGATCCAGATTCCAGAGTTTCCTTAGGTATGAAAAAACAATTTTTCATATATTACAGATGTTATTACTAACTCTGTCCAAACTGACACAATTCCCATTTTGTATGGTGACTTTCTACTTAAACACGGGACATTAATGAACAACAATACTTGTTGAAAGACATGAAAATGCTCCTGGCTGCTACGTCTTTGACCCTGTGTGTAACTAGAAATGGACATGCCTTTGGGGCCAGCTTATTTCATAATCTCAAGTTGTGTTCTGGTACTAAAAAGCTCAATCTGCAATTTGCTTCTGATAATTTGGAGGTGAAGTTATTCTCTGCTTATATAATATGCATCTGCATTTTTGGTTCATAAACCCTGATCTGCCAGTGGCCTTAGGTATTGGTTGCATGTTTATATTTTTGTTGCAAACTTCATCTGTTGTAACTGGCTTATTTATTTCCTAATGATGACAGTTTACTCTGTAGTATTGAGTTTTGACTGAATGATAAAGCATTTTGGTTGTGAACATCCACAACCTTTTTAAGTTACTGTTACCATCTGTGAAATAAATTGCAGTAAATTGATTGAATTGTTAATTACAACTAGGAGTTACGAGATACAGTAAGTTTTGTGTACTTGATTTTTTGAAAGTCCCTGTACTTCTACTAGAGAACCTAATTTGCAATGCCAATTGATGAAAGCCTTCTTAAATTTTTTATATTTATTTATAGCTTGATACTAGAGCATTTTGTGGAATTTTATATAAATCCTTTTACTTCAATTCAATGACTGCCATTTAATAATTTGTATGTGGAATTTTTTGGCTATGTTGATGTGTCTTGATAATTGTCAAGTTACTCTCAGTCAGCTAACCTTTCTAAGGTATAGAATGTTCCTAGTTTCAGGATCAAACTGCTTGCCCACCTGGTTGCATTTGTGATGACCAACAAAACTGGAAAACCGAGGAGCTCTTGTTGAATCACCACAGAGTTTAGAGGATCTGAACATGAAGTAACCTTTGTGAAGCAACTATTCAAATGGGTGACAGTGCTAACAAATATGACAATAACTTTCAATTCTTTGGTGACTGAAAGCACTGCCAAGGTGTTTTGGGAGATTTCCAGAGCTTCTCTAGACCAGAAATATGTATGAAATTTTACATGTATAAGGACATGGTAAAGGTGTTGTATGAGCCAGAAGACTAAAGTACTGCAACAAATCATTTTAAGTGCTAGATGCACAACGGAGGTCAACCGGCCTCCCCATAGATCCTGAGCCGGAAAGCACAAACCCACCACTCCAAACTCCGAATCCTGAACCCCGAACACTAACGTTAACTGCTGACCTCGTCGGATCTTGCTTGTGGTTGCCGATCACCTTCTCAGATCAGAGGAAGCTTGCCCCCGCCCTCCACCAGCTCCCTCTCGGCTCCAACGAGCCGCCGCCTACTCCACCGCCTTCCAACCATTGTCAACACTTACCTGATGGAGAGAAAAAAGTGTTCGACAACTCGTCTTTCGACTACTTTCCTCTCACAGTTAATCTGCCATACAAATTCTTTATAGTATTTTTCTCTCGCAACCAATCTATCTGCTGCAACACTAAAAAAAAGAAGCGCCAAGCAGAAGGTGTGTGTGTGGCGCATTGATGACGGGCTGTTGGTTGGTGGCCGTTCGGCTCAGTAAAAACATGGCCGGCCCGCCGCCCACGGTTTCTCGTCTCTACCAATAAACAAAACGATGCAAACCTGACGAGCGAGCCCAACCTTCTCTCTCCGCTCAGGCCGCCGCCGCCGCTTGAGTCCCGAATCCCCGACCTGCGCCGCCGCCGCTTGCGTCCCGAATCCCCGGCCTCCGCCGCTGCCGTCGCTCCCCGTCTTGCCCATCGTTGCTGCCTCACCTCCGTCAAGATCCAGTCCGTGTTGCCCCGTCGTGTCCTCCCCATCACGTTGGATCCAGAACCCGGTGGATCTTGCCCGCGGTGCCGGTGCCGGCGCAATGCTGTTGGTAGCGAGCCTGATGGTGGAGGAGGTGCGAAAGTTGCTGCGCACCTAGAAGATGTGGAGCTGTGACCTGCGAAGCCTGTGAAGCTTCAAGCTCCTTCCCAATGGGAGCGGCGGCGGCGAGCTCCTGACCAACCCAGCCAGCTGGCCGCCCGCTGGCGTTGACCGCCTCAGCACGCTCCCCAACGACGTCCTGCTCCGCATCCTCCTCCTCCTCGAGGACGCTGCCGCCGCCGGCCGGACCAGCGTCCTCGCCAGCTGGCGCGCCACCTACGGGCCAGCTGCTCCGAGCTCCGCTTCTGCATCCTCGGGCCCCCGCGCCATCGCCTCGGCTCTCGCCGCCCATGAAGCGGCACTCACTCGCCTCGACATGGCGGCGGCCGAGGACGCCGCCGCCGAGTCCGTGGCGGCGTGGCTCCCCGCCGCTGCGTGCCGCCTCTCCGGCAGCCTCACCTTCACCAATCTGGTACCGGAGAAGAAGAACGCAAACGACGGCGGGCAAAAAGGCGCCTTTGACCTCCCTTGCCTCGAGAACGCCACCACCGTCTCCCTCGACCTCGGCCGCCTCGGCGTCGCCGTCCCGTCCGCTGGCGTCTTCACGCGCCTCACCGAGCTCTCCCTGAGCAACGTTCATCTCCGTGGCCTGTGCGCGATCGGCGACGCGGTCTCCTCCCGGCGTTGCCCGTGCTTGGAGAAGCTCACCGTTAGGAACATCTTGGGGATGAGCAACAGCAATCTGACAATCCTTTCCAGTTCGCTCCGGCACATGGTGCTCGCCGAAATGCGCGGCCTGGAGAAGCTCACCATCGTCACGCCGGCACTCGAGTACTTGACCGTGCTATGTTGCTTCTATCAAAGTCCGGATCAACTGGTTGCCGACATCTCGGCTAGGGGTGGGCGTTCGGGTTACCCGATTAGTTCGGGTCGGGTAATTCGGGTTTTGCGAAATTCGGGTAATGATTCTCATTACTCGATATCAGCTCTAGAAAAACACTACCTGCAAGTTCGGGTACCCGCAAAAATCGGGTTCGGGTTACCCAATTTACCCGAAATATATAATCAAAGTATACACTCAAACACACATAATGTTCCATAGACTAGTAGTTTGTGTTGAATTTCAACTACAAGTTGAGAAGAATAGTATATTATAGTCACTTGTTCAAACTAAGAGAATTATATTGTAATAAAGTGACAATTTCAAGTGTTCAACTAACAACACATGAATAAATACAAAGACAAATGCAAATTTCGGGTAGTTCGGGTACCGGAATGTATTACCCGGATTACCCAAATTAATTTCGGGTAATCACAATCACTATCCGAACTTGGAATCGGGTACCTCGGGTTCGGGTAATTCGGGTTCGGGTAATTCAGGTACGGGTAATGGGTATCGGGTATTTTGCCCAGGCCTAATCTCGGCCCGGCAGCTGAAGGTGCTGAGGTGGGGGAGTTGGTTTGATCGAAGATCTATCAAGTTTGATAAGATGAAGCATCTCGAGACCGTGTGCCCCATCTTGTTCTTTGTTTACGGATTTTCGTTCAACAATGTCAATTTTCGGGAGTTCTTGCTGTGCTTTAAGGTCATCCGGGAACTTTGCCTCAACCTGGTCTATCCGCCGGTGCATTCACTGTCCCTCTTATTTGAAATTTAGAATTGGGTCATCATGGCAACATTTGAGTTTGTTTGGCGATTTCACTTGGCACAGATTTGAATATTGGACAATTATATCGATGATAGACCAATAAACATTCACAACATTTTCTAATATTTGACAAAAGCCGGTATAATTAAGTAATTCTGCCATGAAAGTGCTGTTTATGAGACTTTATTCATAAAGATGTTGCTTCCTCTATCATTGTACGTAGTGCCATAATCAAGTAAGGATGTCATTTGGATTGTTTGTTCAATGCAACATTTGGGTGTATTTTACACAGTTGTGTAGATGATGATGACTATGTTATGTAAAAATTAGCAATGAAAAACTGTCGCCTTTTTCTTTGTTCATGTCCCCGCAACATTTCCTGAGCACACTAAATCCTCAGTCTGTCAGAATATATCTTAGTGAGACATGATATCCAAAGTTTTGTTTGCAATAAACTAGTAGTATGGTTCCTTTAGGCATGCAAAAATGAGCTGTATTTATCCAAGGTGAGCTTACTTCAAAGTGAGTTGTCTCTGGTGACTCTTTCCAAACTGATGCAATCCCCTGTTTCTATGTTGATTTCACGCGGACACACAGGATATTGATAACCTACCATACTCGATGGAAGACATGAAAACGCTCCCGGATATTCAGTCTTTGGACTTGAGTGTAACTGCAAATGGACATGCCACTGGAGCCAGCTTGTTCCATGTTCTCAAGAAGTGTTCTGGTATCAAGAAGCTGTATCTGGAACTTTCTTCCCCTCATTCTGAGGTAAAGTTATCCTTTGTTTACACAATATGCAATTGTGCTTCTTAGTTCACGTACAAATGCTTGTTCTACTTATATGACTCCTAAAACCTAATTATCACACTTTTGCTCTATGTTATTGAAATTCAATTGAATGGGGTACCATTTAGGGTGCAAATATGTGTTAACCTTTTTTATATTAGTATCATCCTTGTTGAATTAAATGGCCTTGTGTTGACTTGAGTGGCTGCATGGGAGAGGCTTGATCTTGATAATATAAGTTGGAGCTATTGGGTAATAGTAAGTTCTGGGTACTTTATTTTTCAAAGTTTCCATAAGTCAGATAACCTAATCCTAAGGCGCAACTGAAAATCTTCTTGAATGTTTGACATTTACTATGCCACTTTTTGTTATCTCATAACATTTATATTGCTGCAATCAAATGGCATCTGATTAATGTCTTGTTCAAATCCTTTTGGAAAATGTTGATGATGTCTTGATTACATATTCAGGCAATCTAGATAATAATTTTCACATTGGACTCTTTATCCGTTAGTCTTACTGAGTTAACATGGTCCTTTTTTCAGAAACAAACAGCCTGCCCACCTGGTTGCGGTGGTCAGCAACCAAACTGGAAAACCAAGCAACTCTTATTGAATCGTCTCCAAGAAGTAGAAGTCACTGAGCTGAGAGGATCTGAAGATGAAGTTACCTTTTTGAAGCAACTATTCAGCTGGGCAACAGTGCTAAAAAAGATGACAATTACTTTCAAATCGTTGGTAACTGAAAGCATAGTCAAGGAGTTGTGCCTGGTTTTACGAAGCTTTTCTAGGCCAGAAATATGCATGATATTTTACATGTATAAGGACAAGGTCAAGGTACTATATGCTCCTGAAGATTTAAGCACTAGTTTAAATCACCTTAGGCTTATGTAATTCATGTAGCTTCTGGTACATGCTGCCATGCCTGCGAACATGGAAGTATTACCACTTTGATGAAGATGTTAACTTCTGTCATCCTGTTGTGTGTTCAAGTACTGCTTCATGTATTTTGGCTTTTGTTGCTATCTTTCCAGATGACAATTTAAGTGTTGTTTTCACTGTCTGGTAATTCTGTTTGCTGTTCTATTTTTCTTGAACTCCTGTTAAACATGTAAATGTGCTTGTATGCGTGTTGTGTAACAAGGTGAACGACCAGGCGCTGGTTAGTTAGATTAGATAGATGTAATCCCTTGTAAATAGGAGATAAGCCGGCTGGGTCTTTCACCATCGTGTAAAACCACGTCAGGGGTTCTTCCTGACTATATAAACACGCAGGCACGACCTCTACGGAGGCAACGTTGCTTCTACCATTCTCTACATGGTATCAAGAGCCTAACCTCTAGTAGATCTAGATGACGAACTCCAGTTCCTCAAGTTCTCCTGCCGGCGGTCAATTGATCGCATCTCCCGTCGGCCTTCCAATCTCTGAAAAGCTCTCGAAGACCAATCTGCAGTTGTGGAAACTGCAGGTCCTCCCTGCCATTCGAGGTGCCCAGATGGAAGGGTTCCTCGATGGCTCCAACCCTGCGCCGCCGAAGGAGATTGACGTCAAGGTGGGGGAGACTGTCACCAAGTCCTCCAACCCGGAGTACGCCAAGTGGCTTACTGCGGATCAGCAGGTTCTGAGCTACCTGTTGACGACCATGACACGCGATGTCATGCTTCAGGTCGGCGCTGCAACGACGGCGGCCGAGCTTTGGGCGGCGGTTGAAGAAATCTTCTCGTCGCAGACTCGTGCAAGGGCAGTGAACACACGTATTGCCCTCGCCACCACGAAGAAGGGCGCCATGACTGCTACGGAGTACATGGCCAAGATGAAGACGCTGTCCGACGAGATGGCAGCTGCCGGAAGCCTCTCGGTGATGAAGAGCTCATGTCATACATCTTGACTGGGCTAGATATGGAGTACAACCCTCTGGTCACGTCCATGTTGGCCAGGGTCGAGCCGGTGCCCTACAACGAGCTCCTGTCTCAGATTCTGAGCTTTGAGAATCGCCTTGAACTGCTGACTCCGGGCGCCGGCGGTGGATCTCAGTCATCTGTCAACTCCGTGTCGCGCAGTGGAGGACGCGGCTCCAACAATCGTGCCCCACATCGCGGCCGTGGCCAGCCAGGAGGGCGTGGCCGCGGCAATGGAGGATGCGGGCGTGGCTTCAACGCCCCCAACAAGGAAGGAGGATCGAAGCCCCGGTTCAGTGGGCGCTGCCAGGTCTGCTTCAAGGAGGGGCACAGCGCCATCAACTGCTAGCACCGCTTCGACAGCGACTACGTCCCTGATGAGAGGAGTGCCAACTTTGTTGTTCACAACTATGGTGTGGACAGCAATTGGTACACTGATAAGGGGCAACAGACCACATCACCAGCGAGCTCGACAAGTTAGTCGTCCACGACAAGTACAATGGCAACGATCAGATTCGCACAGCAAATGGTGCAGGTATGAACATTAATCACATTGGTCACGCTGTTGTTAGTACTCCTAATCGCAATCTACATCTTAATAATGTCCTTCATGTTCCCCACTCTAAGAAAAATCTTGTGTCCGTGCATCATCTTGCTACTGATAATAATGCTTTCCTTGAGTTTCACCCAAACTTTTTCTTGATCAAGGATCAGGCCACGAGGAGAACGCTTTTGGAAGGCAAATGTGAAGGGGGCCTCTATCCTCTTCCCGAGTCGAGACGTGAAGCTCACATTGCTGTCAAACCATCCATTGCTAGATGGCATAGTAGATTAGGCCACCCTGCTTTTCCCATTGTTCATCGAGTCATTCGTGAGAATAAATTGCCTTGTGCTAGGGAAGATAGTCCGGAGCTTGTTTGTGATGCCTGTCAACAAGCCAAGAGTCATCAACTCCCCTATCCCAAGTCATCCAGTGTTTCTCAATTTCCTTTAGATTTGATATTTTCCGATGTATGGGGGCCTGCTCCCGACTCTTGTGGGAGAAATAAATATTATGTGAGCTTCATTGATGATCATAGCAAATTTGTTTGGATTTATCTTTTGCGATATAAATCTGAGGTGTTTGAAAAATTCCACGAGTTTCAACAACTAGTTGAGAGGCGTTTCAACCGTAAAATTGTAGCTGTCCAAACTGATTGGGTGGTGAGTATGAGAGACTTAATTCTTTCTTTCGCAAAGTTGGGATATCTCATCTAGTTTCGTGTCCTCATGCTCATCAACAAAACGGTGCCGCTGAACGCAAACACCGTCATATTGTTGAAGTTGGTCTCTCTCTTCTAGCCCATTCATTTATGCCTCTAAAATATTGGGATGAAGCTTTCTTGGCTGCAACCTACCTCATTAATCGTATCCCCAGTAAGCTGCTCCAAAATTCTTGTCCTCTTGAGGTTCTGTTTCAAGAAAAACCAGACTACTCTATGCTTAGGACCTTTGGGTGCGCCTGTTGGCCAAACCTTCACCCATATAACACACATAAGCTTGCTTTCGTTCCAAACGCTGTGCCTTCCTAGGCTATAGCAACATGCATAAAGGGTTTAAGTGCCTCGATATCTTCTCTGGCCGTATATACATCTCCCGGGATGTAACCTTTGATGAGCAAGTCTTTCCTTTTGGCGAGCTTCATGCTAATGTTGGTGCACGGTTGAGAGCCGAAATAGAGCTCCTTCCCTCCACTCTTGTTGATCCTTCCATGATTTTTGGGAGTACTACAGCTAGCAGCACTGGTGTGGTTAATAGTTCTCCAATTATTGGTGACAATTCTGATCAAACTCCGGGTGCAAATCCTTCCACCAGCTGTTTTGGTGTTGTTTCACGAGGGGGCATCCGGCAGCGAGGCGGATCTACTGCGACGGTAGCCGCCGCGCCGACGCATCGGGATCAGTTCCCGCATCCACCTCGGCGCCTGTGTCCTCACCAACAGTTTACGCTCGGCGGTCAACCAACCCGGTGCCGCGCTCTCCTGCCGGTCTTGCGCACCGCGCGTGTATGCGCTACGGGCGCCATGCGCCCGCGGCGTCCTGAGCGCGGAACCGGCTCTGCGATGGAGTCCACTGAAGCTCTGGCGCGGCGGATGCAGTGGATCGCCGCTGGTGGATCCGGTGCTCCATCCTCTCCGGCAGCTTCTGATGTGCCTGATCCACTGGTCCAGTCTCAACGTCCTCGCACTCGAGCTCAGGCGGGTATCCGTAAACTAAAGCAGTACATTGATGGCACAATTAGGTATGGCTTGTCTGCTACTGCTGAACCGGCTTCTATTGCTGATGCTTTGCGTGATAAAAATTGGAAGAAAGCTATGGATGTAGAGTATACGGCTCTCATGAAGAATAATACTTGGCATTTAGTTCCTCCAAATCATGGTCATAATATTATTGATTGTAGATGGGTTTTCAAAGAAAAGAGGAAAGCAGATGGTACTTTAGATAAGGCACGATTAGTCGCCAAGGGTTACAAGCAAAGATACGGTATTGATTATGAGGACACGTTTAGTCCGGTAGTCAAAGCAGCCACCATTCGTCTTGTACTTTCTATTGCAGTGTCAAATGGTTGGAGTCTTCGTCAGCTAGATGTACAGAACGCATTTCTTCATGGTATTCTTGAAGAAGAAGTGTTCATGAGGCAACCTCCTAGGTATGAAAGTAAGACTCATCCAAATTACATTTGCAAGCTAGATAAAGCTCTTTATGGTCTAAAACAAGCGCCGCGTGCTTGGTATTCTCGTCTCAGTGAAAAACTTCAGAGTCTGGTTTTAAACCCTCCAAAGCTGATGTGTCCTTGTTCTTCTTCAACAAAGGGGGAGTTGTGATATTCATCCTTATTTATGTGGATGATATTATTGTTGCAAGCTCATCTCCTGCAGCTACCGAGGCACTACTTAAGGATCTTCAGGCTGATTTCACTCTCAAGGATCTTGGTGAGCTCCACTACTTCTTGGGTATTGAGGTCAAGAAGGTACGTGATGGAATTTTGTTGAAACAAGAAAAGTACACATCTGATTTGCTGCAACGAGTAGGCATGAAAAATTGTAAACCTATGAATACTCCAATGTCCTCTACTGATAAGTTGACAGCCCATGATGGTGAGTTGCTTGGACCAAAGGATGCGTCTGAATACAGGAGTATTGTTGGTGCTCTATAGTATCTAACGTTAACACGGCCAGATATATCCTTTGCTGTCAACAAAGTTTATCAGTTTTTACATAAGCCAACCACTGTTCATTGGAGTGCAGTCAAAGGAATATTGAGATACCTACAACATACCATTGGTATAGGACTCAGGATTCATAAATCTTTGTCTACTCTTGTGTGTGCCTTTTCTGATGCTGACTGGGCCGGGTGCTCAGATGATAGAAGATCCACAGGTGGTTTTGCAATATATCTCGGATCAAACTTGATATCATGGAGTGCAAGGAAATAGGCAACTGTGTCTAGATCAAGTACAGAAGCAGAGTATAAGTCCTTGGCCAATGCTACAGCAGAGGTTATGTGGGTACAAACCTTGTTAAAATAGCTTGGAGTAAAAGCTCCTAGGTTTGCCAGGTTATGGTGTGATAATATTGGTGCAACATACCTTTCAGCTAATCCAGTGTTCCATGCCAGAACCAAGCATATAGAAGTAGATTTTTCATTTTGTCAGAGAAAGGGTGGCTCAAGGACTGCTCCAGATAAGGTTTATATCTACAAGAGATCAGATTGCCGATGGCTTTACAAAAGCAATTCCAGTTCGACAACTTGAAGATTTTAGACACAATCTCAACCTAGATAAGGTGTGATTGAGGAGGGGTGTTAAACATGTAAATATGCTTGTATGCGTGTTGTGTAACAAGGTGAACGACCAGGTGCTGGTTAGTTAGATTAGATAGATGTAATCCCTTGTAAATAGGAGATAAGCCGGCTGGCTCGTTCACCATCGTGTAAAACCACGTCAGGGGTTCTTCCTGACTATATAAACACGCAGGCACGACCTCTCACGGAGGCAACGTTGCTTCTACCATTCTCTACAACTCCAACATACAGGATAATGTGAATGTTAGAATAATGGAACTCGAACAAAACATTCCTGATTTCCTGTCAAAGGAAAATCCAGCCTGCCGCGTGCTGCTTGTAGCGTGTAATTTCCTTCTGTGTGCGGCCTACTATGATGCAGGTCAAAGTTCTTTTTTAAAAAAACGTGGTGTTGTTTTGCCAAATGTTGACATATATACAGTGCTCTTATCTTTGGTTTACAAGTTAGAAACGTTTGTTCGTCTTCTTGTCTACACTTGGCTTTGTTGATGAGTGAGGAACAATGTCAATTCGCGTCTCCCCGTCTCTCATCCGGTAGCTCTGTGTCTGTTGATCGGCAGAGCAGCGGCCACAGTAACTATTGGCTGTATGTAAAGTTAATTTCCATATACTCAGCTGTGCTAAGGAGTATAATTTTGTGAACTGCAACAGCTTTAATTAAAACTTCAACTCTCACTATATATATAATCATATCCCATGCTGCCTCTTATGGATCGACTATGCTTAATTTCATTGCTAACTTCATCTCAAGTCTGAACTGACAACAACAAATTAATGCTCCCTTCGTTTCGTATTATAATTCGTTTAACTTTTATCCCAGTTTGAGCGTTCGTCTTATTCAAAAAATTATTCAAAATATCACATTTTTTTGTGTCTTTCTTTATTAATGAAGTTCTTCAATAATGTTATAAATTTGACTATATTTATACAAAATTTTTAAATAAGACGAGTTGTCAAATTTGAGGTGAAAAAGTCAAATGAACTATAATTTGAAATGTGCCCAAACAAGCATGCCTGTAGAGAGTTTTATAGATGTATAATGAGCAGACAAAAAGTTTGGCATTAAACTCCAAAATGCTTGCATTATATTGGTCTTAAACAATTTGCCTGTAGGGACGGGGAAGTTACAAAGAAAGTTACTTTAATTGTTACTCTGTGAAGGAACAGGAGAAAAAAAAGAAACAATTATTTTGACTCTAACTTGATCAGGAATACAGGATCACCGAGGCAAGGTCGCTGACGCTAACATGTCTCTTTCCATACTAAACCGCCTGCTGCTGGTGTTGTCATGCACAACAACATTGATGCTTCCTTGAAAAGTTGTGTTATTACTTAGTCCCATTCCTTGCAACCCAGGATTGCCCTGGAAATAGTCTTCTGAAGATTGAAGCCCTTGAAGTACCGTCTCAACTTGGCGCATTGTTGGCCTATCATCGCCCTTGATCTGCAGGCACAAAGCTGCCACTGAGGCCACTTGCTTGGCCTCTTCTTCACCTTCTCTAATGACTTGCACATCTAGTATCTCACTGAGTCTATCTTCAGACAAGAGTTGGGTGAAGTGAGTAACAAGACTAACACCGTCTAGTGATATGTCACTGGTTGGCTTCTTCCGAGTGAGTAACTCTACAAGCATAACACCAAAGCTATAGACGTCACTTTTCTCAGTCAATCGTCTAGTATAGAAGTACTCTGGATCTAGGTATCCATAAGTTCCTTGTATGGCTGTTGTTACTCCAGATTTGTCAATAGAGATGCCTCTGGATGCACCGAAGTCTGACACTTTTGCAGTTAAGCGGTCATCAAGCAATATGTTGCTAGTCTTGATGTCCCTGTGAACTATTGATATCGAAGCTTCAGAGTGAAGATAGGCCAAAGAACTAGCAACTTCAGATGCAATTCGCAAACGGTCTTTCCATGGAAGAGATACAGGGGTATCAACGTGAAGATGAGCATGAAGTGTTCCGTTTGAAATAAACTCATAGACTAGTAGTGGGACTTCTGTCTCAAGGCAACATCCAAAAAGTCTCACCACGTTCCGATGATTGATTTGAGAAAGGATAGCAACCTCATTGATAAAACCATCAATTTCCCTTTGAATCACAAGTTTGGACTTCTTAATAGCAACAACATGTTGGTTTGAGAGTATGCCCTTATATACGGTGCCATGCCCTCCACCACCTAATATACGAGCTTCATCAAACTTGTTTGTAGCCTTGTCAAGCTCTTCCAAGCTGAAAATCATCCGTTCAGCAATGTCTTTATCCACTAACTGTTGAAGCAACAATCCTCGATTTTGCTTGAAAAAGTACTCCCTTATTTTCTTTGTTCTCCTATCCTTCAGCTTCTTAGTGGCATAGGTGGTTGCTAGCACCACGAGCAAAAGGCACAAGCCAATGCCCAATCCCACAGCAATATATGTTGTCCCTGCAGACATAGAGAAACCTTCAATTTTTTTTAGAACATTATCTGGTGGAAACCACAACCTTCATGAAAACCCGTGCAAACCACGGCAAAAAAGTAGTCCAAATTTACAAAAAAATTGCACATGTAGATAATATGATGATACATAACGTTGTAAAATATCTTGTCCAAACTCGACTTTGTTTGTGAGATATAAAAATAACAAATTTCAAGTCAGAAAGTTGTCCAGATGATTTCAAGCCAAGCTAGGGCCGGCATGAACTGGGCCGCCCGTTTGGACATTTGTAGTCCATGCTTGACTTGCACAAATCTTAAAGGAGCCAACTTTGAGGTTGGAGTTGGTCGGTCGACCGACATATATGATTCTGGTGTACTCTCTCTAACCTATGGGCCTGATGATGATGGCCCAAAACAAATAATTCATAGGGTGGTTGGGGTTGGCAGGATAAAAAGAAGTGATGAAGCTGGTAAAACTTTTAAATCAACGTATCTTGAAGTAGAAAATTATGATGGAAGTTACCTGATGAGCCATGGCTTAAAAAACTACATCCCGCAAAGAGTGTTCGTTTAGCCTCTAAATTTTGTCTCACAAATAGTATTGTTTTACATCATAATAAATCCCATCTAGTTAAACGACCACTCTTACCAACAAAAAAAAAGATTATGGAGAAGAGTGTATAGAGCTAATCAAATAATCAATTGATGTTATTTGTCTAGTTTCCAATGCATGTGTATTTATTTTGGATTCTAGAAAGCTAAGCAAACAAAATGATTTCCAATCACAATTAGTATTAGTTATTGAGACAATGTAGACATTTTCTTTTTTTTGATATTGTGTTCAAATTTACTAAAGGAATACTTTTTGCGGGACGGAGGGAGTATGTTCATGAAGGCCCATAACAGATAACTCAGTGGTGTTTGGGTCGGCAGGATAAAGAAGTGATGAAGCAGATCTCAAAAAAAAAAGTGATGAAGCAGGTAAGAGTTTTGACAATGGCCAGGCCAAAAAATAGAGAGAAAGCTCATGTGGGCATATGGACACTGCTGCCGAATAAATAAACCGGAACGATGCTTCTCTCTGAGAAATATTGACCACGCCTCAAGGCACAGGTAGCTCGATGCCGATTCAAATTAAAAATACTCCCTCCATCTGCCCAATGTCATAGAAATAAATATAGAGGAGTAAATTGGTTCTTAGCAAAATTTTTCTTAATTGTAAAATAGTACTAAAATTGTTTAAAAACGGCATTGATGATAAAGGTCCTTTTGAAAATTATCAAGATTATTGTTGGAGAAAATTATGGAGATTTAGCGACGTATCTTGAAATACAAAATAACGATGAAACTTACCATGATCTGGACTAGTGGTGCTCTGGCATCCATCCAGAATGTACGGGTTGCCTTCATAACCATTTCTGCACCGGCAGACGTAGCCTTTGGCATTGCTTGTGGAGATTTGGCACTCGCTGTTCGCGGCGATGCATCCATAGTCAGACCTATACTTAGCTTCGAAGCACGACGATGAGTCGTCGACGAATGACCAGTCCAGGATCGCCGGAATCACTACTGAAACCTTGGCATTCCCGGGGAGCAGTTCCTTCATGAGCTTCTTGACGTTCTTCTTGTCAGACCACCATTCTTTCTCCACCACGACCAAGCTCGCGTTCCTGGTACTCGATGGTGGAATGGTTCCTTCCGTCGTCAGATTATTCCACTGGTGGAACGTTGAATAGAACCAGCGCAGGACGCCACTCGGCATGGGCGTGCTGCAGCAGCCGACGCCGTGGCACCCACTGCGGCTGATCACCTGCGCCATGTCGCTATCCATCGGGCAGAAAGACGAGCAGTGCTTTCTCCAAGCGCGGGATTCTGACCACGACTGGGCGAAGAAGCCGCCGCACCCAGTGTGGACGAGCTGGTTCCGCGCTTCGGAGAGCGCGTATGGCGTCACGTTGGCGACCCTTATCTCCTTCATCTTGCCGACGACGTTGAGAGTCCGCACCGTGCTGCGGATGCGCACAGTGCTGTTCGCCACGGATATCTCCAGCACCTGCGGCCCTTTACCTTTAGGCCCCAAGAACAACTGTGTGCCGCTAGGCCGGCGGCGGCAGGTCACCTTGAAACCTGACCGGCGGCTGCAGCCGTCGCCGATGCCAAAGGGGTACGGGATGTCGACGTTGCCGCATTTGCTCTTGCACCCGGGCAGCGCAATGTTCACAGCTGCTCCAGCTGCTATGGTGGTGGTCGCCGCGAGGTGTAGCAGCTGCAGCAGCAGCAGCAGCGCCGCTACATGAGTGTGGTGCATCGCCATTGCCAGTGTGTAGCATGAATTTTTAGCTACTAGTGTTTTCAGCTCGATCATATATATAGCTGTGTGGTGTCGACGACATGGAAGCATGAATGTGACCTGGCAGTAGTTATGTGCCGCGCCGGCCACCAACTGTTGCGTGCCTAGGTCAACAGAGACCATTTAAAATCAGCTGGTTTGATGCACTACAACCACACTGATTACGGAAGGGATTCTAAATAATTCCTCTTTCCAAAGGATATCAGCAGTTTGATCCATTTCTTTCAACTTATGAGAGAACAATTTTGGCATTTTGTTCACCATTCTCAAACAATATATGAACATCTGTTGAACCCACATCGTTAAATATAAGCTCAACTACTCCAGATTTTTTTCTACCTTAACCTTTGCTTTTAAAAAAAATCATTCCAACTTAATTTTATGAGCCAGATTGATTGTAACTTTAGCCACCGAACCGGTCGGACCGGCAAGGCCTTTAATTTTCCCCTGATCTAGGTTAATAAGTCAACAAAAGTCAAAAGATCAGTAAGATCATCGTATCAGCAACTCATTGGAGCTCTCCACTACCGGTATTTTGCCTTGACCCGATGGCCAACAGCAAAACTCACGGCAAATTGTGCGGGAGCCTTCGAGAGAAGGTTACGGCAAAGGGTCCTTTTGCCGTGAGCCTTTTGTGGCCGACGGCAAAATGCTGTTTCCTTGAGCCTTTTCTCTACCGACGGGAAAATTATCTTTGCCAAATCAAAATTTTGAAGTAGTAAATTAATTCAAAGAAAAAAAATTTAATTACAAAGTTTCATTACTTCTAAAGATGTATAACTTCTATTAGGATAATATCTTCATTTGACAAAGCTGTAATAATTTTGTTCAAAAACCTATATGTCTTATATAGTTTCATGAAACTATACAAGAGATGTATAAGATTTGTGAAGATTGTTACTACCACAATACCGGATGATCAAATGATCAAAATAAAAGTTGTCGGTATTGAGAATTTATGAAACTTCGTAGTTGAACCATTTATAATTTGAATTACTTTCGTCAACGAAAAGTACGTTTGATTGTCTCAAATTTGAAATTTAATTTTTGTAAACTACCTCGAATGGAGAAACTCGTAATATGAAAGCTGTGTATCTCAAAAAGTTATGAAACTTTGTATTTGACAACTTTTTAATTTAAAGTTGTTTGCTATATTTAAATAATTAAATGCATTTGATGTATTTATTAAAAAATCTCTTTTTTATCGTGGGCCTAAACTTGGGCTCACGGCAAAGTCTAGTTGGGCCAGCCGGCCCATCTAATCTGCCCGACTAACCCTAGTATATAAACCCCCACCCCCTCCCCCTCTTCCCAACCTTAGTCGCGCCCCCACCCACACCGCGCAGCCACCCCTCCCCTCTGCAGCCTTCCCCTCCCCCATGGCGACGGCGACCTCCCCGGCATCGCGGCCTTCTTCCCTCCCCTTCTTGCTCCCGCGCCACCCCTCCCTTCCCTCAGCCCCCGCCCCTCCCCTTCTTCAACCCGCTCCGCCCTCCGCTCGCTGCCCCTCCTCTCCACCCTCCTCTTGCTGCCTCTCGGCCTGGCAGAGAGGAGCGGCGGCGGGACAAGTGTGGAGGTAACCGCAGCGGCGGGGACCCGGCGGCCTCCTCTCCCTATGGTGGTGTGATCCACGGCGGGCGCGGCCTCCTCTCCCTCCGGCAGGGAGATCCACGGCGGGTGCGAGATCCGGCAACGACCGCTGCTCCTTCCTCTATGGCGCGAGATCCGGTGACGGCCTGCTCCCTCCCCCATACCGGTGGACGCGCGAGATCCGGCGACGGCCTGCTCTCCCTCCCCCACGCCGGTGGACGCGCGAGATCCGTCTTCTCCGCGGCAACCCGATGCAGATCCCCACGAGATCCCTCAAGCGCGAAGGTGCGGCTGGTTCCCTCCTCTCCACCGTCGACGACCTTCTTCCCCGACGCGGTGGTGATGCCTTGGTGGTGGTGGTGGTGGTGGTGGCGGCGCATCTTGAGGACGGCAACCTTCTCCACCAGGCCCGTCGTCACCGGCTCCCCAGATCTGCCGCCGTCTGGTGCGGGCGACGCGACCTCCTCCTCCAAGTCGGCATCCTTCTCCTGTCACGGCGGCCGGGTGGTAGTGCTGGTGGTGGTCGGACGGCGGTGGGACGGCGGCGACAGTGGGCCCGGCCTGTGTGT
Organism: Cenchrus purpureus; assembly: GCA_022644695.1. Lineage (NCBI taxonomy): Eukaryota > Viridiplantae > Streptophyta > Magnoliopsida > Poales > Poaceae > Cenchrus > Cenchrus purpureus. The sequence continues at coordinate 143,656,359 of CP053460.1, read as the reverse complement.
TTTTTTAGTTTTTTATTCTTTTAAAAAAATCTTTGCCGAGTGCCTAAAAGTCCTCGCGGCTCACCATTGCCGTGAGCCCGAGCTTTGACTCACGGTAAAGGGCTGTTTGCCGGCAAAACTTTGCCGTGAGCTCTATGCCGGCAGTTACTCACGGTAAACTCTTTGCCGTGAGTAGACCGTTCTTTGCCGTGAGGAACCGGCTCACGGGAAAGAAGCCGATTTCGGTAGTGTCCATTTGGAGAAGGTTGCTTGTGTTTTTGGCGACGTGTTGACTGCGACCTAGGAAAACCAATGCAATTACCGCACTACTCGATCGGACACCGAAAGTTACTCAAACGGTATATTATGTGCCATTATTAGTCCGGGCATGAATAAGATTTTACTCACTTCGCTCAGCACACTGGATCATCACGATGCTGATTAACCTCGCACTCTGGAACTCCATTTGGCGATATCTCCATGAAATTGTCACGGCAGCCAGAAGCAAGGTAAGCTGGGACCGGCAAAGATCGACGCGGTGTGACATCAAACTTATGAGAGAATAATTTTGGCATTTTGTTCACCATTCTCAGTCATTTGTTTGGATCCTTGGGCTAAAGTTTAGAAGGTGTCACATCAAACTTTTGGATGCTAATTATGAGGACTAAACAAGAGCTAATTATAAAACAAATTGCTAAACATAGATTTGTCTCGCGAATTATCCTCCATCTGTGTAATTGCACATTGCAAATTAGTTTTCTAATCAGTCTATATTTAATACTTTAATTAGTATCTAAACATCTGATGCGATAGAGAAAGTTTAGCCCCTCTGGTCCAAAAACGCCCCTAAATATAAGCTGAACTACTACATGTTTGTTTTCCATATCCTTTGCTTTTTTTAAAAAAAAAGCATTCCACCTTAATTTTATTAGCTAGATTAGAACTTTAGCCACAGAACCGGCTGGGCCTGCAAGGACTTTGATAATTTTCTCCTGATCTGGATTAATAAGTCAATGAAAGTCAAAAGATCAGTACGATTATCAACGACTCATTGGAGCTCTCCATTTGGAGAAGCTAAGGTTGCTAGTGGTTTTGGTGACGTCTTGACGAAGGATCGGACCTGCGACCTGGGAAACCAAATACCGCACTACTTGGACACTGAAAGTTACTTAAACGGTACATGATTACTGAAAGTATAATGCGACAAGGGCAGGTATACAATGAAAAACGAGCTCGGGTCGCTCCCCGCGCGGGCGACCCGGGCGAACCCTAGCCCGCGCCGCCCCAGCCCTCCCACCGCCTCGCCGCCGCTGGAGAGGGCCGCCCGGAATCCGCGCGCGCCCTCCGGGATGGTGGCGGCGGGGCCTTCACCTGGCGACGGCGGAGACCTCCGCGCCAGCCGGGGCCGGCGCTGCAGTCGCGTGGCGGGCAGCGGTGGCGCCGCGGACGAGGAGGTGGTTGGGTGGGGAGTGCGGCCTGCGTGCTGCGGCGCTCCTTTCCCAACGACAGCGGCTTTCCCAGGTGGCGAGCGACAGCGTCGGTGGTGGGCCCGTTGGCCATCGCCGGCGAAGGGTCGTGGGGACCCCGATCCGCCGCCTAGGGGCCGGATCCGGTGTCCCTGGACCCAGATCTGCGACGTCCGGCCGGCCCGCGGCCGGTGGGCGGCGGCGACGGTGGCACATTGACCGGCGGTGGTGGCGCATTGGGAGCTTCCTGCGTTTGCCGGCGGGGCAGGTTGGGGTTGGGAGGCGCCCTGCGCGTCCTCTCCTCCTCCTCGCGTCCCGGCCGGTAGGGGTACAGCGGCGCTCACTGCCGGACGCTCCTGGTGGCGGGTCCCACCATGGCGGTGGGGCCCAGGTGGCCTTTTCTTCTCCTCCTCGGATGCGGCGCGGCTCCGGTGTGACGCCTTGGTGGCGTGGTACCGGGGCGGATGGACGGCGACAGTGAGGCAGGACCCGAGCGGCGACGGTTTCAGCGGTGCTGCGACTATTGCGACCCTTGGTTGGGACAGCTACAGTGGTTGTGCTGGTTTGCCGCGGCGAACGTGTGCAGTGGGCGTGGCCCGTTCTTCGGGTGAAAGCCCTCACCAGATCTATTCTGGTGGAATGGCGGCGGCGCCTTCGGGCGTCGCTCTCCCTTTTGAGGCGCCATTCTGGAGCCGCTACCCTGCCGCACGAAGTCTCTGGGTGAAAACCCGGTCCAGTTCCTGGACAAGCGACGACAGTGCCTGTAGGCGTCGTGACCTCCTTCGAGGCATCATCTCAAGACTCCGCTTGTTCTGCGGCATGGCCACCCTGGTGCTTGTGGTTGCTTTCGCTGGTGGTGTCAATTTTGTCGCAAGCCGCGGGTGAAGGGGGTCGTCTACCTCAAGCTTCGACGTCTGCTCTCCTGTTAGTGTTCGAGAGTCTTCACTTGGCTGCTGTTTCGTCCGCTTGCAGCGTCCCGTGGTGCCTGGTGTTGCTTGGCAATCCCCAGTGCGGTGCAGGACAACGTTGAAGGACGGCGCTTGCGGTAGCGGCGGCCAGGGAGGACTTGGCTCGCAGCGGATCGCGGCGGGGTTTTCAGCACGCCCAACCCTCCCGGTGCGGTACAACGTCGTAGGAGGGCGCGGGCGACAACTTCGGCATCCTAGCTCGATGGTGGCGGCCGTTGCATGGGGGAAGCGACGTAAGGACTTCGTACCTCGACGGTGGTCTGGCGGTCCCAGGGGGCGGGGCACCTCTTCCCGCCGCCTTGACGGCAATCCCTGAGACGAGTCTGGAGCGTGAGGTCGTGCGGCGGGTTCGGAGGTCCCCGCGCACGCGAGAGTTGCCCCACGGCGGATGTGGCGAGGCCCCCACGCGGGGGTTGCTCCGGACTTGGTGTTCATGCCGTTGGGCGGTTGGCTTTGGTGCAACAACGTTGCGGCGGTGGGTCTTGCACGGCAGTGACCCTCTCGGTGTGATGTTGCCCGCCCTTCCGCTCCTGTTTCGGTGGCGGATCACTCCAGCGGTTCGATGCTTGCATGAGTGCGGTTTGAGGGTGGATGCTGCTGGTGCGTTTTGTCTCCTCTGTCGTCGGTTGTGAGTAGTCTTGGCCAGGTTGATGTCCCACTCCAACCGGCCTGTGCGTATAGTTGAGCGGTAACCCGTGTTGATGTCCCAATCCAATCGGGCGAGTTTGTTTTTGTTTCTTTTTCTTTTCCTGCCTATGATCTCCCAGGATCATAATCTTGTATTTGTTTCTTCTATATCAATGAAACACGCACTATCTTGTGCGGTTCGTTCAAAAAAAAAAAGCAACAGCGACCTCTTCATGGAGTAGTCCAGTTTATTTGTTGTCCAAGAGAATCAAATAGAATGGCACATTAAATAATTATCGCTAGATTTTGTTTCTCGCATAAGTTGACTTGTAAATTGGATATCTTCTCCATAATCAATAAAGTCGTCACAATCGATTTTCCTTGAAAAATAATAGTTTCGTTTTGTGAACTATATGTGCCTTCCAACTTTGTTTTTTTAAATATTAAGGCTGATAAATCTTGAATCGGGAAGGCAGTAAACTGTTTCTTGCCTTAATTCCTGATTCTAGGCACAAAAGGTTTTTCAATATCTGTGAACTTTTTTGTCCCTCTTTAATTATGAACATTTTTACAATGTCTTATACCACTAGACAATATTGCACTATGGGAAAGTCAACCATTGCCGTGCGCCAAAATGATTGCCGTGCGCCAAACCACGGCGGACGGTAATAGTCCTCTTGCCGTCGTCCGGTAAGAAAACGACGCAAAAAAAGCGCACGGCACAAATAGTCTTTGTCGTCGTGCGTTGCATAGAAAACGCACGACAAAGATTATCTTTGCCGTGCGCGTTCCCCAAAATGCACGGCAAACACGTGCGCACGTGCACACCACGTGATACCACTACTGGAAAAACGGGCATCACAATCAGTCTTACAAGAACACCAATTCATCTGGACTGGCCTCGATTCCGCGCCTCGATCCCGCGCCCGGCCTCCCGCGGCGGCCGCGCCCGGCCTCCCGCGTGCGCCCCGCGCCGGGCGGGCGCTAGGTCTCCCGCGCCCGGGGCCCTGCAGAGGAGGAGAGGAGGTTAGAGATGGAAGGAAAGAGATAGAAGAGAGAAGATTCTAAAAAAAGAGATAGAAGAGGGAAGGAATGGATGAGAACAAGGTGGTGGGTTGTGATATTTCTAAGTGTTGGGTGGAAAAACTAGTTGAGGATGGGAGATCTACATTTGTACCGGGTTAGATCACGCCCCGGTACAAATGTCGTATATTTGTAGGGCATATTCCCACACAGTACAAATGTGAGGATGGCACATTTGTACCGGTTGGAGCCACCAACCGGTACAAATGTCTCACATTTGTACCGGATGGGTTGGAGGAGGCCTCGACACGCCCTTGTGAGAGGACATTTGTACCGGTCAGTGCCTCCAATCGGTACCAATGTAGTTATTTGTACCGGGTCTAAAAATACCCGGTAAAAATAAAAAAATAGGCCTGGGATATATGTGCGATTCTCTAGTAGTGTACCCACGCGCCTTGAACATATGTTGAGGAACGGCGGCGCATGGTCGTTAACTTTGTCGTGCGCCTTAGTAAGACACACGACAAAGTTTTATGTTTGCCGTGCGTCTTACTAAGGTGCACAAAAGTTTTATATTTGCCGTGCGTTTTAAGCAGGCGCACGGCAAAGTTTCATATTTACCATGCGTTTTAAGCAGGTGCACGACAAAATTTCAAAAAAAAAATCAATTCTTACCTACAAATACATTACTTTGTAGTATATATTTCAATTTGGTACTCATCTCAATCTTTTTGCTATTTTTAATGAATTTATTTCATTGAAAGGATTTTTTCCTTTAAGTCAAATTTGAACTACAAGTGCATAAAATTATAGAGTAAAGTTCGTGGAAAAATGATATTCGTGTAATTGAGTCCATTTTAAGACCTTATTCATGAAATTTGTTGAAATTTTGGACATTTTATTCACGAGACATGGAAATCTACACAAAGTTTGAAAATAATAAGATTCGTCGAGACCTCATCATATACTATGGGAAGGCTGTGAAAAATAGTAGAGAAAGGTTTTGAACAATTCGTCACGCATAGTGTTTAGAAATCGAGACATCTCACGAGAAGGTTTAGATTGTTTAGAGTAACTTCATTGGATTTGTGGTCTTAGTAAAGTTCATAATGTGTTTTTGACTTCAAAACTTTTTCTCTAATGAATATACATCATACATTGTCTCTTGTTAGTGTAGATAATTTTTCGCATCCATTTGTTAATTTTTTTATATTAACATTCACAAAAATATAAATAAATTGAAATGTAGAGTTGTTTGCCGTGCGCCGTTGATCAAAGCGCACGACAAACATTCCTCTACTCTACCTTCCCACTCCCACAAGCCGCAATAGCCTTTGCTCACAAAAAAAAACCCGCAACACTTAGCCGCCGCACGCAAGCCACCGCACGCACGCGCCTGCCCCCGCCCCCGGTGGCTGGCCGCACGCCCACCACCGCCCACCATTGCCTCCCGCCACCCCGCCCGCCGCTGTGCCCGCCGCCACCCACACGCGCCCGCCCGCCCGCCCAGCGCCGCCCTACGCCACCGCCCGCCGCGAATCCGGCGCCGCCTGACCGATCCGCCGCCCGGGCCGCGCGGCCCACCTGCCTCAGACGCGTGGCCCCGCCCCGACCACTGGATCCGCCGCCCTAGACGCCACCTGCCACTGGCCATGACGCCGGCCCGCCGAGCGGCGCGCGCCACCGCCGCCACCTCCAGTACACTCCAGCGCCGGCCTCGGCCCTGGCGGCACCTCCCTGCCCTCCCGGGCCATGCCCGGCCACCGAGAAGAAGAAGGAGGAGTAAGGGAAGGAGGGGGAGAAGCAGGAGGAGAAAGGGAAGGAGGTCAGGGTAGGAGAAGGAGAAGATGGAGGAGGTCGAGGCCGGGGAGAAGCGATAGGAGACAGCCGAGGGGAGAAGGAGGAAGGGAAGGAGAGGGCCAGAGAACATGGAGGAGGAGGAGAGGGAGGAGGCCGAGGGTGAACAGGGAGGAGGAGTGTGCTCTAGCCATGCTCAAGCACGTCGCTGCCTCGACACCTTACTCCATCCGATCGGTAATCAATCTCTCAACTTTTCTCGAATTTTGAGATTAAATTAGTATGATGACCTATCATTTCGTAGTAGCTAGATCAAATGAGTATCAAATTTAGTTAAAATTAGTGGTGCATATAAGTATGTTAGATTAAATTTGAGTACTACCTATATGTTTCTTATGCTCAAGTGCAAGGTCAAAAAATGACAAAATATCTGAGGCAAATCACTACTTCTTGTGTCCGGCCATCGAGCCATGGGAAGAAAATGCTTTTGTGGCCCGACCTTCATGTCGTGCCTTTTCTTGCAAGTTTTGGAAACCTCACCGCACAGGGGAGGTGCTGCCGAAATTTTGAATAGACGCTAAGTATTGATTGGTTTTTTGCAGGAAAGCTCCCATTGCCGCAACCACCATCGAAGGTGTAGTAGGAGGAGGCAACGTTGTTGTTGCCTCGGAGGCCTCTTCGGGCTCTGTCTTGCCGCCCACCCCGTCTCGTTGTCGAGTTACTAAGTGAGCATGTGCAAATGCCCCTTTTCCAAATCATGTACCTAGATCACGTAACCTAGTTAGGCGTCTCTCATTCGAAAGAGATACGGTTGAAAATATGCATATGCTTGCATATCTATGACTGTATCTGTTTCGAATTGTCCACGTTTATTGGACAACATGAGGATGTGTAGATGGGTTTAGTTTCCATGGTCTGCTCCGATCTGGGACATAGTTTTGGCATCACCTTCCTATTGTTCTCTGGTACACAATCTCCTTTCCAGGACGTGTATTTGGAGAATAGCATGGAGGTGCTGCCGAAATTCTGTCTCGGATAGGAGTAGAGCATGGAAACTAACCCCATCTACACATCCTCGGGTGGGTTTAGGACCTATATTTACCTACCATAGCATGATAGACATCGTGTAGAAGCAATCGATCTTATCAAATCTTCTAAGAGTTTTGTTTCTTGCACCACCTTGTTATGTCTTTATATCACTGGTTAAAGGATGGATAACCGTGAGTGGATGTACACAGGCTGGTGGAATAAGCGTGACTTCTCCTCTCGAATTGGGCAAGCGTCGATGATTTCTTTAAAAAGGCATTTGACAAAGGACAACATAAAGCGTCGTGTCCTTGTGGTAAGTGTGAAAATCAGTCAGACCAAACTAAGCTCACCATGGGTAAACACATTATCACATATGGGTTTGTGGCATACCCAGTGGATCTGCCATGGTGAAGCACATCGTGCAGAAACGAGGTCTTGAGGCAACCCATCGAGGATTTGGATCTTTGAAGCGGGTGCGGAGACATGTTAGAAGACTTTCATCAAGCAAACTTCGATAAAGGGCCTGACCATGTTATGGAGGAAGCTCCAGAGCCAACCGCGAAGGCTTATTACGACATGTAGTCTTCTGCACAAGAACCACTTCACGAGCATACCAATGTGTCTCAACTGGATGCCATCGGGCACTTAATGGCCCTAAAGTGTAAATTTGGCATCAGTCGAGACGACTTTAATGAAATGATGGTAGTTTTTGGCTCCATGCTTCCGCAAGATCACATTATGCCACATAACATGTAAGAGGCACAGAAAATCCTTCATTTACTTAAGATGCCATACGAGCCGATAGATGCTTGTACAAATGGTTGCGTCTTGTTTCGGAAGGACCATGCGGATGCAAAGTAATGCCCCAAATGTAAATCCTCTAGGTACCTAGAGGTAGACTCTGGTGATGGTCATAAGAAGCAACTGGACATCCTGGTGAAAATCTTACGGTACCTCCCATTCATACCGAGGATCCAACGATCGTATGACCGAGGAATCCAAAACAAATGACATGGCACAAAAAAAGCGTACGATACCGTCCCGATAACATGGTACATCCAGTCGATGCTGATGCTTCACTACAAGAAAAACACCGACTAGTGACGCAAAAAAAGACCGTTTCTCATCATAAACCGTGATTAATGACGCCGGTTGTTACAAAAATGCGCCGTCATTAATCGAACGTCACAAACCGCGATTAATGACGAGACCTTATTTCCTGGCATCATGAGTTTAATGACGCGTGGAAAATCATCTATATAATGCGTCATAAGTTCGGTCCTACAGCTTTGCCACGCTGGACAGAATCTGATGTGGCATCCGATGTGGTATGCCAATTGTGACAAATCGTATGCGTCATAAAACGAATTTGGCCCGTTTGTAGTGGGTTGAGCCCAAAGCATTCTGTGGGGTGGCGTTGTTCATATAGGCCGAAAAAGATTTTGTTGGGCCCAATTGTAGCTTCTTTAGACGAAATTTCATTAGGGCGGGCCTGTTTTCATTGGGTCGAGTCCAATAGGTGCACACATTGTTGCGGCCTTCTGTGTCATGTTAATTTGAAAAAAATTGACTTTTGGCCCAAATAAAATTGGGCTAAGCCCACTGAAGGACAATATAAAATTAACTAATCTGCATCAAGATTAATGGATTTCATTTCAATTCTGATCTTTTTTTTGAATAATTCCGATCTGGTTGGCAAAATAGTAATTAGCACATATTTCTTTATACAATAAAGCAAACTGTTTTTACTATCAAGCACGACCATATTGTTCATCACATATCACAAATTATTACAAGATAGGGTAACAGTATCACAAGGAACATTGATTAACAAAGCTAAATCCAGTGCATAATCACAAGACAAAGTGGAGATTTGATCTAATGATCTTAACCTCTTCATCTTTTCTTTGCTAAGCGATGAGCGAAGGAGGTCCTCACTGTCTTGGTTAGCTTCACGCAACCTCTTAATCTCAGTAGACGCATTTTCAGAGTTGATTCTGATTCTTCGGTCTTCTTCTTCAAGCTACATAACTCTTTCTGGTGAGCAACAAACCGTTGTCGAAGTTGTACCCCATCCTGATTGGGAGCGTCAACATGCTCTTCATTAACACTACTACATAAGGATTTGGTACCCATTCTTGAGTACTCGGGTGCCTCTATTTTAATTTGTTCGGGAAGAAGCATCATTGACTTGGTAGCTTCCATCTAGCAGTGATGGATCCCAAGTCGATTAGGACCTTGTAATTGATTCGAACTAAGGAAACAAAGGTGTTAAGTTTGTTACCTTGGAGCAGGTCTGAACAGGAGTGACTTCAGATGTTGACCCTTTGGCCCGCTGAAACAAGTACAAGAACAAGAGGTAAGGGTTGAGATCATTAGCAATCGGAAACAAAGAAGGTGTTAAGTTTGTTACCTTGGAGCAGGTCTGAGCAGGAGGCGACTTGAGATGTTGACCCTTTACTGAAACAAGTACATGAACAAGAGGTAAGGATTGAGATCATTCGCAATCGGAAACAAAGGAGGTGTTGAGTTTGTTACCTTGGAGCAGGTCCGAGCAGGAGCGACTACGAGATGTTGACCCTTTGGCCCAGAAACAAGTTCAAGAACAGGAGATAAGGGTTGAGATCATTAGCAATCGGAAGAATAAGTTGACTTGGAAGAATCTCTTACCATAGGGAACGTAAGATCCACAATCACCAAGCATGCAACAACAATATTCAAAGGCAAGCATGCAGGTCCAACAATTTCATCTACAAATTTCTACAAACCACAAATAAGTTGACTTGGAACAATCTCTTGCAATAGGGAACGAAGATCCACAATCACCAAGCATGCAACAACAATATTCTCACAAAAGAGCATGGGGAAGCAGTCCAACAATTTCATCTACAAATTTCTACAAAGCTCAAATAAAATGACTTCTAACAAACTCTTGCGATAGGGCACAGTAGATCCACAATCACCCAAACATGAAACAATATTATAGAAAGCCAAAGAGCATAGGGAAGCAATCTAATTGAATCGATCAATACGGGGAGGAGACGGGCCGAAATAGGACGGGAAGAAGGTGCCGCTGCCGAATGCCGTCTCGATTTAGTTGCCCGACCTTGCGCCGACGATGTTACTGGCAAGCTTGCAATCTGCGGCCGCGGGTGAGCCTCGGGAGCCGACGAGCAACGAGTTCGAACCATCTTGCGGCTTCAAGGGCGTTGCCGAGGAAGGCCGCCGTCAGAAGGGAAGGCCGCATCATAGCATAGGAAGCCATCGTCGGTAGCTAGGCCGCGTTCTTTGCTTCGCCCGCAGATCTAGGTTTCTTCGGCGGTCAAGGAGAAGATCCCCTGATTTTGGAAAATTACCAGGAGGGAATTGGGAGACCTGGTTTCCCTCTTTGTTTTATATATAAACGAGGAGGACGGAAGGATGAGCGAGAATTCAAAATTTCAAGTGCCGCCTTTGTGGTCGGGAGGGAAACAAAAGACTTTGGATCATGGACCCAAACGCCGTGACCCAAATGAAAGACCTCTTGGGTGTCGGACCCAAACGTCGGTGACCTTACGAGAGGCAAGTTGTTGTTGGGTTGTCGTGCCACCATAGATCATGGAATTGACAAACACACGTGATTATACTCTACTTCATATTCACGTTAGATGGATGATCCGATTTTAGCATTACAAATGTACTCATGCAACAAAATAACGCATCGCTTTCAACTGTTTATTACATGACTAAAGACACTTAAATAAAACATTAAAACTACAGGGGACCCTGGTACAACCCCTTTGGTAATCTTCTACGGAGATTGTGCATAAATTCGGGATGATCAATGCATACAACCACCCAATCATATGTGAGTATTCCGTGAGGAAAGGTTCGTTCTAAGAGAGACATGCACTTGTCCTGCAATTGTGTGCGATTAGCTGAATTGCCCATCGTAGAAATGAAGTCACAGGTTTCCTCGCTTGCCATGTCACACATCTTTGACGCACAGTGCAGCTTCAACCTTTCGACTTGGTACATGTCGGCGACCGATAGTAAATAAGGCCAGGCATTGGTAGGAGTGTCCCATAAACCAGCCTCCTCCGGGAGTGATCCTTCACTAGCATATTTGATCAGGACCGAGAAGCCATCAGGGTGTGTGTCAATAATTGTATGATTTGAGCTAGACTCCACTCGGGCCATAGAGCATTGCCTCCATCACACAAGATACTTTCGCCACATCGGCACATATCGCTCGTATCACCCGGCATTCCGCACCTACGTGGAACACAACTTCCACAGGGGCTTGGGCTGCAACGGTTTGGCATATGCTTCTTTGCACTGATGGAGGAGGAACTTCAATGCAGTCGTCCTCCAAGATCGAAACAACACATGATATGTGTATGCGATCTTCCTTTGGATGTCACGTGCTTAATGTCATGATGCTCCACCAGACATTCAAATCCTCTTGCTTGTAGATCCCGATTCATGAACCAAACTTCTTTTGTAGCTTGAACTCGAAACGTATCATCTTCATCGTTTGGGTCTCCAACCATCGCACGCAACAATACTCGCACCTACGTGGAAGCAGTCACAGGTTTGACAAACAATAACATAATGCGACCGTATCGCCATGTGTGAGTGTGTGTCTTCATAGCATCGAGACATGTACCATTTGGGATTTGTGCGGAGGAACGAGGACGGCGGCAATGCCGTCGGAACATCCATCCACTGATGATCATTCATACCTGTAGGATAGCAACGTAGTTTCCATTGACAGCCTCCCACCATGAATGTACCGGATTCCTTGAAGTTGCCCGCGGTTCCTTCAGCTTTCGCTTCCTGGCTTGAGACTGAGAAGTCGACTTGCATGGAAGGAATCATTTTAGCGTCTAAAGCCATTAACACAAATGGCCTACATTGATCGTCTCATGCCTAAAGTGTCTCATATTATAGTGGGCCGGGAGTGAATGTGTCATTCCGAAACGTCCGTTCGTGGACATCAGTTACCACTCGGAATGGACGCGTCCCTTGAGCGGTGTGTACGTTTGGGTCATGAACTTCACGGTTCTAGTCCTTAAGTGCGATTCACAATGATCGACACGTCCGCTCGTAGGGGTGTCTTTGCATGTGCACACAAGTTCGCTTGCTTAACGCCGGTGCCGCGTGCTTAACTACAATTCTCAATGATCGACACGTGGATCAACTTCTGAGAGCGTGTCGTTCCCAAACGCCCATTCGAGATGCCCTTCTGTGCTTATATGCATGTTAATATTACACACACACACAAACAAACAAACAAAAATAAAAAAACATATATTGCTATTCCAATTCCAGCTTCTTCCGTTTTGGTCTTGTCACACAACAAGTTCATCACGTTTCTCGATCTACAAGGCTGCGGGGAATCATCAAGTGCGAATCCGGACCATTCAGACCTTTACAGTCACGACTAACGCAGCGTACCTGATCGAGGAGGACTTGTCAAGTCACCCCGCACCCTGCGTGTTACAACGCAAGGACCATCCGGTCCATCTGATTACAGCACCCAATCTTGTTCTCCAGATGCAATTGACACCTAAACCATTACATAAATAAACGAGAGTTGTCTCGTTGTTGATGCGGCATGAGCTGATGTAGTGAGACAGCCATTAGATGCAGCTGATGCGGTCGTGATTTGTCCGCAGGACTTTCATGTGCACTAGAGAGGAAAGTCTGGAAGTAAACACATACTACCTAGACACATCGGGCTCATCCCGTGATACCCATTGTCCACACATGTAATCGATGCACACCGCTGAAGATTCTGACCTAGATAGATTCCTATCACGCGTAGGCCTGACTATATTCCGAGCATCTCACATTTTCCATACTAAATTTAGCAATGCTACACTGAGCTCACATGACCGCTGTAGTCCTCGATAAATAGGCGAGTGCAGCAAGGCGTTCTTGAAAGGCAAGGCCAACACTCATCGGTTCCCCGTCTTGCATTTCTCTACTTCAGTGGGATACAAGGGTGAGATCATTTTGTTGGCTAATCTTGTTTACTTTATGTATGCATGGTATTGAGACGGTCACATTGTTAGCTTATGCAGGGTTTGTTCTTCGTTTGTGTATGCAGTACGTGGGGAATGGCCGGGCAAGGAAGGGACGGAGCATGGAACTTTGCAATAGCACCTCACCGCCACCCGGTTCAGCCGCTGCCATCGGCACCGCAGCAGCACCCGGCCCCAATGGCACCTCCACTTCCGCTGGTATCGGCACCTCAGCAGCACCCGACCCCAATGGCACCTCCACTTCTGCTGGCATCGGCACCTCAGCAACACCCGGGGGTGATGCCACCTCCAGTTCAGCCGCTGGCAACGGCAGCTCAGGATCAGCTGAACCTCATGGCACCACCTTTTCGCCCACGGCCCAGGCCGCCACCTCTGCTGTTGCCCGTTGAAATGCCACCCCGCTGCCAGTGCTCATTGAACAAGATGAATCGCATGAGTCTGTGTTGCTTTGGCTTCAGCAGGGCGGGCCCGCCCGTGTTTATCACGAAGGAATGTGGGTGTGCCCTTTTTGCCATAGGGGTCACAGGCAATGGACCATTCGTGACCTGCTGTTACATGCGCATAACATCGCCGTTTCGCCTGCCTGGATTTGGGATGCAAGGGCGAGGCATCACGCTTTGGAGGAGTATCTGATCCAGGAGACATGTTTTGCTGCACTCCATGCAGCGGCTGGATTTCCATGACCCCGTGATGGTAGTAGTATGAGCCGTGATGGTAGATGCTAGTAGTATGTGGTGATGGTAGTAGTATGAGCAGTGATGGTAGATGCTAGTAGTAAGTGGTGATGGTAGTAGTATATGAGCCGTGATGGTAGATGCTAGTAGTATGTGGTGATGGTAGTAGTATGAGCCGTGATGGTAGATGCTAGTAGTATGTCGTCGGTAGTATGTCGTAGTTCAAACTATGGTGGATCCATCCATCCTCATGTGTAATCAATGCGTATGCATGCATTTGTGTCATTTGTATTTGGATTGTGTTGTTTCTAATAAAATGGTATTGTGTGTGTACTCCTCGGTATAAATTTGTTGTGTCTGAAACTCCATTCCATTGATTTCTTAAATACCGAAGAACACGAAAAGTCCGGTTTGTAGTTTTCAGTCGGACCGGATTAAACTGTCACTGCTACGCAATGAGAAAACCAACATCTTACAAAGAAAAATAGTAGTAGTAGTAGTATTCAATCCGACCAGATGAACAGAAGGTGAATCTTCATTCTGCTTCTTCTACTCCTACTTCTACTAGTAGCAGTTACCACTAATCCACTAATCAAGGCGCCGCTTTGTCGATGGTGCACCCGGCGCCTTGTTGCAGCCTCACGACGAGGATGTCACTCTGTTGCCGGCCGTGGAAGATGGTGGCGGACCTCCCAGGGCGCCGCCCGTGGATGAGGCCGTCTCTCCAATGCCGCCACCAGAGGATGATGTCGCTGCTCCATGGCGGCCGGTCGAGCACGGCCTTGGCGCCGCTCGATGGTGGATGATGACGGCCGGTTGATGATGGCCTCTGCTCGGCGAGGATGGCAAAGATCGACTGCCGCCGACCGATGAGGATGAGAGAGGATGACGGCGCTTGAGAGCGGTTCCGGCGAGTGGCGGTGCTTCCGCACCCCTCACCCCTGGCACCTCTTGCTGACTTGTGAGGGGTGCGATGTTTCAGAGGCACATGATCTTGGATTTTTTTTTCGTTCCACAAACTCCGAATCATCAGAGGATGTGTCAACCACCACCCGAATGGGCCTCCGCTCTGCCTCCTCTTCATCAGACCACTGGAGATCCTCCCTTTCATCAGAAGAGGAGGAGGATGTGGCTTGCGTCGCACCTCTAGGAGACAATGGCTCCATGGGGAGAGGAAGGGAGCGCTGTGCGAGGATGGGGTTTTTTTGTTGGTTGCAAGAGTTGGGAGAGGAAGAGGGCGCTGTGCGAGAATGGGGTTTTTTGTTGGTTGCAAGAGTGGGGAGAGGAGAAGAGGGCGCTGGGAGGAAGGGGGATATTTATGGCCAGAGGAACCCATTCAGCCATTATTGAAAAACTGCCCGAAAAGATTAGAGTAGTTGTGGGATCCGTTCAGTTCAAACAAATTCAATTTTGACCAAATTTACACTTATATCTTCATATAAACTTATCGGGAAGTGAGAATTGCATTCTTTTGTGGATGGAGAGGGCGTTACGAGGAAGGGGAAAGACCGCTCAGGAATGTTAATGGACGGAAGAAATAATTGTAGTCTAGAAGGTCATTTTAGCAAGACATCGATTATCTGGGACCTTACGGACTACCTTTTCCACTCATTTGTCTTTGTTGGAGCTGTAACTCCTCATTGTTCTCCCACAACCTTGTTCTTTGGCTATCCACATCAATGATGCCTCGTCACACGGCAAATCTTATTTCGACATTGTTGTGAGCGTGCCAATAAGATTAGTGATGCAAGAGATTCCATCATGTTCAAAGCTATCGCAAGGGTTGGAATGCGCTCGTTCAGTGAGGCAGCTTTGACCATTGGATTCTGAAATCTGAATTTATCGGTGAATCTGGAGCAGTGACATTCGCATCCGTCGCTGATATGCAGCTTTTTGAGGTCTCCTTTCCGCATTGGTGGGAAAAGGACCAGATTGATTGGTTATGGCGGATCCGGAAGCCTAGTCGCCTTAGATTGCGAGAGATTGGTGCAATGCGCTCATGCTGAATCCTTTGTCTCCTCGAAGCACATTCGCCATCCTCGACTTCAAATGGAGCCAAATGGCTACTCTCCAAGCTTGTATCTTGTGCCTTGACAAGAATCGGTGCGAGTCATTTGTCGTGATTACTTTCTTTTGGCCATAGAAATCTTTTGCAGCGCTTGAGTCATTACCTGTTTCCATGTGGCATTTGGGTAGCTAATCCATTGGACTACACTTCCTTCGAAGATTTCGTGCAGTTCTTGAACACATGCGGATCTACTTAGGCAGGATCTTGGCACCTCCCATCCCATTGGACTTCGGTTGTCATGGGTTATTGGCATGGGCAACTCTTCTCTACTCGAAGGTGAAGACCGATTGTTCTTTGTTGTTCTGGAGGAGAAAGAAGCTGAGGTGGTAGAATTAACTTTGCATTCATTCATGGGGACATTTGGCAGCCTATTCCCTGGGAGAGAGCTCCTGAGTTCCGGAATAAGATTATCTTGTTTGGTCCTAGCAAGTGCATTGTTACAGAAGAGCATGCCATTTCTGGTTTGGCTGACCTGAGGGCAAATCACATTTACTTCCTACGAACTTATCATCACGATGAAAAGAATGAGTACTGGATCTACCATAGGAATAGGTATTGTTCCAGGTGTCAACACTACTCGGCGATCCGCATTAAGCAGGTTCGTGGGGACTGGATTTGGTCGAGAGGAACATGGCTGTTGCCTAGCTATCCGTAATGAGGAACTTCGATTGTGTACCACCTGTAACGCAATTCAATGTACAAATATCTATATTATCATCCTTCGTCAATTATTCCGTGCATATGTATGAGTTTCTACCACAATCACTTTGTAGGGAACAAGCAGTTAACATTCGATAATCAGAAAGGTCCTTGCCGCAAAACATCAACAGAGCGGACAAGTATCAAACATCATAAGATGGCATCTCACAGCTACTCATCACCACAAAGTTCACACCACCAACAAGTAGCAAATACCAAAATACAAGCATGATTAGCACCTCTAAACCGTCTACCTAGCAATAACACCACGATTCACATTATTCCTCATTGTTGTCCTTCGGCGACCTCTTATATGAGGCTGTCTCGCAATTCCCTCACCTTCTTCACCACAAGTGTTGCAGAATCCAGAGCTGCTTGACGTCTGCACTCAGGCGATCTCTTGAATCTCCCACTTAGCCTTTGCACATTCTTCCTTCCACATCCTTGCCTCCCTTTCAGCTTTTAGGTACCTGTTGGCTTCACCATTTTCTGTAGGAGACAACAGAGCATCGTTTCTCATTTTCTTTCTCGTCTCAAACAGGTTATGGGTTACCTCCCCGTAGTATCGCATTATCGTCTGCAGCTCAACTGCTTTGACATTGGCCTCCTCCTTAGCAGCTGCACATGCTTCTTTCCACGACCTTGCTTCCTCTTCTGCTTTTCCCTTCATTTCCATTAGTTTCTCTAGAACTTTTAGAGTCCTAATATCCCATTCAGGATCTATCCACTTAAACGACGTGCACTTCATGCCATCAGTCTGCAGTCCCCGATTTCGTTCATATAATTAGCAATTGACCACACTAACATCAAACGCAGAAGCAACATTTATTAGAAGTGATACATGTTATCGTTTACCTCGCAGCAGCATACATATCGACGCCCAGGGTTGGCGCCTATCCAGTCATACTTCAGATGGACATGCAACCCGTCCTTGCACTCGTTTTCATTAGGATCTATAACGATGACTTCACGAGGACCAGGCGTCGGCGATCTGGAGCTTTTGGAGTCTACTCCAAACACCTTTAAAATACATGAATATAGTCTGTTAACCCAGATCCCCAAATCCAGAATTCCCCTTAACTAGTATGGTAGATCAAAGTAGCATGGCTAAGCAGGTGACGACGGGCGAGTCTGCTTCTCCGTTCGCCGCTAGG